>JARQOC010000007.1:91534872-91832938 GCA_033576535.1 Allobates femoralis
CTGGTTGATGGTCGCCAGGTTTTCGGACTGGATCGAAAACCTGGCGATGGTCTCCGTAGACAGCAGCATCGCTGCGTGTGACACCAGGAGACGCGATCAGCCAGCTCCCAGCGCTCTCAGCAAGGCTGGGGAGCTGGTATCCAGGGTAAACTGCGGTAACTAGGCAGTGCACGCTGCCTAGATACCCGATGTATACCTTGGTTACCATCTTTCTCTGCTCACCGCGTATCAAGGTACATAGCGGGTAACTAGGGTCCCTAGGGACCTGTTTTCCTGAAGCCAGCGATGTTTCTTTTGTTCTTGCTCCTCTCCATTCCTGAGATATGGTCTCCTCTTCCCTATATATAATTCTTGTTTTCTTAGCAAGTGGGTGTGATCATTAACTTCTTTTGTGTGCCTTGTTAAGGATCACCCCACTTGGCTAAAAAATAGATTTATGTGAGGAAAGAGGAAGGCCATATCTTAGGAATGGAGAGGAGCAGGAACAAAAGAACATCGCGGATTCAGGAGAACAGCGCATTTACACAGGTAAAAAAAATAAACATTAATGGTGAGTGGCAGGTTCTCCTTAAAGTTGGTAGTCATACCAAAATCCCTTTGTATGGTCTCTCCTTGTCACGATGGTCTCTCTTACCTGGAGACTTGTGACTGGTTTGGGACCTCTGTCTCATATCTGTATTGGGACTTCATATTAAACTTTTTTCTATTTTTTGGCAGTTGAGGAGTTAATGTAAGTTTATGTTTTCTAGCAAGTTAGCTAGTTCTTTTCCAGGTGTGGCTACTCTGTGATTACTCCCATCCCCTTTATATGGTCACATGTATTCCAGCATGCTTTGCTGGTGATTGAACCCATTCCTGGCCAAGCTTCCTGAGGGGAAGGAGGTTCTCTAGAGCGCTGTCTAGTGCTAAGCCGTCTGCTGTAAAGGAGCGTGACAGCAGGCGTGAAGTTACCTTGTTCCCTGTCTGTCTCCCCTTCCCTCGTCTTGTTTATTGCAGTGGTTAGGAATAGTGCTCCCATCAGCCATTCCCTATTGAGGGCTAATATCAGGCCAGCGAGGGATAGGTATACTGCTCGGCGATGGGATGAAAGAATCCGTATAGGGACAGTAGGGAGATCAGGGTCCAGCCGCAGATGAGTGCAGGAGGTCACCTCTTCCCCATTCCCTACGAGCAGGGCCCTCTTCTGTATATGTCCCCCGGTGTCTCCCCGTCTATTGTTTTGTGTTGTGTGCCGGACATCGTTGGTCCGTGCGTCACTGTCACGCACTGTTTCCGAATTCTCCCTGCGTCCAGTGTGACACTCTCATCACTGTGCATTTATCTCTAGAAAGACTTTGTCCAAACCCTCCATTATTATAAGAGTCGCCCTACACCAGGACGGCGTCCTCTGCAGTGGAATCCATTGTAGGTATAATGTAGAGTCTTGTGCGGAGGTTTCCAGGCCATATGAGGAAGATAAAACAATATAATTTTCTTCTACCCCAAAATAACTTCATAGGACTTGAGTATTACAGAGCAAGTATATGGAGAAAGCTGCGCATGTTCTGGGGCTGAAAGGTGGGTCGTGACTTGTGGTTGGAGTCTTCTGTGAATTCCTTCCTTAAAGGGCTTGTCCACTTTCTGCAATACATATCTTTTTGCATTTTGTAGTTAGTCCCTATGCTGTGACCCCCAGCAATCGTCTTTAATCTTCGTTAAAGCCTCACAGTAACTGTTTGAATCTCCTGCAGCGCCCCCGCAGGGCACATGAGGCATTACACCATTCCTATTTCAGTCGGATACTGTGTATAATGCATGAACATGTCAGCTGTTCTAAACAGAGAAACTTACTGGATCCTTCACAGATTCATCTAATGGGATTTCTACACCACACCTTCCTATAATTTGGGACCTGTGTTATGTAATGCTGTGAATATGCTGTCCTCCGTTACGTGGAGGCACGACCGCCCTCCCCCGTGCAGGATGGATGAAGTGTTCCGAAACGTTTAATGCATAGTCACGTTGCCATGGCGTCTCCAGGGAAACAAGTGATTAAAATTAGATCCCATCTTCTGTTGTGTTTGTAGTATTTACGCGCGGAGGAAAGGGGGGAGGTAGAGTTACAAAGGCGGATGGTCCGGGGACAGAGGCTCTCCATGTATCATGTGTCCCGGATAATGAGGGATCTACCCTCCGCTGTCCAGGAGTGCCGAGCGGGGAATGATGTGTCCTCAACATACCGTTGTGGCCAAAAGTATTGACACCCCTGCAATTCTGTCAGATAATACTCAGTTTGTTCCTGAAAATGATTGCAATCACAAATTCTTTGGTATTATTATCTTCATTTAATTTGTCTTCAATGAAAAAAACACAAAAAGAATTGTCCTAAAACCAAATTGGATCTAATTCCACCAAACATAAAAAAGGGGGTGGACAAAAGTATTGGCACTGTTAGAAAAATCATGTGATGCTTCTCTAATTTTGTAATTAACAGCACCTGTAACTTACCTGTGGCACCTAAAGGTGTTGGCAATAACTAAATCACACTTGCAGCCAGTTGACATGGATTAAAGTTGACTCAACCTCTGTCCTGTGTCCTTGTGTGTACCACATTGAGCATGGAGAAAAGAAAGAAGACAAAGAACTGTCTGAGGACTTGAGAAACCAAATTGTGAGGAAGCATGAGCAATCTCAAGGCTGCAAGTCCATCTCCAAAGACCTGAATGTTCCTGTGTCTACCGTGCGCAGTGTCATCAAGAAGTTTTAAAGCCCATGGCACTGTGGCTAACCTCCCTAGATGTGGACGGAAAAGAAAATTGAGGAGAGTTTTCAACAAGATTGTGCTGATGGTGGATAAAGAACCTCGACTAACATCCAAACAAGTTCAAGCTGCCCTGCAGTCCGAGGGTGACAGCAGTGTCAACCCGTACTATCGTCGGCATCTGAATGAAAAGGGACTGTATGGTAGGAGACCCAGGAAGACCCCACTTCTTACCCCGAGACATAAAAAGCCAGGCTGGATTTGCCAAAACTTACCTGAGAAAGCCTAAAACGTTTTGGAAGAATGTTCTCTTCATTTTTTGGGCAAAGGCATCAACATAGAGTTTACAGGAGAAAAAAAGAGGCATTCAAAGAAAAGAACATGGTCCCTACAGTCAAACATGGCGGAGGTTCCCTGATGTTTTGGGGTTGCTTTGCTGCCTCTGGCACTGGACTGCTTGACTGTGTGCATGGCATTATGAAGTCTGAAGACTACCAACACATTGTGCAGCATAATGTAGGGCCCAGTGTGAGAAAGCTGGGTCTCCCTCAGAGGTCATGGGTCTTCCAGCAGGACAATGGACCCAAAACACACTTCACAAAGCACTAGAAAATGGTGTGAGAGAAAGCACTGGAGACTTCTAAGGTGGCAGCAATGAGTCCAGACCTGAATCCCATAGAACACCTGTGGAGAGATCTAATAATGGCAGTTTGGAGAAGGCACCCTTCACATATCAGGGACCTGGAGCAGTTTGCCAAAGAAGAATGGTTAAAATTCCAGCAGAGCATTGTAAGAAACTCATTGATGGTTACCGGAAGCGGTGATCGCAGTTTTTTTGGCTAAAGGTTGTGCAACCAAGTATTAGGCTGAGGGTGCCAATACTTTTGTCTGGCCCATTTTTGGAGTTTTGTGTGAAATGATCAATGTTTTGCTTTTGCTTCATTCTCTTTTGTGTTTTTTCATTGAAGACAAATTAAATGAAGATAATAATACCAAAGAATTTGTGATTGCAATCATTTTCAGGAAGAAGCTGAGTATTATCTGACAGAATTGCAGGGGTGTCAATACTTTTGGCCAACACTGTACAACTCTGTCTATCTATCTATCTATCTATCTATCTATCTATATCTTCATTATTTTCATCACATCATCATCTATCTTATCAGCTGCAGAGGGACAATACTATTGAATGTCATGTGAAGGTGATATTGTCTGTTCTTCTTCTCTTGCCAATGCACAGTTACATTTTGTTTAGCCATTAAATATTAAATTGGATTGTGCCCTGGACGATGCCCGCTGAGCGCCAGCCCTGACATTAAGCTTAATCAAATCTCAGCTGGGTAAGCCTCATCTGCAGGATATTTGCCAGGTAGCGCCTGCACGGGGCAGAGCAAAGTAATGGCTTCTGTCTCTCCCATCCGACGATGTGAAATTAACGGGGTGCGGACAATCAACTTTTTCTCGTAAAACTGTAAAGTCGTCACGAATGTGAAGAGAGATGAATGTTCTCATTATCATCCTGCTCCATAACCAGAGCCGCGGTCATTTACAGAAATGCTGAGGCAGCAGAGCGCAGACTGCAGGACATAATGCAGCTGAGGAGGCGGTGCTGCGCGGGGAGACGCTGCCAACCTCAGAACTGCAGCCACCTGCAATGAAGAGGGGGGTCCCACTGGGAACTCAATGCGGTATAATGCAAAATAAAGGTGTGAAGACTTTGACTTTGTGTTTTCATAGCTCTGATGAACCTAAAATACAAAAAGTATCACTTTTCCATATCATCACATTTTAAACTCTCCCATCTGTTTTGTGTATACAGCTCCTATGCTGATTTATGTGACGCCAGGCTACAAGCAAAGCTAATGTGCATTCTGATCCTGCAGTACTGTGTGGATCCCTTAAACCTCTTTTTATAGAATCATGGACTGGTGGAGTTGGAAGGGACCTCCTGGGTCATCGTGAGAAGGGATCTCCGGGTCATCGTGTGAAGGGACTCCGGGGTCATCGTGTGAAGGGACCCTGGTCATCGTGTGAAGGGATCTCCTGGGTCATCGTGTGAAGGGCTTCCGGGTCATCGTGTGAAGGGACCTCCTGGGTCATCGTGTGAAGGGACCTTCTGGTCATCGTTGAAGGGACCTCCTGGGTCATCGTGTGAAGGGACCTCCTGGGTCATCGTGTGAAGGGACCTCCTGGGTCATCATGTGAAGGGCCTCCTGGGTCATCGTGTGAAGGGCCTCCTGGGTCATCGTGTGAAGGGCCTCGGTCATCGTGTGAAGGGACCTCCTGGGTCATCGTGTGAAGGGACCTTCTGGGTCATCGTGTGAAGGACCCCTGTCTCCTGTGAAGGGACCTCCGGTCATCAGTAGTCTGGTCATCGTGTGAAGGGACCTCCTGGGTCATCGTGTGAAGGACCTCCTGGGTTTCGTGTGAAACTCGGTAGTGTGAAGGGACTCTGGTCATGTAGCTCCCGGGTCATCTGGTCCAACCCCTGCTCAAAGCAGATTGACTAAATCCTCCCAGACAGATGTCTGTCCAGCCTCTGTGTGAAGACTTTCATTGAAGGAGAACTCTCCACCTCTCGTGGCCGCCTGTTCCACTCGTTGATCTCCCTCATTGTCAAAATGTTTTTTCCAATATCTAATCTGTGTCTCCTTCATTCAGTTTCATCCCATTGCTCCAAGTGTTTCCTTGTGCAAATAAGAATTAAGCTGATCTCTACAGTGTGACAGCCCTAGAATAAAGCTGATCCCTGTACAGTGTGACAGCCCTTGAGATATTTGTATACAGCTATTAAGTCTCCCCTCTATCTTCTTTTTTACTAGCTAAACATTCCCAAATCCTGTAACCGTTCCTCATAGGACATGGCTTGCAGACCGGTCACCATTCTGGTCGCTCTTCTCTGATCTTGCTCCAGTTTGTTGATGTCTTTTATAATGTGGAGCCCAGAACTGGACACAATATCCAGATGAGGTCTGACCATAGAGAAGCAGAGGGGGATAATAACTTCACATGATCTAGACCAGTGATGGGCAACCTTTTGAGCTTGGTGTGTCATAATTTGCCAAAAAACCGAGCATAACTCGGGTGGTGTGTCACCTTGAGAAAAAAAAACCTAATTTTACGATATTTATAGTTTAAATAACAAATATGTATAATTATTTAACTTACCTGCTTAGTGACTTCTTTGTTAATCTGTCAGTTGGTTTCTTTTGTTGGTCTTGCTGTTATTTAACTTATGTGGGGTGCCATGAACTAAGATAAGTGAGAGGGAGGGGGAATTCTTCCAGTGATGGCGAACCTGTGGCAGTCCAGCAACAGCTGGACTGCCACAGGTTCGCCATCACTGATTTAGTGACTTTTTTGTTGCTGAATTTCATTGGCTAAATCTTCAATTGAAGGTTGGTATTTTGTACACTTCAAGGCCAAGCAAGCGCTACTAAGGTTATCTGTCAAAATGTCTATTTATATTCCACGTTCTGCTTACTACCGTTTCACTACATAGAACGCAAAATGATCTGCCATTTTTTTCTATAATGCCATACATCTCAGTCCATGTCTCTTGAAAGGGTCGGCTACTGCTACTACCACTTCCTTTACTTAACCTTGGTTTTTTTGGCTTCTCCATAAGAGGGGCAGTGACAGAAGATTTATAGATAGCCCTGCAGGCAATTAGGGGTTAACTGTCTTTTAGGAAAGGGCAGAGTTAATAAGCAGAAATAGGGATTAATAGGGTGCGCAACAATAATAGTGGTGAAATGGAGTCAGTACTATGCTGCAAGATGGCGTTCCTTATGTAAATTAATGGCGGGAAACGGAACCCATAGCACAGGCCTCTTCCAGCCTCCCCCTCACTTATCTCAGTAATGGCCAATCACACATTCATGACACCCAGCCCAGATTCTGCCCAGAACCTTTCACTGGAGGATGGTTGCTGTAGTAATCACTGGACCTCCAGACAGCGATCACAGGGCCTCAGATATGCGTCCCCCACAGCGCTCCGCTGCTCCCTGCTGCGCCAGCCAGAAGTTCCGCCTACCGGAAGTCCCAGGACTAGACGCTCTGTGCCGGAGCTCTGCTGTTCTGGCCTACAGACTTCTGGCACAATTTTTTTCCTCAGCTACTGCACCTGGCCCTGTGTAGTTAGTGATGGGCAAGTCCTAAATTACTCGGAATCGCTTGACTCTAGTCTAGCGAGTCCGAGCCCGGGACTCGCTACTCGTTGCGAGTCTAGCGAGTCCAATGTTAATGAATGGGGAAGCGAGTAATAGCGACTAATGTGCGATTTACAAATCGCAGATGTCTCGGAAAGCGCTCGCATTGCCGTTTTGGAAACCCGACTCGCAACAGTTTTTTGCTGCTGTGTCCGTGTCTGTGGTTTTTATCCAAACAGCGAGTCTAGCGAGTGAGAAAAAGTAAACTCTGACAAAACTAGGATTGCCATTGACTTGCATTGGACTCGTTACTGTGCGAGTAATCGCTGGGAAGCTCGCAGAGTACTGAGTCCTACTTGTAGTTTCTCCGGCGGCCGCGTGTCACTGAAAATGGCTACGTGTGTCAGTGCTGACACGCGTGTCATAGGTTCGCCATCACTGATCTAGACTGTGGCTTCTGTTACTACATCCCAGAATTGTGCTTTTTTGCTGCTGCATCACACTGGTGACTCCTGTGCAGTTTGTGATCTATCAGTATACACAAGGCTTTTTCACATGTGCTGTTACTTAGCCCTCTTCCTCCCATTCTGTAGATGTTTTCATTGTTCTTGCCCAGATGTAGGATTATACATTTCTCCCTGTTATAAGCCATAAATGATATAAAGATATAACCATATAGATAAAATAGTAGTTGTGCATATAATTATGGTGCCAAACAAGCAAGCCCCTGGATGAGAGGGAGTGGGTTCAGCTTACAGCAGACTGCCATGCCCACAGGGGAGGAATAAAAAAAAACCCAAATAGTGATGTCATGCTGCACACATCAATCACTTGCTGTACTGATTTACTGACTGTTTATTCCCTTTAAGGAGAGCTGGGTTTGTCAAGTGTATGCGGGAAATAGGAGCCGGCGTACAGCTGCCTCGGCTAAACTATAAACCCTGGGAGCATTGATGTCAGGGGTGCATCCCAGGTTGTAATGGCAATACAATGGAATAATGCAAGGGGCTGGATTCAGAAGAGGTGAGCAGCACCCGTCCTCTCTTAATGACCCCTCTCTGCACTTTATTTAGACTGTCCAGGAACTTAATAGATAATTAGCAAATAATTGCTCAATGATTTCCAAAGTTCTGAAGTTAAATCTTCCCATAATATTATAGAAATCAGTGCCCTGATACAGAGCTCCAAATCTTCCGCATCTCTTCACACACCTATAGGGTTACATACTCAAATTTTGTCTGCCTTCAGCCACCACTTGTCACTCACTAATTTTGCTATCTGCAGTCTATGGTGGCTAATGCTGTGATTAATGTGTGAATTTCTTCTGGAACTGCATGAGTTATGTCAGTTCTGCTGTGTGCTGTGCTCAGGTGCTGGGTGATGTGAACCTAAGTCTGAGTCATTTGGAATCTCCTCCCCTGGCCTTTAAATTACTTCTCCTTCCACCAGATGGTGTCGCTGATAGAGTTTTTACTTTGCCTGTGACCAAGCTTCTGTGTGGACATCGGTGCTTTTGCTGCAGTGTCTGGAAGTTTACCTTTGCTGCAGTAGCTGCTGAATCCGATCCTTTGTGGAGGTGAGAGGGAGTAGCATAGGGCTGTGTGATATGAGTCACTACAGTAATAACAGTCCCAGAAGTGGAGAGAGAAGACTGCAATTACCGATAGACAATTATTATTATTGTACTACTTAATGGATAAGTAAAGGGAGGTCAAACCAAGGTCAGGTCCAGGAAATGGCACAGTATAATTAGGGGTAGTCAGAGACAAAATCCACTTTACAAGCTGGAGTCAGGAAAACAGAAAGACAAGACTGTTTACAGGGAGCAGGCAAAAGGAGTAGTCAGGTCACAGGCAAAGGGTCCAAGTCTGGGTCAGGCACAGAGCACAGAGGATCAGTCTTAAGGCCCCGTTACATGGTACAATATTGTGAAAGATATCGCTGAAGCATCACAGGTTTGGAGTCGTTGAAACGACATTGTTAGGACGTTGTTTCGTGTGATACCAGATATAACTACGATAAATCATTGGATCATTGATCGCAGATGTTCTCACATCAAATGATCCTTGAATCAGCCAACCTGCTGCATCGTTGTGTGTGACACCGCGATAACTATGTCGTTAAGACTTCGCCTATTCACAACAGAGAACAAGTATCTGTTCGTGGGTTGTGTCAACAATAGCTGCTCGCTACATCGTTGGTGCGTCGTCCACGATATCTACAAGTGTGACATCTCACCAAGGATGTCAAAAAGATGTCCTAACGACTCGCGCCCATGAGATCGTTAGGGGATATTGTTACAATTGAAGCGTGTAACGGTACCTTTTACACAGGCAGCAGCAAAGTGTACAATTGACACTGAATGGAGGAGCTAGCATGCTTAAGTAGAGGACTAATCAAGGGAAGTGAACAAAGATGATTGCAACACAGACCCGGCACAACCAAAACAGACTGACAGCCTCACACATTAACATAGACAAACAGTGTGGAGACCGGGACAGGCTGGTTGAAGACAAAGATGGCCCAAATCCTCCTCACCATCAGACGTACCTTCTGGAGCCAGGGCTATCAGGGATCTTGCTGCTCATTCTCACATTCACTACCACCACTAGGGGGAGCCCACAACAAAAAGATTCTTTTCTGCACTGCAGTGATTTACTTGCAGTCCTATGTAAAAAAAAGAAATCCATCCATAACAACATCACGATAATCTGTGCAAAAAACCAGAGACTTGGCTCTGCTACATCTGTACGCAACAGCGCATTATTCATCAAACACATCTAAGAATAGAAGCCTGGGACGCCGCAGGTTTTGTGCGCTAGACTGCCACACATCATCAATATCTGCCATTTAAGCCGTCATTTACAGACGACCCGTTGTTGAAAATGCATTTCAAAGAAGCCAAACAATATTACATCCCGCGCGCCGCTTATCTCCGGGGCAGCTGCCACCAAATCAATTTTAATTAAGAACTTTCTTGTCTCCTTTTTCTGTATTTTTTCCCCCGTCCTCGCTGCGATTTCTAGAAATTTGCATAACACACAGAGGCCTCGTCTGCCGCATATTTCCCACCGGTAAAACCGTCAGAATCACTGGCAGCCGAAGAAAGGTCCGACGTGTAATTAGTTTGAAGTTGCGCTGCGTTACCTGCGCGTGACAGAGCCGGAGATACCCCGGCCGCGGGAACCCGGAGGGGAGATATCACCGCATTGTCACCGCTTATCACAAATAATTAACAAATCCTCCTTCCCTCGAGAGGACAATTATAAAGGAAGGGGCTGCAATGAATTTCGATCGCTGCACGCCGAGTCGGCATAACGGGAATTGTGCGGAGCGCGGGATGGATCCGACTCTCTATCACCCGTCAGAAGACATCGATCTTTTTGAAGTTGGTTACTGGATTTTCAAGAACAGAATATCAAGCTGAAAAGCAATCTTTCTGTTAATTAAAAGGTGTTTAGGCTTTTGCTACAAGTCAATATTTTTTGCTCCAAAGCATCTAAAATTGAAAATAAAGCAAGTTTACAAGCAAGTTTACAAGGAAGTTTAAGATTTGGTCATAAAAGCCCTACTGGTTTACGTTGACAAACGTTTTGTGCCTCCGTGGTGGCAAAACTTAGACAAAGCTTTTGTAGCCGGAAATGCAGTTATGTTACTCCTTACACTTGTAGGTTAACAAGAAGAAGGAAGACAGTAGTGAAGAATTATGGCAGATTCCCACTTTTACAATGCAAAACCCTCGCCGATACATACGGTACTTATGATTCGTGTAAACCTCATTTGAGACTTCCCTGCCAGGGTCCTCCTCACCTACTGTATTCTCATCCATCCCCTGTAGACTGTGAGCCCTCGTGGGCAGGGTCCTCTCTCCTCACCTACTGTATCCTCACCCATCCCTTGTAGACTGTGAGCCCTCGTGGGCAGGTCTTCTCCTCACCTACTGTATCCTCACCCATCCCTTGTAGACTGTGAGCCTCGTGGGCAGGTCCTCTCTCCTCACCTACTGTATCCTCACCCATCCCTTGTAGACTGTGAGCCTTGGGCAGGGTCCTCTCTCATCCCTACTGTACTCACCATCCCTTGTAGACTGGACCTCTCAGGGTCCTCTCTCCTCACCTACTGTATCCTCACCCATCCCTTGTAGACTGTGAGCCCTCGTGGGCAGGGTCCTCTCTCCTCACCTACTGTATCTCACCATCTCCTGTAGACTGTGAGCCCTTGTGTGCAGGGTATCTCTCCTTCACCTACTGTATCCTCACCATCCCTTGAAGACTGTGAGCCCTGTGGGCAGGGTCCTCTCTCCTCACCTACTGTATTCTCATCCATCCCTTGTAGACTGTGAGCCTCATGGGCAGGGTCCTCTCTCCTCATCTACTGTATCCTCACCCATCCCTTGAAGACTGTGAGCCCTCGTGGGCAGGGTACTTTCTCCTCACCTACTGTATCCTCACCCATCCCATGTAGACAGCCCTCGTGGGCAGGGTCCTCTCTCCTCCTATACCGTCTGTGCCTTGTATTGCTCATGATTATTGTACTTGTCTATGTTGCCCCTCTTTCACATGTAAAGCACCATGGAATAAATGGCGCTATAATGATAAATAATAATAATAATAACCGTTACTGATCATATGCCCTATTAGAACAAATTGAATATTATAGAACAACCCCTGTTGCTGATCGTACTGGTGGCTGCATTGCCTGTGATATCACCGGACCACTCTTGCTAGGAGTGGTAAGCAGTGAAGAGAAACCCAAGCGGATGAAGAACAGTCACAAAGAGTTTGGTACTCTTCCGTCATCCGGAGCACCACGGACAGTTGGTTGGGACACGGTGCGTCAATGACCAGTGATTCCCCCTCCATAAGTAATGGAAGCTCTTCCCAAAATATTTTGGGGAAAGTCAATGCCGTGAACAGTAAACCATGTGCCTTTATATAAGTGGTGTCTTAGTGGCAGAGGAGCCTTAGGACACCGGCAGGCCCCCGCGCTCAGGTGCCACTTCTCCCTTGGCACCCCCTATGGCGGCATAGCGAGCTGTGGGTCATGTGGATGATGTGATCGCTCAACGCCTGCTCTGTAATTTTCACTCGAACCGATAATGTTATTTTTCGCCCCAGCTTGTACCTTGTCTGAGCGCGTTCAGCCGGGGTAACCGGAGTGTGAATGGGAAATGCTCAACGCTGAGGCCATTGGTGAACTCCGGCAGCTAGCGGTAACCATGCAGAAAACATTAATTATATCTGCTTCCACAGCTTCTATAATTACACAAGAAAAGACGCCGCCGGGGCGAGATGATTCCACTATTGTGTTACCAATGTAATAAATGAGAATATGTTACAATGTGAATGGTCAAACAGATTGTGCTGGAAAATATCAAAAAGCGTCTAAACCCAATGTGTATAATTACAAAGCACAACTCTATTAATTAATAACTAACGTCATACATTTTTATATTCTTCATTGATATCTATACACAGAAAGATCTAGAATTACGCTAAATGCATAATGATCATGAGCTCAATGGAGGTGAGTGCTGTGCTCCTTCTAGTGGTCACAATTTGATCACATTACTTATGGATAGATGACAAATGTATGATCAGTGGGGTCTGGCTGTTGGGGACCCACCGAACCCAACAATTGGTGTCCCAACCCTCCCCCCTTTGTGAATGGAGTAGTAATGAGCATGTGCGACCACCATGCAATAGGCCAGGAGTCGAGCAGAGGTCGCACATGCTCACTGCCGCTTCACTGACATAGATCTCATGATTGGTGGTGGTGGGATCACCATAGCCTGAATACATGACACACATAAGATTAGGCATCTGTTGAGTCTTTCCCAAGTTGAAATTTGGGTTATGTGTCCTGGTGGGCTGGAGAACAATTGATTTACTCAGTTTTACCTTCTTGCAGATGGGAAGATTTATGCACTTGGAGGAATGGGTGCGGACACCTCCCCTCAGGCCCTGGTAAGACTCTATGAGCCAGCTAAAGATAACTGGGTGCCACTTCCCTCTATGCCCACGCCACGGTACGGAGCCTCCACCTTTCTGCGAGGAAACAGACTCTATGTCTTAGGTAGGTAATTATTATTATACTCTATATCTATATAAAATCTCCAGAAAAATGGGGTCAGCACTCCTCCAAAATCAGATGATGAAAAAACTGATGTAAGGGCCCTTTCACATCAGCGTTTTTTGAAAATTGCGGCAGATGCGGTGAAAAAATCCGCATCTGCCGCAATTGCCACATAACCGATGCACTTGCGGCGCGGTTGCGGTAATCCCCATAGAAAGTATAGGGGGACTTGCGGCAGGTGCGGCAAGTGCGGTTTTTTTTCGCTGCCCCACCTGCGGCAAGTGCAAAACCGCATTTGCCGCACCTGCCGCAAGTCCCCCTATACTTTCTATGGGGATTACCGCAACCGCGCCGCAAGTGCATCGGTTATGCGGCAATCGCGGCAGATGCGTTTTTTTCACCGCATCTGCCGGATTTCAAATAAACGCAGATGTGAAAGGGCCCTAAGAAGCCAAGTTTTTGGAGTTTTCATATGTAAAAATTTTATGGGGGCGTCACATCCGTATTTGCATGGAAAAGTGCTGCTTTAATTTTTATCTTTCTTCCTTCCATTCTTCGTTCCTTCTTTGTTTAATTTCTTCATTGCTTCCTTACTCTTCTTCCTTCCATCTTTCCTTCCTTTCTTCCTTTTTTTCTTCCTTCTGTTTCTTTCTGTTCCTTTCTTCCTTCCTCCTGTCTTCTTTCTTTTCTTTCTTTCTGTTCTTTCTTCCTTCCTCCTGTCTTTCTTTCCTTTTCTTTCTTTCTGTTCCTTTCTTCCTTCCTTCCTGTCTTTCTTTCTTTCTGTTCCTTTCTTCCTTCCTTCCTGTCTTTCTTTCCTTTCTTTCTTTCTGTTCCTTACCTTCCTTCCTTCCTGTCTTTCTTTCCTTTTCTTTCTTTCTGTTCCTTTCTTCCTTCCTTCCTGTCTTTCTTTCCTTTTTTTTTTTCTGTTCTTTCTTCTTCCTTCCTGTCTTTCTTTCCTTTTCTTCTTTCTGTTCCTTTCTTCTTCCTTCCTGTCTTTCTTTCCTTTTCTTTCTTTCTGTTCCTTTCTTCCTTCCTTCCTGTCTTTCTTTCCTTTTCTTTCTTTCTGTTCCTTTCTTCCCTCCTTCCTTGTCTTTCTTTCCTTTCTTTCTGTTCCTTTCTTCCTTCCTTCCGGTCTTTCTTTCCTTTTCTTTCTTTCTGTTCCTTTCTTCTCCCTTTCCTTCCTGTCTTTCTTTCCTTTTCTTTCTTTCTGTTCTTTCTTCCTCCTTCCTTGTCTTTCTTTCCTTTCTTTCTGTTCCTTCTCTTCCTTCGGTCTTTCTTTCCTTTTCTTTCTTTCTGTTCCTTTCTTCCTTCCTTCTGTCTTTCTTTCCTTTCTTTCTTTCTGTTCCTTTCTTCCTTCCTTCGGTCTTTCTTTCCTTTTCTTTCTTTCTGTTCCTTTCTTCCTTCTTCCTGTCTTTCTTTCCTTTCTTTCTTTCTGTTCCTTTCTTCCTTCTTCCTGTCTTTCTTTCCTTTTCTTTCTTTCTGTTCCTTTCTTTCTTTCATTCTTTCATCTTTTCTTCCCTGTGGAGGTTTGTACTACGGTGCAGACAGCTGAGATCTGCAGCTCTGTATAAGTAGCGGCACTTTGTTGGAGTTTCAGTTGCGGGGCCACATCACGCTCTTCTGCTCATTTCTTGTAATTCCTTCTCCTCTAAGTTGAAGGCCAATCTCACCCCGCGTCCCACAGAGAATTCGGGGCCAAGAAGCAAAGCTCCATCCAATTACAGTGTAAAGGTTCACGTCAGAATTAAACAGTCTCCTGGGTGGAGGTGTTAAACCGCTAACAGCAGCGGCCTGTAGAGAGTCTTCAGGGAGAATCCCGAGAAATAGCTGAGAATTCGCGCTGTCCTCCATGTTTGCAATATAAATGATTAGCTGCGCTCTACATACAGATTTAAAGGGCCACATCAGCTTTATTTTTACAAATTGAAACCGCGTGATGACGATCAGCACACTCGAGATAATACAGCTACAGAAGTGTAGGACTGATGATGGCGTAGTTTTAGAGAATATACAGGTAGGAGTCAAACTTGGCCAACTCTAACTTAGGTGCCCAAATATTCCTTAGCTGGTTAGAAAAGGTGAAATGGGTCACATGATACAATTTAAAGCATAAGCACTATGTGAATTTGTATTTAATAATAATGTAAAGCAAGTGATTGTAATAAAATTTCAAATATACTTCATTAGAAAATTCTGGTTGAAAACCATTCATAAATCTTCCACAAGGTGTCCCCACTACGCTGTGTGTGAAGCAGACATATTTCATTATCAGTCAGATCCATCTTCACACTGAATACAGTGCATGTAACCAAATAAGGGAAAGGGACGTGGCCTACACTGCTGACTGCAGCTGGTGAGGAAACAATGTATTGAATTAGTCAGATACAGCACAGTTGCTAAGCAATGTCAATGTCGAATTGGTGCAAACTCCTCTTTCCTTTGGCACAAGCTTTTGATGTGTCATCTGGCTCCACACAGTCAGTCAGGATCTCTTTTAACCCTTTCCTGTTGTCACTTTGCACTTCTTAGTATCAGCCTGCTCTCAGAAGCTGTGGAAATACACACACATTGCACTGCTTCCTATCAGCTGCTTGCCACTCCCACTCAGCCATAAAATGCTGTTTTTAAAGGAGCACAGAAAAATGTGAGAAAATAAGTCATATGGCACAAAAAGCATTATCTTAGCTGCTAGGTGACCCATCATTAACAACCAGTGTAGTATTGGGTTTTGTATTTTTTTTCCCCCAATACAATAACATTTACACTTCTTATTACAGAGGGGGTAAACATTTTCTGGACTCGTGGCAGTTTGAGTAGTCATTTTGAGGATGCATTGTGCTCGCTAGTTCAGCTTTGACAAGACAACTAACTGGTATTCTAATTTTATGGGAATATTTAATGATACCGTCGGATTTAAAGGGAACTTGTCACTTGCTTGAAGTATGTAATTTTTTTCACTTGGTGTAAATGCGCTGTTGTCCTGAATCCGGCATTGTTTTTCTTTTCTTCCTGTGCCTCTCCGTTCCTGAGATATGGACCCTTCTTTTCGGTATATTGATATAATCTTTGTATCAAAGTAGGCGTGGTCCTTAGTTGTTCTTGAAGGCCCACCCAGTTTGCTAATGAAACTAGTTTTATATAAAGAAAACAGGAGGCCATATCTCTGGAACGGAGAGGCGCAGGAACAAAAGAAAAACTTCGCCGGATTCAGGAGACCAGCGCATTTACACCAGGTAAAAAATTACAGATATATGGAAAATGGCAGGACCCCTTTAAATGGATTTTCTTTAAAGACAATCCATAATCAAATACACAATCAAGGAATTCTGAGTATAAAGAGGTAAGAGGACAGAATCTTATTAGTCACAGTGGAAAGTGGCTTCTAATAGTGTCTACCACGCTGGAGGACCTATATAGTCCACATGTTACATGGCCTGTTTATATTAATATAATTGACAACTGTGTAATCTTATTGCTGTCAAAAACAGTTTTATTCTTTAATAATTGGGAAAGCCTACTATATTATTAGAAGTCCGATAATCCAGAACAAACCACCTAGCCCATAGAGACAAGATTTGAATAATTCAAATTTTTTACAATATCTTTATTTTTAACCCACATAGACTAATCAGTCATGTAATAAAGAATAAATTACCCCTTCAACTACTATTATTACACACACTTATATTCAGATAATCAGTCCCATATAAATGTACACCCCGGCCTCCTAGCAATGAGTGATTGCAGGGCTCGTTCTGAGCGTCAGCGGCATAATGCAGTGTATATATAGAATAATGTATTCTTGAATGTCGCCCTATGGGACTAAGTGGTCGATAGCGGAGGAATTATGTAAGGATCTCATTTGACTGTAGTGGTGATTTTAATGGCTCATGTGACCTTGTAAATAAGGTAGACCAACCCCCCATCATCACTGATAAATCTGCAAAGCCCGGTGGGGCTTTCAGAATAGCATCGCTGAATATATCTATAGACTAATCTATTTTTTTTTTGTATGTTAAAATATGTGAAACATATAACAGCGGGAACATTTCCATATCATCTGGAAAATGACTGAAACCGTGACAGTTCCTACAAAATCCCTAACATCTAGGAATAGCTGAAAGGTGCTCATTTCCAATTTTATTTCTGACTATAATGAGGCTCTTAAAGGGGACGTGCCGCTTGTTATAAATATGTGACTTTTTCTTTTACCCGGCACACAGTAAATGCCGCTGTTCTCCTGAATCCAGCGATGTTTTTCTCTTGTTTCTGCGCCTCTCCGTTCCTGAGATATGAATCTATTCTTGTGTCATGTAATGTACTGTCGGATTGTTCAGGGATCTATTAGCAGATGGGAGCACAGACAGGCTGAAACCAAGTTAAAGGTGAAAAAGTCTATATCAATGACACGTGACGTGAGAGGCAGCAAATGAGCAAGTTAATTCAATAGTAACAAACAGGAAAGTCTCTTTAGAAGCAAATCACATCAGAAACAGTCTATGAATTTGATAACTCCCAGGACGGCCGGGAAAAGGAAGTCACAACAACAAGCCCTGAACTTGAAACTGTGCAGTGTAATTTAAGTAATGTCCCACAAGTCTAGCAAAAGTCCAGAGAAACTACAACTGCACAAAACTTACAGGGAAGCTGCAAAGCTTACAGGCACACCGGGCTTACATAACACAGGGCAGGAAGGCTGAAGCTGAGTCTGACACAAGGCATAGAAGAAGGTTTGCAGGAGAAGCACTGAGCAGGTGTGGAAACTGGAGAAGGACTTGTCACACGCTTAGTTGGTGCTGACCTTGCTGGATGCTGCTGTGTATGTGTTTGACTTTAAGAGCTGCATGGTTGATAGTTGCAGAGGTGTAACTAGGTCTTCTGGCACCCAGGGCAAGGATTTATTTTGGCGCCCCCCCATCACACCCGCCACAGCCAATTTTTATTTTTAGGCATAGTGTGCCTGCCTGATATATACATATATATACCTCAGGTATATATATGTATACATCAAGCAGGCACTCTATGAGGTGTATATATGTATACATCACCAGGCAGGCACACACTATGAGGTATAATACCTCATAGTGTGTGCCTGCGCCTGATGTATACATATATACACCTCATAACTCTCTCTCCTGACTCCCAGCCCAGGACAGGCACAAAACCATCCCCCCTCCCCGCCCGCTCGCCTGTGTGTGTAGTTTACTTTATTGGGCGGACCGGACGGCTCAGTCAGGACTCAGGAGGAGGCAGGCAGGCTGCAGCAGCTCCTCTTCTCTTTCCCATGTACGCGCGCCGCGCGCTCACTGCGTGCGGCGCGACGTGACCCGGTGGGGGGGGGACTGCTGCCAGGGGGCAGGGGTTGGGCACGCGCAGCGCCACCCGTGCACAATATGCAGGGCGGCGCGGAGGAGATTAGCGCCGGCGCTGCAGTACTACCGCCGGACGCCTGACCTGATGGTGGCGCCCGGGGCAAAAGGTCCGGCTGCACCCCCCTAGATACGCCCCTGGATAGTTGTGAAGGTCCTTGCCTCCTGTGTTGTGCTCCAGAACTGCATTCACTATGAGGCTTGGCTGCTGGTTGAGGGGTTAATGTGTGACTCGCCTGAACTCCCCTCCCACTAGCCTTTAAGTAGCCTCTCCTTCCACCAGGTGGTGCTGCTGATAGAGTTTCACTCTATGCCTGAAAAGTGTGCTGTGCTGACCTGTGTGTTTGTGTTGCTGAAGTCCTTTCCTTTGGAGTTGCTGTATCCCAGTTCTGTGGAGGAAGGTGAGGGGGAATAGTGCAGGGCTGGTGGAGGAATTTTAGGGAGAGGCTGGAGGCCCGAACCTTCTCACCTTTAGAGATACCTTCGGGATCAGGGCCATTCAGGGTTCCTAGACTAGGGTCAGACTAGTCTTCCTGGTCACCCTGCCCATAACTGCCATTCCCTCATCAGCATTCTCACTACACCGTGACATTATCAGCAGCCCATACCTTTTTCCTTGAGACACTATGTGTCAGATGCCTCCGCTGATGAATTTTCCTCACCTGATGCAGACCATCTCTGAAGGGGTAACTGGTCTGCGGACTCAGGTAGTGCAACAGCTGCAGCAAGTCGTGGGATTTCTGGCATCGGCTCATGCTCAGGCCATGCCAGAACCCAAGGTCTCTCTTCCAGATAGGTTTTCTGGGGGAAGAGACACATGTTTTGTTTTCCATGAAGCCTGTAAGCTTTATTTTAGGCTCTGGCCCCTTCATCTGAAAGTGAGGAACAGCGGGTGGGGATTATAGTCTCCCTTCTTAAAGGGGACCCCCAGACCTGGGCCTTGCCTTGGCGACTCACCATCGTTGCAGTCGGTGGAGGGTTTTTTGCTGCTCTGGCTCAGGTGTACGGTGAACCTGATAGGGTGACCTTTACTGAGTTTAATCTCCGAAAACTCAAGCAGGGCACACGAGCAGTGGAGGAGTACTGCTCGGAGTTTCGAAGAAGGGCGACTGACGCCCAGTGGAACGACCCTGCCCTCTGGAGTCAGTTCTGCTTGGGTTTGTCAGCTAGACTGCAAGACACCCTGGTTCAGTACGCCGCACCTGAGTCATTGGACTCTGCGATTTCCCTAGCCATACGGGTTGACAGACGCATGAGGGAGAGACCAAAACCCACTATGTCTCCTGTAGCTATCCCTGCTGAGGAGACTATACCCGATGAACCCATGCAGTTGGGGGCAGTAGGTTCTCTGTGTTAAACCTCCTGTGACTACTGTTCACCAAGTGGGCGGAGCATGTTTTTTCTGTGTTAAATCTGACCATTTTATTAAGGTTTGTCTACTTCGCTCCAAGACTTTGCAGTCTCAGAAGGAGACGACCAGAGAGTTTATCTTTCCTTCCTCGCTAAGTCTCCGTTCACACTGTCTGCCAAGGTGGTGGTGGATGGCAAAACCAGACTGTGCCAGTTCTGGTCGATAGCGGAGCGGGGGATCAATTTGATGGGTTCTCGCTTTGCTCAGGCTCATAGTCTCACCAGCAGTGCTTTAGTGAGACCCATTCCCATCGCCTCGACGACTCAGTTCCACTCAGCCAGAAGGTTCTCTCCCAAGTGGTGCGTAATGTGAACCTGAGCATAGGACCTCCACCAGGAGGTTCTGTCCTGTCACCTCTTGGAGAACCTGACCCACTCCCATTGTATTGGGCCTTCCCTGGCTGGAGAAACACAACCCAGTGATTGGCAGAAAGGTTGTGACTTGGGGGGCTTTCTGTGTGAGTAATTGCCTCGCTACAACTATTTCTACCGTACTGGTTGCACTGACTCCTACCCCACGTCCAGAAGTGATGGGAGTGTGAGAGGTGGAGTCCAGACTACGCTCAGATTAATGGTGGGTCTAGGCGTTGTTCCAGGAGGAGGGGCTGGGGAGGGGCGGTGGTACCTGCTGTGCACTCCAGGGGAGGGAGCCCTGAGCCCCGGGGGGACACTGCTCCAGTTTGCCGTCTTGGATGTGTGCCCTCTACCTGTGACCGCAAATTTGGAAATAAACGTGCAGGTCCAGACCTGAGAGTTAATAGTATGTGTGGGTGTTGTCCAAACACGTCAGGTGGAAATGTGCTGCTGGGGCTCCTGGTTCTGGGGTTATAGGACCGTTTCGGATATCGGCCGTTTGTAATCCTGTGCTGTACTACCGTGACCTACCCCCGGGTTTGGCAACCCGTAATGACTTTTATATCTCATCACTAAGGGGATGTGGCCTTATTTCGGATGTGCCATAGTCAAGTCCGGAGGCCTCGCTTAAAAGAGGGGGTACTGTCACGCGCTTAGTTGGCGCTGAACTTGCTGGATGCTGCTGTGTATGTGTTTCTCTTTAAGAGCTGTCAGGGTTGATAGTTGTGAAGGTCCTTGCCTCCTGTTTTGTGCTCCAGAACTGCATTCACTATGAGGTTCGGCTGCTGGTTGAGGGGTTAATGTGTGACTCACCTGGGCTCCCTCACCCTGGCCTTTAGGTAGTCTCTCCTTCCACCAGGTGGTGCTGCTGATAGAGTTTCACTCTATGCCTGTAAGCCGTGCTGTGCTGACCTGTGTGTTTGTGTTGCTGAAGTCCTTTCCTTTGGAGTTGCTGTATCCCAATTCTGTGGAGAGAGGTGACGGGGGAATAGCGCTGGGCTGGAAGAGGAGTTTTAGGGAGAGGCTGGAGGCCCGAACCTTCTCACCTTCAGAGATACCTTCGGGATCAGGGCCATTCAGGGTTCCTAGACTAGGGTCAGACTAGTCCTCCCTGGTTACCCTGCCCGTAACTGCCATTCACTCATCAGCATTCTCACTACACCGTGACAGGTCTGCAGACACAAGAAAAGCCGGAGTGGAAATGCCACTTGAGGATTATAGGAAGCAGTGAGCCAGGAATTCAACTGAATACTTAAGCATGGCTATAAGGTAGACTGTGGTTTATAAAGACAGAGAGGAGGATCACATGAAGCAGCGTGCACTGTTTTGATAAGGGGCAAGATGCACAAAATGCCAATAGAATATCCAAAGTCCTAACATCTTGTTAGCCAAATGGGCGTGGTAATCAAAATACGCACACAAAAGAGTTGGAGACCATGCCCACTTTGAATAGATATATCTTGAAGAAGTAGAGGGCTATATCTCAGCTATTGAGAGGCAAAGGAACAAAGGAAAAACAGCGCCGGATTCAGGAGAACAGCGGCATTTACAATGGGTAACAAAATACAAGTTTATGGCAAGTGAAAAGTCTCCTTTAACAGAAACACAATTACTTGAACCCAAAGAATGATCCTATTGGTGAGAAGACGGATGCGCTTCTTCAAGAAGGGGCCTTTTCCTGTTTCATTAGGTCAGGTTGTTGGTTGTATGTCTATTCTAATCTAATTTGAGGACATAGAGAATATGGAGGTCTATCCTAGGAATAGAGGATTAGAAGGTATTCTGATTCCCAAATACACTGCTTGTATTAGGTCTTTAAATCATCGATTTGTCTGATATTCATATCGACCATTACACATATACATGTAAAGTTTCTTCAGATAGCTTTGAACTCGGTAGCATAGACATGTAAGAAGACTCCAGGAGAGGTGGTTGTTATTTTCTATGATTCTTACAGAGTAGAAAGACATGCTACATCTATGATGGCTGGCATCAAAAACATGGGGAGGAGGGAGGGGTTACTGATATTATAGGAGCTACAGAGAGAGGTGAGTAACAAAATACTATGAAGGCAAACCTATAGCACAGCATACAGTCAAACAATACGTAGCAATATAACATTGAATAATTCCCAAGTCATGAGATGCAAGGGTAAGGAGTCACACTTTCACTCACACTCTACACAACTTCTTTCTATAAGAGGGCTCAAGAAGTCTTTATATCACCCACATAGCCCATTGACTGGAATTAGCACTGTGCAATGCTTCTTCTGACCTGTGGAGGCACTAGAGGGAAATTGAACACTTGATTTCAGGTTCTCTGACACATTATGAGTGATTAATCATAACGAAAAGAGATTGTCCAGCGTGGCCGAGATCAGTGGATCCAAAACACAAAGTCTTTTCTACCCACGTTTAGATTTTATAGATAAGTGGAGATGACAATTACTGAAACCCGTCTCTTCTCTTTGGTAGGGGGTCGGCAAGGTAAACTTCCGGTGACGGCCTTTGAAGCCTTGGACCTAGAGGTAAAGAGCTGGACTCGTTATCCCGGCATCCCAAGCAGGCGTGCCTTTGCCAGCTGCACCATGACGGAGACCTCTTTCTTCAGTCTCGGTGGTTTACAGCAACCCGGACCCCACAACTTCTACTCCCGGCCGCACTTTGTTAACACTGTGGAGATGTTTGACTCTGAGCAAGGTGAGTGCCGCAAGCAGGGCTAGTGTTACAGAAGGCTCTGCATGCTTCCACATAGGGGCAGTATTATAGTAGGTATATTCTTGTATATAGGAGCAGTATTATAGTAGTTATAGTCTTGTATATAGGAGCAGTATTATAGTAGTTATATTCTTGTATATGGGGGCAGTATTATAGTAGTTATATTCTTGTACATAGGGGCAGTATTATAGTAGTTATATTCTTGTATATAGGGGCAGTATTATAGTAGTTATATTCTTGTATATAGGAGCAGTATTATAGTAGTTATATTCTTGTACATAGGGGCAGTATTATAGTAGTTATATTCTTGTATATAGGGGCAGTATTATAGTAGTTATATTCTTGTACATAGGAGCAGTATTATAGTAGTTATATTCTTGTACATAGGAGCAGTATTATAGTAGTTAGATTCTTGTATATAGGGGCAGTATTATAGTAGATATATTCTTGTACATAGAGGCAGTATTATAGTAGTTATATTCTTGTATATAGGAGCAGTATTATAGTAGTTATATTCTTGTACATAGAGGCAGTATTATAGTAGTTATATTCTTGTATATAGGGAGCAGTATTATAGTAGTTATATTCTTGTATATAGGAGCAGTATTATAGTAGTTATATTCTTGTACATAGGGGCAATATTATAGTAGTTATATTCTTGTACATAGGAGCAGTATTATAGTAGTTATATTCTTGTATATAGGAGCAGTATTATAGTAGTTATATTCTTGTACATAGGGGCAGTATTATAGTAGTTATATTCTTGTATATAGGAGCAGTATTATAGTAGTTATATTCTTGTACATAGGGGCAATATTATAGTAGTTATATTCTTGTACATAGGAGCAGTATTATAGCAGTTATATTCTTGTATATAGGAGCAGTATTATAGTAGTTATATTCTTGTACATAGGGGCAGTATTATAGTAGTTATATTCTTGTACATAGGGACAGTATTATAGTAGTTATAGTCTTGTACATAGGAGCAGTATTATAGTAGTTACATTCTTGTACATAGGGGCAGTATTATAGTAGTTATATTCTTGTACATAGGAGCAGTATTATAGTAGTTATATTCTTGTATATAGGAGCAGTATTATAGTAGTTATATTCTTGTATATAGGGGGCAGTATTATAGTAGTTATATTCTTGTATATAGGGACAGTATTATAGTAGTTATATTCTTGTACATAAGGGGCAGTATTATAGTAGTTATATTCTTGTACATAGGAGCAGTATTATAGTAGTTATATTCTTGTATATAGGAGCAGTATTATAGTAGTTATATTCTTGTATATAGGAGCAGTATTATAGTAGTTATATTCTTGTATATAGGGACAGTATTATAGTAGTTATATTCTTGTACATAGGAGCAGTATTATAGTAGTTATATTCTTGTATATAGGAGCAGTATTATAGTAGTTATATTCTTGTACATAGGAGCAGTATTATAGTAGTTATATTCTTGTATATAGGAGCAGTATTATAGTAGTTATATTCTTGTACATAGGAGCAGTATTATAGTAGTTATATTCTTGTATATAGGAGCAGTATTATAGTAGTTATATTCTTGTATATAGGAGCAGTATTATAGTAGTTATATTCTTGTACATAGGAGCAGTATTATAGTAGTTATATTCTTGTACATAGGAGCAGTATTATAGTAGTTATATTCTTGTACATAGGAGCAGTATTATAGTAGTTATATTCTTGTACATAGGAGCAGTATTATAGTAGTTATATTCTTGTATATAAGGGGCAGTATAAATATACATGTAAGTGTATTCAGCTCACCTATTGCCAATTGTCTTTAAGTGGGGAGTCCAGGCAACAGCCTCACCATGACCAATAAAATCAAATAAAGTTCATATCACTGCAAGAAAGTAACAAGCATTCTCAACACGTTTCTAGTACAAAACTCTTAATCATGACCCACCCTGCCACGTCAAGGCAATCTCATCAGGCTTGTCCTACTCTATGTATTTTATTTTAGTTGTGCCATGCACCCTCCAACATACACATAAAGTGGACCTTAAAAAGCAGCATTTAACTGGTGCATCTCAGAGCACCACTCCCATGGTGCCAGACTGGTGCATGTGAATAAAGGCAAATCAGGCCTCCACACACCTGCAGCTGACACCACATATGCTTGGACTTTTCAGAATTAACCCTCACTGCACCAGGCCAGCACTCATGAATAAAGGCCAGGGCAGGCTCAAGCAAATGGAGCTTGAAATAAACTGAGCCTGAAGGCAGGGTAAGATAACGGAGTGTGATAGCACTACTGTTTTTTTTTTATTGCACCGCTAAAGTAGTGTGTCACGCAGGCCGGGGTACTCGGTAGCTGGGCAGGCAGTCTGTTGGGGTATCACGTTGGCAATTGCCCTGACCAGACAAGTTAAAGGTGGTTTTTATGACCAGCGCTGCATATGATAGTCCACATGGGATAGATGGTTTGGCAGCTAGATGGAACGCTCCCCTCAGATGGAGCGGGCCCCTGAAATGTAGTGAAGGTGAAGTAGTGACGATGGTGGTTGTAGTACCTGAAGGTTCAGAGATGCAGAGAGGTGCAATAAAGAAGCAGGAGGCGTATTAATTCAGTCTTTACCTTCATTGGTATTTGATGGTAGTTGAATTCAGGGGTACTGGTCACCAGGTCGAGGGCCGGTCAGCCTGGAAGCAGCTGAAGTCCACTCCACCAGGTGGGATCAGTATGTCTTCCTTCTGCACTTTATTTTTAGAGTCCCAGATGCTTGCGAGCAAATCTGTGCCTCTCTTTGTGTTTTTTCTCTGTAGTCTCCCAACCAGCAGGCAGTACAAGTCTATCAAGGGTGCTGCTCTGTTATTCACGGCTCCAAGCTTTATGCTGCTGTGCTGTTGGGTCCACACGTGTGACCAGCAGATTTATAATCCTCTGGTTCCTAGACTTGGCTCCCATGGATTGCAGTCCATGAATAGCCCAGGACTCTGCTGTCCTCTTCTCTGCGCGAACCTGGGGCGAGCCTGCAGTAGCTCCAAACCCCAGGAGCTCTCCACTCCTTGTGCATCCTCTCCCTACACACAGCCTCTGCATGTACTCTCTTTATGGCTTCTTTTTTTTAGCTTTATACAAAATTCCTTGCCCCGGCTTATTTATGGCACATTGCAGGTGGGTCCAGTCCATATCTAGCCCCTGCATATACCTCTTGTCCTTGTGCTTTATTATTTTGCTGTGTTCCAGGTAGATAAATGTCCAGATAGGTCTGTAGTCACCATGTAATTTTCTGTTAGTTCCATGAACGGTTGATGCTGTCATAAACATTAATAGAAGCTTGACTCATGTAGGTCTGAAGGATCCGCACACACGTCGGGGGACAGCGGCTGTCTGTCACCGCTTATTAATAGTAAAAGTCTTTTCACATCGCTATTCCATCAGTTCCAACATAATAAATTATCAGAGCAGAACGGTAATAAATCAGATGGCGATGTAGAACAAGTGTATTCAGCCCACTGTGCGTGGTGGATACAATTTACTAAATCTTGTGCCTTTAGATTGCAAGTCCAAGATGATTGCACAAACTTGGTGAAGATCTCTGACCGCCTCGTCTTTGCTTGTCTCAGTTCATGTACTCAACACCACTGGAAGAGTTAACCTTGGGTCCATCGAGCTAATATATTAACCTTACATGGGGGGTTAGCATTGGGGCTGTGGAGTCCTAACCTCCGACACCTCAATTTCCCTGAATCCAACTCCACCAAAATGGTCACCGACTAATGACTCCAACTATATAGCCCTTGTGTGCAGTCGGTAAGCCAAACCCCCGACTCCTCAATTTCCCCGAATCCGAGCCAATTCCAACTCCACCAAAATGAACACCAACTCCGATTCCACAACTCAGACTCCACCAAAATGTGCACCAACTCCGACTCAATGACTCCATATTTATGGCTGTGAAGTCAGTAAGCCAAACGTCCAACTCCACCAAAATAGACACCGACTCCACTACTCCAACTTCATAACCACGGTTGGGAAGTCAGTAAGCCAAACATCTGACGCTGACTCCGAAATTTCCCTGAATCCGACCCCACCAAAATGGTCACTGGCTACTACTCCACGACTCCAACTCTACAGCCCTTGTGTGTCATTCGGTAACCCAAACCCCCAACTCCTCAATACCCCTGAATCCAACTCTGAGACTGACTCCTACTCCACGACTCCAACTCCACAGTCATGGTGTACAGTCAGTAAGCCAAATATCTGACTCCCGACTCCTCAATTTCCCTGAATCTGCCTCCACCAAAATAGACACCGACTCCGATTTCATGACTCCGACTCCACAACCGCCGGTGCTGGGAAGTCAGTAATCTGACTCCAACTCCTCAATTTTCCTGAATCTGACTCCTAACTCCACCGAAATAGACACCGACTCCACAGCTCCGATTTCACAGCCATGGTGTGCAGTCAGTAAGCCAAACCTCCCACTCTGACTCAGACTCCACTGCCCTGGCCACACCTAAAACTCCGACTCCACAACTCCAACCTACAGCCCTCTCATACTCCCCACCCATTTTCAGACCAGGAATGCACAATTTTCCAGAATTGTTTCTAAATATTCTTGACACTTCCAGCAATTTGAAGACTGGTATTCTGTAGACCCTCAACCAACCTAAGAACTTCAGTGAACTTCATGACTGTAAGCTGTGGGGATCACTGATGGTTTGGGTTGGTCTGACCATGTTGATCCGATAGCAGGAGATGGACACCATGGCTCAGTCAATCTCTTCTGCATCAGGAAATCGGGAACATAATTTTTGTCCTCTGTTGCTGTGCTCGGCGTCGATTGAGGAGGTTTTATGAAGCCATCAATCATTGCTTGGCCTCGTCCATCTCCCATGTGGCTCACTGTGCCCCTGGAGATCAGTCTATGGCTCACATCACATCACATCTGCTTGTTTGATGTCTTCACTCTCTATTACCATGTAAATGAGGGGAGAAGCCATAAGTAATGGAAAGAGGTGATACAAGGGGGAGAGAAGGAGACAGCGATGGAAAGAACACTGGATCTAGAGTCATGGATAACATCTACAACATAGAATGCAAATCTATCTATCTATCTATCTATCTATCTATCTATCTATCTATCTATTCCTCTATCTATCTATTCCTCTACCCATCCATCCATCTCTATTTATGAACCTTTCTATCATCTATCTAGTAAAACGACCAATCTTTTAAAACATGTCTTATTACTTGGACATGAAACAGAAGCTACCACTCTACCATCTGAACCCTTTAAGCCCAGACTCCCTGGTGTAAACAGGTAATTGAACAGATACATCTGCTGGGTAGCAGACTAAAAGGCTGGGCTATAAAGCGACTGCAACCATACACCTCAGAGCTGCTATTCCACTTAGGAGTATTTAGGTTTTTGTGACAGGCTAGGTTCTACAGTTAAGGGAGACACATTTTTAGCATCGTGATTCCAAGGGAAATGTCATAAATGTTCTTACATAACTGTACAATCGGTGCATCAGCCCCAAATTATGATCAGGCCGATGGAAGGGTTGTGTGTGCCATGTTTCCTATCTATGGCAAGGCTAAAATTATGATAGGAAATATGGCACCTGGGAACTCTAGGGGAGCAAATATCCTAAAGATTGGGGATTACATAATTTTGGGACCTGAAGCACATCCCATTGACCAACCCCCATCTGAAGTCACCAAAGAGAGGTATGTGGAAGTGACTGATGTTTAATATATACAGATGCTCAGTTTTCGTCCGTGTTTAATCTGGAAGATGCACTTCTGTGTAGGATTGTCCCTTATTTCAACCAGAGCACTTACCTCCAAATTGAGAATTGTGCCATCCCTGCAACCACAGGGCAAACACTTTGTTTTTCCTTTTTATTTGTATGTAACTGTATATACTGAATGGATCTTTGCTCCTTTTTAATCTTTTGTACATTTTTTGTTTAAACACTACCTACTTTTTCAGATGAAATATATAAAATATAATAGCTTTGTTCCCCTTACTCTATAAACTGCATCCCTGAAGCCTCGTGAGTTTTTCTTGGGTTATTGCGGAGCTTGGCAGTGACCATACTGAAGTATATATATATATATTCCATGGGTTGGAATCCGTATATATACTATACGTTCACTGTAAAAGCGACCAATAATCGATGTAATAGTGAAAGTAATCATCACATTGTCCATCAATTGTCAGTCAATTGTGTATTGTCCTGTTGACTGGAGGCAGCGGAGTGCTGTAGGTGGCAAATTGCAGGCAGCGGTGGATATCTGTGTAATCTCCCAGGCTGATTTTTTTTTTTTTTTATTGTTTTCTTCTAAAAAATTGTACCTACTAATTCTAGGTCTAGGTCTTTCTGCAACTCTTCACAGTTGGTTTTTAGCTCGTGTTCAATACTTTTTCCCTGTGTCATTTCTCATTTTTACACATAACTTAATTTATGGACATCAATGGTTTGATTTCTTTGCCTGTGTGGATTGGATGAGTTGTTACCAACATCTAGTGAGAAACTCATGTCAATATCACTTTTACAAATACTGTATATGTACTTGGAATGTTGGTGACATGTTGACCCACTGTATCTTTGTATATGCATGGAAGCTCAGATGCATGAGATACATGCATACAGACACATACATGTTTGTATACCAAGTATATATAATATATATATATACTGTATATAGGTGACACACAGAGTACTGAACCCAGGGCATGGGGCATGGGTTGGATCCTGCAACAAGTTGTGGACGGTGGTGGCTGGCCTGACACCTGGCACTCGAGTGACAGTGAAGACCACGTAGCTGTAGACGTATAAGGGTTAGTGCTGCCATGTTACTGTCCCTTCTCTGTAGTGGTTTTAGTGACGTACCGTCGTGTTAATGCGATGGAGGGAGACAGGACAACCAGGAGGCACTAGATGAACTTTACTTGGTTAACAGCCCCCATGGCTGGGGAGTCGGTAAGCCAAACATCTGACTCCAACTCCAAGACTCTGACTCCACAACCAATGCTGTGGAGTCAGTAAGCCAAACATCCGGCTCCGACTCCAACACCGACCCCTCAATTTCCCGAACCCGACTCAGACTCCACCCAAAATGGACACCAACTCCCAACTACCCAAGTCTTTCTCCTAGGCTACCAACTAGGCGAGGAGTTTCACCCTTGGTGTACCCGTGCACTGCACATTACTTACAAAAACATTGCAAAACACAGCATAAGAAAAACATTCATGTAATCCCCAGTTCTGGGGCACACTATTTGTTGAGGAGCAGTCACAGGAGGCAGGAGCCAACGCTGGGGCAAACACCTCTACCTGCAATTAAAGAAAAGGAATATTCACTGCTTTCCATGATAATCATCCCGCCCACCTCAGCACTGAACCTGGGGCCGAGAGGTGGGTGGGATTATGGACATGTGGAGTATTCTCTTTATTAGTGGATCACCCAGATACCGGGCTCACTGCAGCTGCTGACCGATCATGTGTGCCTACTTTTATAGAGAATGAATATTCACTGCTCCCCACGCCCATAATCCTGGGAATGGGAGCAGTGAATATTCTGATAGCTGATGTCAGTGTAACGGGTGCGCATGGCAGTGACGTCATGTGCTGTGCCGCTTACACACTGGAGTCAGTTGCTGACATCGGAAGAGGACACCGTGCATCAGGGGAGCGGAGGGAAGGGGAGTAGAAGCTCTGTTTATGTGTGCGGTGTATTGGGAGGCATATATAGGAGGATGGGTCCATGATGAGGATCATTTAACCAGGATGGGTCCAGAATGTAGGTCATATATACAAGGATGGGTCCATGATGAGCATCATATACCAGGGTGGGTGCAGAATGTAGATCATATATTATAGGATGGGTCCATGATGGGATTATATATACCAGGATGGTCCATGATGGGGATCATAATACAGTGGGGACCATATTACCAGGATGGGTCATGATGAGATTATATATACCAGATGGTCCATGATGGGATCATACATACCAGGATGGGACCATATATACCAGGATGGGTCCATGATGGGATCATATATACCAGGATGGGTCCTTGATGGGGATCATATATACCAGGATGGGTCCATGATGGAATCATACATACCAGGATGGGTCCATGATGGGGATCATACATACCAGGATGGGGACCATATATACCAGGATGGGTCCATGATGGGATCATATATACCAGGATGGGTCCATGGTGGGGGATCATATATTCCATGATGGGGATCATATATACCAGGATGGGTCCATGATGGGTATCATGTATACCAGGATGGATCCATGATGGGGATCATATATACTAGGATGGGTCCATGATGGGAATCATATATACCAGGATGGGTCCATGATGGGGGATCACATTTACCAGGATGGGTCCATGATGGGGATCATATATACCAGGATGGGTCCATGATGAGGATCATACATACTAGGATGGGTCCATGATGGGGATCATGTATACCAGGATGGATCCATGATGGGGATCATATATACTAGGATGGGTCCATGATGAGGATCATACATACCAGGATGGTCAGAATTAGATCATTATACAGGATGGGTCCATGATGGGATATACATACCAGGATTGTCAAGATGGGGATCATAAATACCAGGATGGGTCCATGATAGGATCATATATACCAGGATGGGTCCAGAATGTAGATCATATATACCAGGATGGGCCCATGATGGTCATATATACCAGAATGGTCCATGATGGGATCATGTATACCAGGATGGGTCCATAATAGGGATTATATACAGGATGGTCCATGATGGGGTCATGTATACCAGGATGGGTCCATGATGGGGTCATGTATACAGGATGGGTCCACATATCCCAGGACGAGTCTAGTATGAGGGCCATATATACGAGGATGGGACAAGGATGGGGAATATTAGTTGTGAATTAGGGATCATTACCTATATAACAATGTCTGGAGCAAATCCCCCTCATAACAGTGCATTATGATCATATTTCTTCCTTCAATTCCCCACCCCCACTTTCCTCCTCTAAAACCTCTGTGTGTTTCTTCCACATGTGCTGTGATTTTGGGATCAGTCCTGGCACATGTGTTTCTGTTGGTGATTACATATGCACATTACATTATGTAAAAGTCAAAGTGTGTGTTATCAATGTCCGGACCCTCTTTACCATTTCTCTGCCATAATTGGATGCCTGTGATTTCCTAATCTCCTTGGTCAGACTGTATCACTGAATGACACAATCAGCGCACCGCCTGTCGCAGCGTATATACCCGGCCTCTACACTAAATGAAAACTCTATTTTTAGTGACTGAGTAATCAGGGTAAAGACATTTGCCCTCCTGATCCCCATCTGCGCCCCCGCCGCTCACATGTGAAGTGCTGCTTCTTTATCCCATCTTGTCGCTTTTTTTTCCTCTTGGTGGCAAAATTGCTGGCGGTTAATGACATTCATAGGCCTCAGAGCCGACGCTGTAATTTTGATGTTGTGTGACCAAGGAATTGATAGGAAACAGCAATTATCTGTGATACACCGGCCCCGACCAGCAGGTAAATAGCAGTTATCCGACTTTTACAACCCTACATCCAACTCCAGTAATTCAGCTCTAGATAGACGGGAGAGGAACATCACAACACCCTGCAAATATATATTCTGCAGAAAAAGATAGTACTTACTGTATATTATTAGTTATATTCCTCTACATAGAGCAGTATTATAGTAGTTATATTCTTGTACATAGGGGCAGTATTATAGTAGTTATATTCTTGTATATAGGGGCAGTATTATAGTAGTTATATTCTTGTATATAGGAGCAGTATTATAGTAGTTATATTCTTGTACATAGGGGCAGTATTATAGTAGTTATATTCTTGTACATAGGAGCAGTATTATAGTAGTTATATTCTTGTACATAGGAGCAGTATTATAGTAGTTATATTCTTGTAATAGGAGCAGTATTATAGTAGTTATATTCTTGTACATAGGAGCAGTATTATAGTAGTTATATTCTTGTATATAGGGGCAGTATTATAGTAGTTATATTCTTGTACATAGGGCAGTATTATAGTAGTTATATTCTTGTACATAGGAGCAGTATTATAGTAGTTATATTCTTGTACATAGGGGCAGTATTATAGTAGTTATATTCTTGTACATAGGGCAGTATTATATAGTTATATTCTTTACTGGGCAATTATATAGTTTATTCTGTAATAGGGCAGTTTATAGTAGTTATATTCTTGTACATAGGAGCAGTATTTAGTAGTTTTTCTGTACATAGGGCATATATAGTAGTTTTTCTTACATAGGGCATATTATAGTAGTATATTCTTGTACATAGGGCGTATTAAGTAGTTATTTCTTGTACATAGGACAGTATTATAGTATTATATTCTGTACATAGGGCAGTATTATAGTATTATATTCTGTACATAGGCATATATAGTAGTTATATTCTTGTACATAGGGGCAGTATTATAGTATTATATTCTTGTACATAGAGCAGTATTATAGTAGTTATATTCTGTACATAGGCAGTATATAGTAGTTATATTCTTGTAATAGGGCAGTATTTATAGTTATATTCTTGTACATAGGAGCAGTATTATAGTAGTTATTTCTTTACATGGAGCAGTATTATAGTAGTTATATTCTGTACTAGAGCAGTATTGTAGTTATATTCTTGTAATAGGAGCAGTATTAAGTATTATATTCTTTTAAAGGGCAGTATTATAGTAGTTATATTCTTGTACATAGGGCAGTATATAGAGTTATATTCTTGTATATAGGACAGTATTATAGTAGTTATATTCTTGTAATAGGGGCAGTATTATAGTAGTTATATTCTGTACATAGGGCAGTATTATAGTAGTTATATTCTTGTCATAGGGCAGTATTATAGTAGTATATTCTGTACATAGGGCAGTAATAGTTATATTCTTGTACATAGGGCAGTATTAAGAGTTATATTCTTGTACATAGGAGCAGTATTATAGTATTATATTCTTGTACATAGGGCAGTATTATAGTATTATATTCTTGTAATAGGAGCAGTATTATAGTATTTATTCTGTACATAGGGGCAGTATTATAGTAGTTATATTCTTGTACATAGGGCAGTATTATAGAGTTATATTCTTGTATATGGAGCAGTATTATAGTAGTTATATTCTTGTACATAGGAGCAGTATTATAGTAGTTATATTCTTGTACATAGGGCAGTATTATAGTAGTTATATTCTTGTACTAGAGCAGTATTATAGTAGTTATATTCTTGTAATAGGGCAGTATTATAGTAGTTATATTCTTGTACATAGGGGCAGTATTATAGTAGTTATATTCTTGTACATAGGGCAGTATTATAGTAGTTATATCTTGTACTAGGAGCAGTATATAGTAGTTATATTCTTGTAATAGGAGCAGTATATAGTAGTTATATTCTTTACATAGGGCAGTATTATGTAGTTTATTCTTGTAATAGGAGCAGTATTATAGTAGTTATATTCTTGTACATAGGGCAGTATTATATAGTTATATTCTTGTACATAGGGCAGTATTATAGTAGTTATATTCTTGTAATAGGAGCAGTATTATAGTAGTTATATTCTTTACATAGGGGCAGTATTATAGTAGTTATATTCTTGTACATAGGAGCAGTATTATAGTAGTTATATTCTTGTATATAGGGCAGTATTATAGTAGTTATATTCTTGTACATAGGGCAGTATTATAGTAGTTATATCTTGTACATAGGAGCAGTATTATAGTAGTTATATTCTTGTACATAGGAGCAGTATTATAGTAGTTATATTCTTGTACATAGGAGCATATTATAGTAGTTATATTCTTGTACATAGGAGCAGTATTATAGTAGTTATATTCTTTAATAGGGGCAGTATTATAGTAGTTAATTCTTGTACATAGGGACAGTATTATAGTAGTTATATTCTTGTAATAGGGCAGTATTATGTAGTTATATTCTTGTACATAGGGCAGTAATTATAGAGTTATAATTCTTGTACATAGGGCAGTATTATAGTAGTTATATTCTTGTATATAGGCAGTATTATAGTAGTTATATTCTTGTACATAGGAGCAGTATTATAGTAGTTATATTCTTGTACATAGGAGCAGTATTATAGTAGTTATATTCTTTACATAGAGCAGTATTATAGTAGTTATATTCTTGTACATAGGAGCATATTATAGTAGTTATATTCTTGTATATAGGGCAGTATTATAGTAGTTATATTCTTGTACATAGGGACAGTATTATAGTAGTTATATTCTTGTACATAGGGGCAGTATTATGGTAGTTATATTCTTGTACATAGGGGCAGTATTATAGTAGTTATATTCTTGTAATAGGGGCAGTATTTAGTAGTTATATTCTTGTACATAGGAGCAGTATTATAGTAGTTATATTCTTGTACATAGGGGCAGTATTATAGTAGTTATATTCTTGTACATAGGGCAGTATTATAGTAGTTATATTCTTGTACATAGAGGGCAGTATTATAGTAGTTATATTCTTGTACATAGGAGCAGTATTATAGTATTATATCTTGTATATAGGGCAGTATTATAGTAGTTATATTATTTGTACATAGGAGCAGTATTATAGTAGTTATATTCTTTTATAGGGGCAATATTATAGTAGTTATATTCCTGTATATAGGAGCAGTATTATAGTAGTTATATTCTTGTACATAGGGGCAGTATTATAGTAGTTATATTCTTGTACATAGGAGCAGTATTATAGCAGTTATATTCTTGTACATAGGGGCAGTATTATAGTAGTTATTTTCTTGTACATAGGGCAGTATTATAGTAGTTATATTCTTGTACATAGGGGCAGTATTATAATAGTTATATTCTGGTACATAGGGGCAGTATTATAGTAGTTATATTCTTGTACATAGGAGCAGTATTATAGTAGTTATATTCTTGTATATAGGGGCAGTATTATAGTAGTTGTATTCTTGTACATAGGGGGCAGTATTATAGTAGTTATATTCTTGTACATAGGGGCAGTATTGTAGTAGTTATATTCTTGTACATAGGAGCAGTATTATAGTAGTTATATTCTTATACATAGGAGCAGTATTATAGTAGTTATATTCTTGTACATAGGGGCAGTATTATAGTAGTTATATTCTTGTACATAGGGGCAGTATTATAGTAGTTATATTCTTGTACATAGGGGACAGTATTATAGTAGTTATATTCTTGTACATAGGGGCAGTATTATGGTAGTTATATTCTTGTACATAGGGGCAGTATTATAGTAGTTATATTCTTGTATATAGGGGCAGTATTGTAGTAGTTATATTCTTGTACATAGGAGCAGTATTATAGTAGTTATATTCTTGTACATAGGGGCAGTATTATAGTAGTTATATTCTTGTACATAGCGGCAGTATTATAGTAGTTATATTCTTGTACATAGGGGCAGTATTATAGTAGTTATATTCTTGTACATAGGGGCAGTATTATAGTAGTTATATTCTTGTATATAGGAACAGTATTATAGTAGTTATATTCTTGTACATAGAGGGCAGTATTATAGTAGTTATATTCTTGTACATAGGAGCAGTATTATAGTAGTTATATTCTTGTATATAGGAGCAGTATTATAGTAGTTATATTATTGTACATAGGAGCAGTATTATAGTAGTTATATTCTTGTTTATAGGGGCAATATTATAGTAGTTATATTCCTGTATATAGGAGCAGTATTATAGTAGTTATATTCTTGTACATAGGGGCAGTATTATAGTAGTTATATTCTTGTACATAGGAGCAGTATTATAGCAGTTATATTCTTGTACATAGGGGCAGTATTATAGTAGTTATTTCTTGTACATAGGGCAGTATTATAGTAGTTATATTCTTGTACATAGGGGCAGTATTATAATAGTTATATTCTGGTACATAGGGGCAGTATTATAGTAGTTATATTCTTGTACATAGGAGCAGTATTATAGTAGTTATATTCTTGTATATAGGGGCAGTATTATAGTAGTTGTATTCTTGTACATAGGGGGCAGTATTATAGTAGTTATATTCTTGTACATAGGGCAGTATTGTAGTAGTTATATTCTTGTACATAGAGGCAGTATTATAGTAGTTATATTCTTGTACATAGGAGCAGTATTATAGTAGTTATATTCTTGTATATAGGAGCAGTATTATAGTAGTTATATTCTTGTACATAGAGCAGTATTATAGTAGTTATATTCTTGTATATAGGAGCAGTATTGTAGTAGTTATATTCTTGTACATAGGGGCAGTATTATAGTAGTTATATTCTTGTACATAGAGGCAGTATTATAGTAGTTATATTCTTGTACATAGGAGCAGTATTATAGTAGTTATATTCTTGTATATAGGGGCAGTATTATAGTAGTTATATTATTGTACATAGGAGCAGTATTATAGTAGTTATATTCTTGTATATAGGGGCAGTATTATAGTAATTGTAATAAGTTTGACAGGTTCTTATTCCGCTTGTTGTAAGCGGACTGTTCTGTGTTTTATTCAGTCTTTCTCTTATCCACACTCATAGTGATTATTCCGGCTCTTATGTAATAGGAGAGGTCGGCCTGAATTAGCCGTTTCTACATGGATGATTCCTGAGGCAGCAGGAGGTGTCTCAAGTGCTAAGAACCAGCAAAACACAACTGAAGATGAAAGAAGCAGAAGAGTTTGAATGTAAATCTGCATTGTGTGAATTGACCTGTAGGTTATTTGTACACAGGGTGTATGCACAATCCGCGGATATTATAGGGTATTTGTATATAGTGTGTATACACACTCCGCGGATATTGAAGGGTATACATACTCCACAGATGATGTAGGGTATTTGTATATAGTGTGTATACACACTCCGCGGATATTGTGGGGTATATGTATATAGGGTGTATACACGCTCCACAGATATTACTGCTGCATTGTGAATGTTATGTGAAGTCATCGTGTCTCTTTCATCTTGGCGGCGGTGGCCTCATCTCTGTTTCTGGCTGCCTCCTAATCACAGCATCACTCAGCCTTCACATCTTTAATGTATAGAGAACAAACAACAAGTGCCATTATTTTATCGAGCCTTCATCCTCTAGCACTACACCCCACCATCCTCCAGCACTACCCCCTCCATCCTCCAGCACTACCCCCTCCATCCTCCAGCACTACCCCCTCCATCCTGCAGCACTACCCCCCTCCATCCTCCAGCACTACCCCCTCCATCCTCCAGCACTACTCCCCTCCATCCTCCAGTAGTAACCCCCTCCATCCTCCAGCACTACCCCCCCATCTTCCAATACTACCCCCCTCCATCCTCCAGCACTAACCCCCTCCATCCTCCAGCACTAACCCCCTCCATCCTCCAGCACTACCCCCCTCCATCCTCCAGCACTACCCCCCTCCATCCTCCAGCACTACCCCCTCCATCCTCCAGCACTACCCCCCTCCATCCTCCAGCACTACCCCCTCAATCCTCCAGCACTACTCCCCTCCATCCTCCAGCACTACCCCCTCCATCCTCCAGCACTACCCCCTCCATCCTCCAGCACTACCCCCCTCCATCCTCCAGCACTACCCCCTCCATCCTCCAGCGCTACTCCCCTCCATCCTCCAGTAGTAACCCCCTCCATCCTCCAGCACTACCCCCTCCATCTTTCAATACTACCCCCCTCCATCCTCCAGCACTACCCCCTCCATCCTCCAGCACTACCCCCTCCATCCTCCAGCACTACCCCCCTCCATCCTCCAGCACTACCCCCCTCCATCCTCCAGCACTACCCCCCTCCATCCTCCAGCACTACCACCTCCATCCTCCAGCACTACCCCCCTCCATCCTCCAGCACTACCCCCCTCCATCCTCCAGCACTACCCCCTCCATCCTCCAGCACTACCTTCATCCTCCAGCACTACTCCCCTCCAATAATCACTTCTGTATCACCCAGACATGATCATGGCTCTGATCTACAGCCCGAGGCCACGTCTCCATCTATCTGTAATCAAGATAAGAGCGGTGTATCGCACTTTTGGTGCCGTGTGACCACTGTGACTTTTTGGTTTTGTTGTGATCATATCGTCGTTTACTGGGAATTGAACTTGTATGAAAACGTTTCTCCTTCTCACGAAATATCGAGACTCTGAGATTTGTGAATTGTATTTGACCTATTTGCAGTTAATATTGCAGAATAGTTGGGCGGCAACCAATGTGGCCACCATTATTGCTGGAGTCATTACCGAGCTTTCTCAGACATTCGTGTAGATTTCACCACGCAACGAGAAATGTGGCCATCAGGCTGTCAGTCTAATACAAGATAGCATTGAGGGGGTCCAAATCAATAGACCTTGTCCTCTATTAAAACTAAAAACTAATATGGCCCTAAGACACAGGTGGGGAAACTCCTTTCCCAATGGCCGCCAACAGTACAGGTTTTCAGGACTTCCCTAGCATTGCACAAGGTGTTAATATAATCACCGGCAGAAGTGATGATCCCAGCACCTGTGCAATGCTAAGGAAATCCTGGAAACCTGCATGTTTACGGCCTTAGGGACTGGCGCTCCCCACCCCTGCGCCTAAGAGGTTTATCCGCAGATTACACTTAGGGATGGATGCACACTTATGCAAGCTGCATGCGAGTATCTTGCATGATTCACCCAACCCAGCTCCTGCCACTCTGAACAGGAGCGTGGAGCTGATTGTGGTTTTGTGGAGCTCCTGCTTCATTTCAGAGGCAGAGGCCGGGTGACTCCATGCGAGATGCATGCGAGACACTCGCATGCAGCTCGCATAGTGTGTTTCCAACCTTAAAGTGATACTTAAAGGGGCTTTCCTAACTTCTAAAATGATGGCAGGATATGATAAGTGGGGGGCCCTACCAGTCCTGACAATGTCAGAGATGCTGGGTGCCCAGGGCCTAGGACTGTGAAGGGAAATGCCGCCAAGCCAGCTCCATTCACTGGAAAGGGGTCGAGCTGGAGTTCCCTGCTCAGTAGTTACTGAGGGGCTATGTGCAGCACTGTGTGTTCCCTTTGTTCCCAGGATTGCTGGGGTCTATGAGGTTTGGACCCTCACCGATAATAAAGGGATGGAGTACCCTAACAATATGTCTTCACTTCATAACATGGGGAAACTGCCTTTCGATACTTATTTAAGGCTTGGTGTTTGGTCCATTTAGGTTTAGTAGAAGTAAGGCTAAATTTGTCACATGTAACAACCTTTGTCATGTAACATGTAATCTTTGTCGTGATGTTTAATGAGGTTAGCACCATCTGGCAGCATTATCTGCATTACTTAGTGTTTTCTTGTTTTCTCCTTTAAGATGCTAGTGCATTGTGGGAGAGCCCTAAGCATCTTGGGCTGTAGCAACCATTTATAGAGAGGATTTATCTAGTTCACGTGTTGTCTTGTTTTCCTGCACTGCTCTTACTACTCCATCATCCTTGCCAAAGTATATCTGGTAGGAGAACTATCTTTGTTTGTTATTTTATAATGCTTAGGATTGTTGCCAGCTTACGTAGCAGTCATTTTTACATTTTCTATTAGGGACCCGTGTCCACATATACAAGTCTCCATCTTGCAGTGTAGTTTTCTGTACTGTATATTGTCATAGCTGTGTCTTATGATATACCCAGTACTCATTTGTGCTATTTGTATTCTTATAGTTTTACCACTCAAATGACCTGTTGACCAATAAACAAGTTAGACTACAGGAATTAGTCTGATTATTCGAATGACAGAGACAGTTTATGCTGTATGTCGGATGGCACACTGTAATGAACATGTGAGAAGGCAGAGCACTTGGGAAGGGCACCTTTTGGGGATCCATCAATAAACCTCAGTGGGAAATTGCAGCAAAGAGTGTCTTTTTATCTGGAGGACCTGGCTTGTCCGTGTGTCTGATTTCACTAGTGCCTGTGCAATACCTCATTTCTCCTGTAGTAGTGCTGTAGGACATTAAACACTTGCCAGGTTTCCCTGCTGATTGCTGGGGATCTCATTTCTGGAAGACTCTTTTTAATGAAAGGGGATCATGCAAAGAGTAATTTTTAGTCCGATTTTAGTGTTTCTTCATTTTTTGGGATCTGAAAACAATCAAAAGTTTACAGAAATAAAAGAAGATCTAGAGAATCATCCATGATCATTTTCACCCTTCTGTATTGTAGACGTTATACATTAAACATATATGATATTTGGGCGTCTATGGGTAGATATGCAATGTATATGGCCGCCTATATGGGGTAAGAAAGAAAAAGGTTTAGTCCAACATTTGCAAATGGTATAAAGCAATTTCTGCAATTACCATGACAACTGACAGCCAGATATCACGATCCGGGCAGCCGAGCAGATGAGTGAATTTGCTTCACTATAGGCGGCAGCACAGCTGCCTCAGCGCTGCATTTCCCGGGGGATGTGAGACATAGGCACCTGCTGCTCTTTATCTTTATCTTTCTACCTAATCATGGTTTGCGGTGTATCATTCCAAGACACTGTTATTTTAACCCCATGTGATGACAGTATAAGCTGAGCTATGTTGGGGAATCAGCAAAAAAAAAAGGGGTAAACTGTTCACCTCCATAGAGATGGGGACTGTGTGACACTTGCTGCACTAATTTAACATATGAGGTCCTTGTCTTGTATACAAACTCAGGTGTGAATGAGTGTGAAGGGTTCGATACTAGCTGAAAAAGTCCATAAGATTTTAACAGGGAGGCAATACTATCCGAAACTATCATTTGCTAGTAGAGACAGGGAGGCAGTACAATCTGTGTCTACATAATCTACTGGGAGAGACAGGGAGGCAGTACTATCTGTGTCTGCATAATCTACTGGGAGAGACAGGGAGGCAATACTATCCGAAACTATCATTTGCTAGTAGAGACAGGGAGGCTGTACTATCTGTGTCTACATAATCTACTGGGAACAGACAGGGAGGCAGTACTATCTGTGTCTACATAATCTACTGGGAGAGACAGGAAGGCAGTACTATCTGTGTCTGCATAATCTACTGGGAGAGACAGGGAGGCAGTACTATCTGTGTCTGCATAATCTACTGGGAGAGACAGGGAGGCAGTACTATCTGTATCTATAATTTACTGGGAGAGACAGGGAGGTAGTACTATCTGTGTCTACATAATCTACTGGGAGAGACAGGGAGGCAGTACTATCTGTGTCTACATAATTTACTGGGAGAGACAGGGAGGCAGTACTATCTGTATCTACATAATCTACTGGGAGCAGACAGGGGGCAGTACTATCTGTGTCTACATAATTTACTGGGAGAGACAGGGAGGCAGTACTATCTGCGTCTACATAATCTACTGGGAGAGACAGGGAGGCATACTATCTGTATCTACATAATCTACTGGGAGAGACAGGGAGGCAGTACTATCTGTATCTACATAATCTACTGTGAGAGACAGGGAGGCAGTACTATCTGTGTCTACATAATCTACTGGGAGAGACAGGGAGGGCAGTACTATCTGTGTCTACATAATCTACTGGGAGAGACAGGGAGGCAGTACTATCTGTATCTACATAATCTACTGGGAGAGACAGGGAGGCAGTACTATCTGTATCTACATAATCTACTGGAGAGACAGGGAGGCAGTACTATCTGTGTCTACATAATCTACTGGAGAGACAGGGAGGCAGTACTATCTGTACATCTACATAAATCTACTGGGAGAGACAGGGAGGCAGTACTATCTGTATCTACATAATCTACTGTGAGAGACAGGGAGGCAGTACTATCTGTGTCTACATAATTTACTGGGAGAGACAGGGAGGCAGTACTATCTGTATCTACATAATCTACTGTGAGAGACAGGGAGGCAGTACTATCTGTATCTACATAATCTACTGGGAGAGACAGGGAGGCAGTATTATCTGTGTCTACATAATCTACTGGGAGAGACAGGGAGGCAGTACTATCTGTGTCTACATAATTTACTAAGTGAGAGAGGGAGGCAGTACTATCTGTATCTACATAATCTACTGGGAGAGACAGGGAGGCAGTACTATCTGTATCTACATAATCTGCTGGGAGAGACAGGGAGGCAGTACTATCTGTATCTACATAATTTATTGGGAGAGACTTGGAGGCAGTACTATCTGTATCTACATAATTTACTGGGAGAGACAGGGAGGCAGTACTATCTGTGTCTACATAATTTATTGGGAGAGACTTGGAGGCAGTACTATCTGTATCTACATAATTTACTGGGAGAGACAGGGAGGCAGTACTATCTGTATCTACATAATCTACTGGGAGCAGACAGGGTGGCAGTACTATCTGTGTCTACATAATTTACTGGGAGAGACAGGGAGGCAGTACTATCTGTGTCTACATAATCTACTGGGAGCAGACAGGGAGGCAATACTATCTGTGTCTACATAATCTACTGGGAGAGACAGGGAGGCAGTACTATCTGTATCTACATAATCTACTGGGAACAGACAGGGAGGCAGTACTATCTGTGTCTACATAATCTACTGGGAGAGACAGGGAGGCAGTACTATCTGCGTCTACATAATCTGCTGTGAGAGACAGGGAGGCAGTACTATCTGTATCTACATAATCTACTGGGAGAGACAGGGAGGCAGTACTATCTGTATCTACATAATCTACTGGGAACAGACAGGGAGGCAGTACTATCTGTGTCTGCATAATCTACTGGGAGAGACAGGGAGGCAGTACTATCTGTGTCTGCATAATCTACTGGGAGAGACGGGGAGGCAGTACTATCTGTATCTACATAATCTACTGGGAGCAGACAGGGAGGCAGTACTATCTGTATCTACATAATCTACTGTGAGAGACAGGGAGGCAGTACTATCTGTGTCTACATAATCTACTGGGAGCAGACAGGGAGGCAATACTATCTGTGTCTACATAATTTACTGGGAGAGACAGGGAGGCAGTACTATCTGTGTCTACATAATTTACTGGGAGAGACAGGGAGGCAGTACTATCTGTGTCTACATAATCTACTGGGAGAGACGGGGAGGCAATACTATTTGTGTCTACATAATTTACTGGGAGAGACAGGGAGGCAGTACTATCTGTATCTACATAATCTACTGGGAGCAGACAGGGTGGCAGTACTATCTGTGTCTACATAATTTACTGGGAGAGACAGGGAGGCAGTACTATCTGTGTCTACATAATTTACTGGGAGAGACAGGGAGGCAGTACTATCTGTGTCTACATAATCTACTGGGAGAGACAGGGAGGCAGTACTATCTGTGTCTACATAATCTACTGGGAGAGACGGGGAGGCAATACTATTTGTGTCCACATAATCTACTGGGAGAGACAGGGAAGCAGTACTATCTGTGCTTTCATCATTTACAGAGCGAGACAGGCAGACAGTACTTTCTGTGCCATAAGCTCCCACTGAGGAAAAAAACCCATCCACTCTGCCTTTGTGTGTGCCTTTGTAAGTGCAGCAGTAGACTTCGGCTTTGGTTTTGCTCGGGTTGTTCCTTTAAATAAAACGTGCAGAATGTTCTGCCAAAGTCGCCCCCGTCTCCTCCAGAAGTAAATAAATGTTTATTTTTACCTGTACACAAAGGCAGCCATTACAGCCCTTCATCCCATCGTCTGCGGATGACAGGTAACATGGAGAAGGCAGAGAACAGACTCCGTCAGCAGAGGCGACAGCGGAGCCGAAGACTCATCATCTGTCACCTCCTCCCTGTGATATCCCCAGCATGTAATCAGGCATCAGCCCTCCTGTTTGTGGCCTCCAATTCAGCTCTGACAAAGTTTCTTGTTCGAAATAACAAAGGGAAAAGTATAGAGAAAATAAGTACACCCCGTGCTCCGGTGCACCGCTACAACAGACGCTGAGGAGTTAATGAAATGTCTATGTCTTACAGGAACTGGAGCAAACCCTGCCGGTCCACGCGGATGAGGGAGAAGAGAGCGGACTTTGTGACGGGGTACCTGGGGGGCCGAGTGGTGGTGGCAGGAGGACTAGGTACGTCTGTGCCCCCGTCATGCCATCAGGTTGTGTTGATGTCGGCCATCTGGAACATTTCCCTATCAGCATTTTAAGGGTTGGAAGCCTTTGGGGGGCATTTTTTATTTACCTAAAAGCATCTCAATCAATTAGAAGATCATCAAAAAGTTCCTTTATCTCAGTAATTCAATACATAAAGTGACACACATCTATTATAAGAGTCATTACACACAGAGGGATCTATTTCATGTTATTTCTGTTAATGTTGATGATTATGGAAACTCAAAGATCATTATCTCTGAAAATTAAAGTAGGGAGGATGAAAGGTCTGAGAGATAAAATATGACCTAAATAGGAAATCAGAGGCTTCACCTTGTGTGGTTGTGACAGTCACAACCACTATAAAAGCAGATCACAGCGTGGAGCATATAGAGTAGGGAGGATGAAGGGTTAAACACCGCGCTGCCGTATTCCACGAGACAAATCTGCATGTCTACCCTAGAGCCGGCAAACTCGATGAGAGAATCCAGAGCTTTTGTGCACACGTTGCTTGTTTTTTTCCTTGCAGATTTGGTGCAGAAAATAATCTGCATCTTGTCGATTCTTGGTGCAGATTTCCTGTTTTTCAGCCTTTCCAGCTATGACTTCATTAAGAAAAATGCACGACACAAATCTGCACCAAATACTGATTTTCTGCTAAAGAATGCAGATTTGCTACAGAAAATGTCTGCACGGTTTCACACAAGCGTTCGGCTCCGTGGTGTATGGCAGCAGCTAAACGTGTGCGGCGACGCGTCCATCACGCATCCGTATGTTTAAGGCCTTTGTCACATCAGTGTCTTTCATTGATGTGTGGCCAATCCGGTAGGTGACATCGCATCAGCCGGATCGGCCGCTTAACAGCCGCACTTGCGGCCCGGATCCGGCAAGCCCCATGCATTGTCTATGGGGCTTGCGGTCTGGTGTAGCGAGTGCGGTTCTGCCAAATGTGGCAGATCCGGCACCTGCTGCCACGAAAAAAACCCGCTGCTTGCAGCTTTTTTTTCCGCGGCCACAAGTGTTGGATCTGGCGTAACCGCACTTGCCGCACCGGATTGTAAGCCCCATAGACAATGCATGGGGCTTGCCGGATCCAGGCCGCTTAGGCGGCCGATCCGGCAGATGCGATGCCACCTACCGGATTGGCCACACATCAATGAAAAACGCTGATGTGAATGGGGCCTAACAGTGTATGCAGTCGCCCATGGATGCACGCGTTTGTGTCCGCATGCATTGTTTCTCAGAGCACAGAAACTCAACTTGTTGCATTTTCTGTGCTGCCGAGGATGTATGATCCAGCCTCTGCAAGCGTACAAATCATACATTAGCCCAATGAGAACGCGCTGCCATCCGCAATTGCTAGTGTGAAAGTAGCCTAAACACTGGACCTAAGGCTGTGTGCTCACGATGATTGCAGCGTTTTGGAGGCAGTGTCTTACTGCTGCGTTGTACAGTAGCAGCATAGTGGATGATTTCTAGAAATCCCATCCTCACTGTGCTTCTCCCCATCCGCAGCGTTATTTCAGCAGCGGTGCAGGTTTCCGGACTTCCGCATCTCCTCGGCATGTTCATTTCATGCTTCGGAGTCGGAAGCGGCTGCCATCGGGTGCCCGCAGAGGTAAGCCGCCCTGCAGCCACTGCACATGGTGAGGAAAGGGTGGCTGTGGTCTCCCTGTGCTCACCTGCGGCTTCCTGCAGGTCCAGAGGCGCTGTGTCCAACACCCGGTGACTCCGGATCGTGTGCACATAACATAAGGGGAATCTGCATCACAATCTGCATGTCTATCCTGGAGCCAGCAAACTGTGTGAGTACGGAAGTGCGGTGCCCACATTGCTTTTTTTTGGGGGGCCCCACAGTTCTTAATACTGACCCTGAAACACCCACTTTGGGGCAGGGTTTCTGTCTAGATGTCCTGGGGTATTGGGGACAGGTATAATATGGTTAGTACCGTAATACATGGTACAAGGATGGGGGGCAATATACCACATAAGGACGAGGCAGGGACCCACACCTAGAGGCCAGTTAATAGGGTCTCTTGTTCTGTAAATACCCCAGCTCCATTGATTACTGTATTATTGTGGGGTTTTCTATGATGTTTCTCCCATATTCACAGGCTCGTAGACTCCTGTGGGTGACTCGGCGCGGCCCAGTGGTGCCGGCGCAGCCTCCAGTCCTCTGTACTCAATGAGCTAATGAACGCTCGTCACAGATAAAAATACCAGCGGATAAGACTCGATTTACGCCATTATCTCTTCATTCATCTTAAGAAGTTTCCATTTATAACTGCGAGTCGGCTTCTCATGACACGGATTAATTACTGCTCTGTGCCGCCACTTAAACTGCAGGAAATGTAGGCCTTCGTTATCAGGAAAGGCAACTTGTCTATGCGATTCGATGCTGTCCAGTTTCTTCTTCACAGTACACACCAGTGGGAACAATGCGGTTTTATCTGTACATGTTTCGATGCTGTCCAGCTTCTTCTTCACAGTACACACCAGTGGAAACAATGCAGTTTTATTTCTACGTGTTTCGATGCTGTCCAGCTTCTTCTTCACAGTACACACCAGTGGAAACAATGCAGTTTTATCTGTACATGTTTCGATGCTGTCCACCTTCTTCTTCACAGTACACACCAGTGGAAACAATGCGGTTTTATCTGTACACGTTTCGATGCTGTCCAGCTTCTTCTTCACAGTACACACCAGTGGAAACAATGCGGTTTTATCTGTACATGTTTCGATGCTGTCCAGCTTCTTCTTCACAGTACACACCAGTGGAAACAATGCGGTTTTATCTGTACACGTTTCGATGCTTCCACCTTCTTCTTCACAGTACTTACCAGTGGAAACAATGCAGTTTTATCTGTACACGTTTCGATGCTTCCACCTTCTTCTTCACAGTACACACCAGTGGGAACAATGCAGTTTTATCTGTACACGTTTCGATGCTGTCCACCTTCTTCTTCACAGTACACACCAGTGGAAACAATGCAGTTTTATCTGTACACGTTTCGATGCTTCCACCTTCTTCTTCACAGTACACACCAGTGGAAACAATGCGGTTTTATCTGTACACGTTTCGATGCTATCCACCTTCTTCTTCATAGTACACACCAGTGGAAACAATGCAGTTTTATCTGTACACGTTTCGATGCTATCCACCTTCTTCTTCACAGTACACACCAGTGGAAACAATGCAGTTTATCTGTACACGTTCGAGCTGTCACCTTCTTTTCACGTACAACTGGAAAAATGCGTTTTTCTGTCCGTTCGATGCTGTCCAGCTTCTTCTTCACAGTACACACCAGTGGTAACAATGCGGTTTTATCTGTACACGTTTTGATGCTGTCCAGCTTCTTCTTCACAGTACACACCAGTGGTAACAATGCGGTCCTATTGCTACGCATTTCGCTTGCACGTGAAAGCTTTCAGGAACAGCGCAATTATTATGGAAGATAACATTTGTACTAATTTGTTCTAACAGGAAAACAGCGCCATGAAATAAGTCACATCACACACCTCGAGCGTTGCGACACAATGGCCGCTCACTGCGGCGGGGAATATTATCGCCTCTCCGGGACGGGGCGGTGTCTTCACAGACATCAACGAGAAACATCTTGTTAAACGTTGATAAAATCTCTCAACGAAAGGGAAATAAAAGGCTTTCAAGTTCCGATTGATCTAATCCCCGTTCCGACCTCAACATCTAATTCCTAATAGCAACTGCCGGATTTATTAGGGGCAATGTCCCGATTTGTCTCAGCCGCCGACGCTCCAGTACCGTCATCTAATCCGAGAGCGACATAAAGAAATCTCCAAATACAATTAGCCCGTGAGTTGTTTTTTTTAATTTCACGGCGTTGAGTTGATTTACATTTAGAAGAACATCGGATGTGGGCTCCCTCCATATAAGAGCTCCGGCGGGTGCTGTGATTGATTCTGCCAACGTTGGGAGGTCAATTTATTTGCTGTTGTCTTACGATCTTTGCGAGCTTGTGCCAAATCTGACAGCCGAGGACAAATCATATAGTAGCAGGGGCCAAATAAGATGACAGCAGGTACAAATCATCTTGCTACATCATTATTATTATTTATTTCTATAGCACCATTAATTCCATGAGAAGGGGTTACATACAAAATTATAGAGTTTACAGTGAACAAATTAACAGTGACAGACCGGTACAGAGGAGAGAGGACCCTGTGATAGCGGGCTTACATTCTACAGGATAATGGGGAGGAGACAGTAGGTCAAGTGTGCAGCAGCTTCGGTGGTGGTGGAGCGTCAGTTCTGGTGGTGAGGAGGTGGCAGCTCCAGTGGTGCTGAGGCGTCGGCTCCAGCTCTGGTGGTAGTGAGACAGCAGCTCAGGTAGTGGAGTGTCAGCTTTGTTGTTGGTGAGGTGGCAGCTCTGGTTGTAGTGAGGCAGCAGCTCTGGTGGTGGAGCAACGTCAGCTCCGGTGGTGGTGAGGCAGCAGCTCTGGTGGCGAGGAGGTGGCAGCTCTGGTGGTGGTGAGGCAGCAGCTCTGATGGTGGTGAGGCGGCAGCTCTGGTGGTAGTGAGGCAGCAGCTCTGGTGGTGGTGAGGCAGCAGCTCTGGTGGTGGAGCAACGTCAGCTCCGGTGGTGGTGAGGCAGCAGCTCTAGTGGTGATGAGGTGGCAGCTCTGGTGGTGGTGAGGCGTCGGCTCCAGCTCTGGTGGTAGTGAGACAGCAGCTCAGGTGGTGGAGCGTCAGCTCTGTTGTTGGTGAGGCAGCAGCTCTGGTTGTAGTGAGGCGGGAGCTCTGGTGGTGGTGAGGCAGCAGCTCTGGTGGTGAGGAGGCGGCAGCTCTGGTGGTGGTGAGGCGGCAGCTCTGATGGTGGTGAGGCGGCAGCTCTGGTGGTGGTGAGACGGCAGCTCTGGTGGTGGAGCAACGTCATCTCCGGTGGTGGTGAGGCAGCAGCTCTGGTGGTGGTGGAGCGTCAGTTCTGGTGGTGGTGAGGCTGCAGCTCCGCTGCTGGTGAGGCGGCAGCACGGTCATTGCACGCTATAGCTTTCCTGAAGAGATGGGTTTTCAAGTTCTGGCTGAAGGATCCGAGAGTGGTGGATGATCGGACTTGTTGGGGCGCAGAATTCCAGAGGACGGAGGATGTTAGGAAGAAATGTTGGAGGCAATTGAGTGAGGAATGAATAAGTGTGGAGGTGAGGAGGAGGTCTTGGGAGGATCGAAGATTATGTGAGGGAATATTGGGATATTAGTTCGGAGATGTCCCCAGGTTATAGACGGCTTTGTAGGTCAGTCTTAGTATTTTGAACTGGATTCGTTGGGCATTTGGGAGCCAGTGGAGGGATTTACAGAAGGGAGAAGTGGGGGAATAGCGAGGAGAGAGGTGGATTAGTCGGGCAGCAGAGTTGAGGACGGACTAGAGAGATGCAAGAGTCTTAGCAGGATGTTGCAGTAATCAAGGCAGGAGATGGTGAGGGCATCTATAAGTATTTTAGTAAATTGAGGGCTGGGGAAAGGACGGATTCTGGAAATATTTTTGACCTGGAGGCGACAGGAGGTGGCGAGAGTGTGGATGTGCAGAGTCAAGAGTTACTCCAAGGCAGTGGATTTCAGGTACGAGAGAGAGCGTAATGCCATTTACCATGATAGATAGATCGGGTAGGGAAGATACATGAGATGGAGGAAAGATGATGAGTTCAATTTTGCCTACATTGAGGTTTAGGAAGTGAGAGGAGAAGGATATGATAGACACTCCGGGATTCTGGACAGCAGAGAGGTGACGTCTATAAGTAAATAATAATAATAATAATCCTGGCCGGCTCCGGAGGATGCGCAGTGTTGGGGTGTATTGGGTAGAGTGGCCTCCTCTAGAGCATTCGCAGTGTGGGGTTGTATTGGTTATACTGGCCAGCTCTGGAGCATGCGCAGGGTGGGGTGTATTGGGTAGAGTGGGCTAGCTCTGGAGCATGCGCAGTGTGGGGGTGTATTGGGTAGAGTGGCTGGCTCCGGAGCATGCGCAGAGGGGGATTGTATTGGTTATACTGGCTGGCTCCAGAGCATGTGCAGTGTGGGGGTGTATTGGTTATACTGGCCGGCCTCGGAGTATACGCAGAGTGGCTGGCTCCGGAGCATGCTCAGTGTGCATTCTGAAGCTGGCCAGAGCACCCAATAATCCCCAACAATGCACTGCATGAGAAATGACGCGTCCGCAGCGTCATACCCAGAACGAGCAGCCCATGGATTGGAAACGTGGGACCACACTGTTAAACTAATTATCACGCTCGCCGGGGTGTGATACCACGGAGCGAGGGGGGACATGGAGGCTGACAGAACACCCCACAGGTCTACACAATGAGGGAAATGTAAGTTATAAACAGTGTTTTTACAACCATTATACTTCACATTCAGGTCAGACAGATGGTTAGGGATGTGGTAGGAGGCTGCAGGGACAGGTAGTGATAGGTTTGGGGGCATAATGACCTGACAGGTTCCCTTTAAATCAGTAAATGCTGGTATCTCTCTGTGTTCTGGTCACGGTGCCGGTCCCCCGCCATGCTGGTGATTCCACCACCCTCCTCTTAGGCTCCAGGGCATCATTATATATAAGGTTAGCGCTGTCACTCAGGAGTCAGGCCAAGGATACAGGAGATGAGTTGGCGGCTGGAGGTAGACATGGACACTGATGATTTATTAGCGCCGCTCACTCTCTTACTTGTACTCAATTCCACAAAGATAAAATGACAGGACCAGTGAATTTTCCATTTTGTCAAGTTTGTTCCACATCTCGGGCCCCGGACCAAATGCATTTAGACACTTGTCAGGGGAATATTCCAGGCGGGGGAGCATGAATGGAGCCGACTTATTGTATGATGAGGACGGGGGGCTTATAGATTTCCATGGCAACGGTGATTGTGAGGGATCAGCGGGAAGGTAAAAGCTCCGACAGGCAGCGGCTTCGTCCTGGGCACAAGAAACCTGACCTTTCCACACAATGAGGCCGATCCCCGGCGCTCGCTAACACCGCACAAATGTCTATTTAAGATCAAATCCAACAAATAAACAGCTGCAGTCTGAGATAAGGTCTGCAGACATAGAATGTAGGAATGTAGACATGCATTACTGCTAAGGAAATACATGAAAAAATTGAGACACTAACCCATAAAAAAGTTGCAGTTGTATGTGAGCCCAGCAGCCACAACAAGGCGTATCTCTATACTGGGTGATCTGGGTTAAAAAATCTTTAATCATGGACTGGTAAGAATTTGATAATAGAAAATTTAAGAATCACCATAAGGGAACCCGTCAGCTCGTTCTACCCCCTTATTCTATCACTACCTGTCCCTGCACCTTGCTAGCTCATCCCTAACCATCCCTGTCTGATCTAAAACTGCACTATAAAGCTTGCATGGCTGAAGGCACACTGTGCGAGGGACTCGCGCAAGTGCAATGCGATGGAAACTCGCATTACACTCGGACCGGTGTTGCCCTATCAGGCAGGGCGCACTGGTGTGAGTCCCCCGCACTGAACTCAGATTGCGAGTCAGAAGTGAGTGCAGTCGCAGCATGCTGCAACTGCACGCGATTCTCACGTGCGAGAGGGCAATGCAAGTCTATGGGGGCAAGAAAATCTCGCCCCCATACAGCCACTCTGCGATATTCGCACGAATGTGCTGTCAAAATTGATTCAAACTCGCCAGCTGTCAAAGCCAGCGAGTTTGAATGTACTGCATTCGCAGTACAGTATCAATAATGTTCCAGCGCTATGACAGCAATGCTGAAACATTATTGTTCAATAAACTCAGAAATCAAAATAAATAAAGTTCTGTATGTTATTAATCATTTTAATCCCATCTGCAGGCTGTGCGCTGCATGTCGGCACAGAGCCTGCAGATGCGGCTAATACAAGCTGGTGTCAGAAGGGTTAAATTGCTGTGGGTGTGCTGCCATCATGTATACACAGAGTATATAGACTGTGTATACGCAATTGGCGTACCATGACAGCCGCTGATACCTATTTAGGTCATATTTTATCTCTCAGACCCTTCATCCTCCCTACTTTAATTTTCTGAGATAATGACATTTGGGTTTCCATAATCATCAACATTAACAGAAATAAACCCATGAAATAGATCCCTCTGTGTGTAATGACTCTATATAATATAGGGGTGTCACTTTATGTATTGAATTACTGAAATAAATTAACTTTTTGATGATCTTCTAATTCATTGAGAAGTACCTGTATATATTTAGACATGCATTACTGCAAAGGATAGAGGCACCAGATAGCGACCTAGCAAAGAGATACGCCTTGTTTCTGGCTGCTGGGCTCACATGAATCCAGGGCTGTGAACTCAGTAAGCCATATACCCGAGGCTGACTCTGACTTTTCAATTTCCCTGAATCTGACTCCGACTCCATAACTATTGCTGTGCAGTCAGTTAGCCACATATCCCACTCCAACTCCTCAATGTCCCTTAATCTGACTCCACCCAAAATGGGCACCGACTCCACAGCCCTGCATAAAACTGGCCTTCTTTATATGCTTAGTGTCTCAATTATTAAATGTATTTCCTTAGCAGTAATGCATGTATAAAATCCTTTATGCAATGTCTGCATACCTTAGTATGTCAGATTGCAGCTGTGTAGTTGTTATATTATATTTCATGTTCAGTTTTGCACTTGTTTGTTAGAAATTGCCATCAGTTTTTTTATTTTACTAAAGCTCTAATGACCCAACAAAGGAGTGACGTATACTTTTCATTACATCAATGCATTCCAGACCAGCGTATTACTGCCAATCACTAACCTAGTGCATAGTGATCCTAATATAGGACAACATAGTGCTTTCTTCTAAAAACAGCACCCCAACAGGTTGTTCATAGTACTAACACAAGAAGAACCAGCACTACTGGGGGACAGCATGCATTGTAAATCATGCGATTTCAGTTATTAACTCCAAACTGTATATATATTAAAAAAAATGAAATTTTTTGGCAAATAATAATTGATCGATTTTCTGAGTCACCCTGCCACGTCAAGGCAATCTCATAAGGGCGGTTCTTCTCTAAATATTTTTTTATTTCCTTTAAGTTGTGCCAATCAGCCTCCAACATAAAAAAAAATAAAACCATTAAAAGCAGTATTTACCTGAAGCTTTTCATAATGAAGTCAGAACAGGACCAAGCATATGCCACACGGCACAACTAAAACAAAAATATATAGCGTAGGACCACACTGATGAGATTGCCTTGACGTGGCAGGGTGGCTCAAAAGATTGATCAATATTTTTCCAAATATCTCAATTTTATAATATTATACAGTTTGGATGGAATATGTGCCATTACACAGTTTTTATTGCAAGCTATCCTCTGGTGGTGCTGGCTTTTTTTGCTATTTATTGGTCATAGTATTGCAGCTCAGTCATATTCCCTTAATTAGATCTACATTAAAAGAAACATCCAATATAGCGCTGATTTTAGAAAAAAACAGCCATGTCTTTGGACCTTTTTAATCACTCTGCAGTGAGGTCAATTCTTTCAGTTTTTAGATTTCTGCTGCTTGTCTGTAAATGGAAAAAATAATAATCCGCCAGGGGATTAGAAGCACTAAATAGAAGACTTTGTGCTTGAGTTTTGGAGGAGGGGTGGTATAAAAATCTATGGAGCCATACTGAGGATACATGCTCCAGTGGATGCTACATTTTGGAGAGACATTCTTTCTATGGGAGAATATTTGTGCAGGATGGTTGTGCACCATATGGCGGCATAGTGCATGTATATCTATACTTCTCAACCGTTCAGGCTCCCTGCACGTGACTCTGCCATGTGCACGAGGCATTAAAGAAACCAGAAGACTCCTTCATAATGGCTTCACATTGGATCTTCAGTGTAAGGCTCTTGCAGGGTTGGATTATGAATTTATACATGATCTGCTGCCTGCACTCAGCTCCATCATGTATATTGCAGGAGGCCTCAGTCAGCTAATCCTCATGACTGCAGTATGGCTCGCAGCACCCTTCCTTGTCCATAACAGATGGAAATACTGCAGTGACTAATGAGCGTTGCGCCAAGTCATTACCATCGTGATGAAATCTGCTGGTATTGAGGTAGTTCAAACAATTCATCGATGAAGGGAGACAAGACATTCGACATCATGTGTCTGCAGGTAGAGTCTCTTTTGCCTACGGCTTTTAGACCCTCAGTATTTATTAGCTTGAGAAATCAGAAAAGAAAGGAACTAAAATACATTATCAGCGATACCACACTTACGTAGCCCAACACAAAACCAACTTGTCAGTGTTAGGGTGAACAGTTTGAAATGTTCACTAGTTGCCTGCACCTGGCCTAATCATGTGGATCAAGTGCATGCAAGAAAGAATAACATCAGACACACACAGTCGAATGTAAGCTCTCCTTGATCAGGTTATGGCACAGCTTCAAGTGATTTAGCATAGACTTATATAAACTCAGTAAGGGGCTCGGTCAGCTATACAATGAGAATACTCAGATGTATTCATTAGTTATTAGGTTGGACAATAGGCTAGTCCATAGGCAGATCCAGGAGGTCATCATGGTGGGTTGGTCAATGAGGTCATTGGGGGCATGGTCTCGATTGGGTATTGGGCCTTTAGGATTGTAGTTATATCCTTTACATGTGTTTTTGCTCCAACAGGAAACCAACCCTCCCCCTTGAGTTCGGTCGAAGGCTTCAACACGGTGAAAAAGAGATGGGAATTTTTTGCCCTCCATGCCTACAGGAAGATGTTCATGCTCGAGCATTCAGTCCGACAACATGCTCTTCGTCATTGGCGGGGTGGCACAGGGACCCAGCTGTGCTGTGGAAGCTCTTTGTGTCTTGGAGGACATATGAGAAGAACCTTAACTAAAAACTCAACCAACGACGTTGGTAGTAGAAAGTGCCTGATCATCTCTTGTCATGTAGATTGGAGACCTACAGTGCTCGATTATCTACCATTCTTCGGTCGAAGATAGTTTAATGGACAGAAGATGGATGAAGACCAAGGAGACTTATCCCTGAGATGAACCCGGGACATGAGGAGACTTGGTCTAGATTCATCTGATTAGCACAGTAGAGTAACGACCAACTGAGGATTATTCTAGAAATACAGTAGAAAGTTGTATCCAAACTGACTTACACATGTGGATGATGATACAAAAAAAAAGATAAAGTAGACCAAAAACTAGGTAGTAGAAAGTAATATTTGCTAGTCTGATTGACAATCCTACTCGCTGAGAGTTCCGAAACTTGTCTATTGTCGTTACATTCGAATGTGATTTAAAGCCAAGCCGGATTCTTACTGTTCGTTTTGGACACGTGACACTTTCTAAGGGATTTATTTTTTATTAAAGATCTTTTTGTCTTTCTGTTTTCAACACGCAGTTGTCTTAAAAAAGAAATTCAGTGTATGCATAAACTATATGATAAAAAGGCGAAGCAAACAACCAACTGGTGTCGTGTTGTTTCATTGTTGGAGGCTTGAACGGGCACTAAATTAAGAATATAAAGTACCGTATTTTTCGCTTTATAAGACGCACTTTAAGTCCCCCAACTTTTGTGGGAAAGTGGGGGGTGCGTCTTATAAAGCAAAAATAAAATCTGGTGTGCTGTAGAGGAGGGGGGTGGGGGGCGCCTCAGGAGCGGTGTCCAGGATCTGGGTGGGGCCAGGAGCAGGCTGCAGCTGCGGGCTGTGGTCACGTGGTGCCGCTCATTATCTCCTGTAATATGCACTGCATCCCACTGTCAATCACTAGCGGGAGGAGCACATATTACAGGAGCAGGTCCGCAGCTCAGCAGCTGCAGCCTGTGTGAATAGTCAGTGCTTTCCATGCTTGCATTGCGTGGAAAGCACTAACTATCCCGGGGATGTGATACTCACCTCGCTCCCTGCTGACTGCGCTATCCCCGCTGTCAGTGCTGCACAGGTATCCGGGTCCTCTGAGCGTCGCTGCAGAGTGACGTCATCACAGCGTGCTGCACTCAGGGCCCGGATGCTGGTACAGCACAGACAGCGGGGATAGCGCGGTCAGCAGGGAGCGGTGGAGCAGGTGAGTATCAGATCATTTATTATTTTTTTAACTGTGCTCTATGTGGGAACATGAGGGCTGTGCCAGCATGGGGTGCAGTGTGCCAGCATGGTGGGCAGTGTGCCAGCATGGGGGGGCAGTGTATCACCAGGGGTGCTAGTGAGCTCACATGAGGACTGGTGTGGCAACATGGGGGGCTAGTGTGGCAGCATGGGGGGCTAGTGTGCCAGCATGGGGGGCTAGTGTGCCAGCATGGGGGGCTAGTGTGCCAGCGTGGTGGCCAGTGTGCCAGCATGGGGGCAGTGTGCCAGCATGGGGGGCAGTGTGCCAGCATGGGGCAGTGTGCCAGCAGTGGGGCTAGTGTGCCAACATGGAGGGCTAGTGTGCCAGCATGGGGGGCAGTGTGCCAGCATGGGGGCTATGTGTAACAGCATGGGGGATATACCGTATATACCAGGATGGACATATATATAATTTGTGAGACGCATCATAAGATGTACCCCACTTAACATTAAAAATGATTTTTTTTCTCATTTCCTTTACTAAATTTGCGGTGCATCTTACAATCAGGTGCGTCTTATAAAGCAAAAAATACAGTTTATACGTACTTTTGACACACAGCACTGTACACAAGAGCACCACTAACATACTGCACATATCACCCACATGCTAAATACATAATGCACACGTCTCCTATACACTGGACACAAATTTATTCTGCAAATGTACTACATGGGACACACACTGCACACATGACACTTACACCCTGGCAATGTCTCTGAACTCATGGCACACATGTGTTACTCACTGGATCCATGGGTACATTGTCCATCTTTATGTTAGGTCTGTGCCAAGCACATTCTGGACCAAAGTCGCACATGTGCAGCCAGGGCACATGACTGCTTGGATATGACACATGCCGCGCAAGTATCAAACAAAGGGAAAATGGAAACTGGATTTTATGAGCGCTAAGGCACAAAGCAAAGGGAATGTATTAGCAGATTCTCAAACCCTTTATTATTAGCTCCTTGTATGGGTCACAACGCGTTTCAATAGCATACAGGCTATCTTCATCAGGTGATACCAAATACACCGGTGTTGTGCACGGCTACACAACCCTCCGGGTGAGTGGCCAATTGGTGTGCGATCCATTAACCCCTTAGACCACCAGGTTTCACACATTGCGCTTCTGTACCCTTGTTTTGCACAAGTATCAAACACACATTAGTCACAGGTTCGATAAAAGCCACATTTACGCGCCGCACAAGCACCATTCACATACTTGATATAAGTCACACACATAGGACAAATGCACACGTCACTCACACGTCAGATACAAGCTACAAACACCAATCTCTTTCTGTAGGATTCCAGGTAGTTTAACCTCTACTTTGCCCTCGGGCCACACAGTAATGTGGAAGCGGAGATGGATGACACTATGGCGGATCATCTGTAAGTGAATCGTAAGGTTTTCAGTGCTTCACCATGTATCAGGCTGGATATCGGCTGCAGCGTCTACCCCTGACTGTCCCTATGGGTTACATGGACTAAAACTAAAGTCCTTGTGTTTTCTCAGGCGGAGAAAAAATAACAGCAGGCGGCCCAAAGTGTTAGGAGCACACGTGGAGCGAGGTGACAGCCGCCTGGTCTCATTGCCCCTTTTTCACCTTACAGTAAATTGTTTTGAGTTTCTGTGATTTTCTGCCATTGGGGATCTTTGTTTTTTTGTCACAAATCCACCATGAGATTTTTTTCTTTTTAATGTGAATTTGTTACTGGAAGCCACACTTCACTTTGTGTTATCGACACCGGCCCAGAGAACCGGTGGTGGCCTTACTATGTGCTACATAAACCTTCATCTTCTGACATGCAAAAACTAAACTGGGACACCCAAGCTTGTAGGGCAGGGCTAAAAGAATGAATAGTCCATGAATAAATATTTTACATACATTAAAACTGGTGTATTCTAATGGAAAACTACTGATAGAATCATTTACCCTATGGAGCGGCTCCGCGTGGGAGGGACTTCAGCATGATTGGCAGTTCAGCTCTGACATTATAAAGCTGCTGAAACCATCCCTTGTTAGATTACTCCGTATGCATAATTATTGAACATCTGATAGGAGTATTATCAGAGGGTCATAGGTTAGGGTAGACAACTCTTCCCAATATTCTCGATGGAGAATATTTATGATTTTTCTGCACTTGCACATATTGTAGTATAATAGATCATGGGAAAACTATCAATTTGGCCAGTGTCTATGGACCCAGGGACCCTTAGTCAGTTATAATAATTCTTAAATGGGTTGCCCACTTTTAGGGACATTTTTTTCTTTCTAAATTGGGATTTTTTTGGTCCACAAATAATTTTTGTAATTGGGTTTCATTAAATGTTTTGCACCTTTTGCCTTTTATAGCTCATTTTGACGGTCCAATGGGATAGTTTCTAATTCTTTTTCCTGTCTTTCTCTGACCTCTTCTCTAGAGATGAGTGAACTGTTCAAGGTTCGGTTCGGGTCGCTGAACTTCCCGGTGTTGAGCAAACTTGTTCAAGTTTGGAGTTCAGGTGCTTTACGTTTCCAAAGCACTGGAGCGAGCATCACTGTGATCGGGTTCAGTTGGTGCTTGGCCACTGGAGCGAGCATCACTGTGATCGGGTTCAGTTGGTGCTTGGCCACTGGAGCGAGCATCACTGTGATCGGGTTCAGTTGGTGCTTGGCCACTGGAGCGAGCATCGCTGTGGTTAGGTACAGTTACAGCTTTGCCACTGGAGCGAGCATTGCTGTGATCGGGTACAGTTGGTGCTTGGCCATTGGAGCGAGCATCGCTGTGGTTGAGTACAGTTGGTGCTTGGCCACTGGAGCGAGCATCACTGTGATCGGGTACAGTTGGTGCTTGGCCACTGGAGCGAGCATCGCTGTGGTCGAGTACAGTTGGTGCTTGGCCACTGGAGCGAGCATCGCTGTGGTCGGGTACAGTTGGTGCTTGGCCATTGGAGCAAGCATTCCTGTAGTCGGGTACAGTTGGTGCTTGGCCACTGGAGCGAGCATCGCTGAGATCGTGTACAGTTGGTGCTGGGCCACTGGAGCGAGCATCGCTGTGGTTGGGTACAGTTGGTGCTGGGCTACAGGAGCGAGCATCGCTGTGATCGGGTACAGTTGGTGCTTGTCCACTGGAGCGAGCATCGCTGTGGTCGGGTACAGTTGGTGCTTGGCCACTGGAGCGAGCATCGCTGTGATCGGGTACAGTTGGTGCTTGGCCACAGGAGCGAGCATTGCTGTGATCGGGTACAGTTGGTGCTTGGCCACTGGAGCGAGCATCGCTGTGGTCGGGTACAGTTGGTGCTTGGCCACTGGAGCGAGCATCGCTGTGATCGGGTACAGTTGGTGCTTGATCACTGGAGCGAGCATCGCTGTGATCGGGTACAGTTGGTGCTTGATCACTGGAGCGAGCATCGCTGTGATCGGGTACAGTTGGTGCTTGATCACTGGAGCGAGCATCGCTGTGGTTGGGTACAGTTGGTGCTTGGCCACTGGAGCGAGCATCGCTGTGATTGGGTACAGTTGGTGCTTGGCCACAGGAGCGAGCATTGCTGTGATCGGGTACAGTTGGTGCTTGGCCACTGGAGCGACCATCGCTGTGATCGGGTACAGTTGGTGCTTGATCACTGGAGCGAGCATCGCTGTGGTCGGGTACAGTTGGTGCTTGATCACTGGAGCGAGCATCGCTGTGGTTGGGTACAGTTGGTGCTTGTCCACTGGAGCGAGCATCGCTGTGGTTGGGTACAGTTGGTGCTTGGTCACTGGAGCGAGCATTGCTGTGATCGGGTACAGTTGGTGCTTGGCCACTGGAGCGAGCATCGCTGTGGTCGGGTACAGTTGGTGCTGGGCCCAGTGTGAGCCGTGTGCAGTGTTTGATCGATTTACACTGGCTTATAAGCACAGGTTTTGAGTGTCCAAAATTAATTTTGGAAAAAGAAACAAAAAAACAAATGTGCTCCCGCCCTCGAAAGTGTTTACTTATGGCCGGCTGTATGTGAGCGGACAGCTGAACGGCCAATCAGTGGCTGCCATTGAGGTTCAGGTCACGTTTGGGGCCACGAACACTGTGCCAAGAAGTGTGGCTGAACCACCCGTACCCGAACTTGAGAAGGTTCGATCATCACTGTTCCTCTCGGCTGAGTTATGACAACAGGAAGCATCAAAGCTGAATGTGCAGAGAAATAAAATCTGTAAAAGCGAAACGATGCAGCATTTTTAATAAAAGATAATATGAGAAATGATTTTCTTTAACCCAAAAAACATGTATTTATCTACAAAAAAAAATTGTAAATTGTCCCCAGTATAAAAACCATGAGCTCATCACAACCAAGCATAACATGGATATAGTGAGAGGAGCCCAAAACCATTGAAGGAGCATTAACAGCACAGACATATCCACAGGACGTGTCATAAATGTCTGAGGAGTCCAGGTCCACTGAGCCATAGATGTGATCAGAGGGAACCACCGCTTCAGTCTCCACTTCCAATGGTCTGTTCTACAGGTGGTTCGGGGGTAAGGGGACCCTTGTTCATCGGAGAGGGAGACAGGACCCCATCATTTGTGATCTTGAGAGTCAGATTCACCTCTGAGAGAGGGTCGTGAGCCACATCCAGGACTGAGAGAGGGTCGCGAGCCACATCCAGCTCTGAGAGAGGGTCATGAGCCACATCCAGGTCTGAGAGAGGGTCGTGAGCCACATCCAGGTCTGAGAGAGGGTCGTGAGCCACATCCAGGTCTGAGAGAGGGTCGTGAGCCACATCCAGGTCTGAGAGAGGGTCATGAGCCACATCCAGGACTGAGAGAGGGTCGCGAGCCACATCCAGCTCTGAGAGAGGGTCATGAGCCACATCCAGCTCTGAGAGAGGGTCATGAGCCACATCCAGCTCTGAGAGAGGGTCATGAGCCACATCCAGCTCAGAGAGGGTCGTGAGCCACATCCAGCTCTGAGGGAGGGTCATGAGCCACATCCAGCTCTGAGAGAGGGTCACAAGCCATATCCAGCTCTGAGAGAGGGTCATGAACGTCATCCAGCTCTGAGAGAGGGTCATGAGCCTCATCCAGCTCTGAGAGAGGGTCACCAGCCACATCCAGCTCTGAGAGAGAATTATGAGCCACATCCAGCTCTGAGAGAGGGTCATGAGCCACATCCAGCTCTGATAGAGGGGCATGAGCCACATCCATCTGTGAGAGAGGGTCATGAGCCACATCCAGCTCTGAGAGAGGGTCATGAGCCTCATCCAGCTCTGAGAGAGGATCATGAGCCACATCCAGCTTTGAGAGAGGGTCATGAGCCACATCCAGCTCTGAGAGAGGGGTCATTAGCCACATCCAGCTCTCGGAGAGGGTCATGAGCCACATCCAGCTCTTATGGACGGTCGTGAGCCACAGCCAGCTCTGAGAGAGGGTCATGAGCCACATCCAGCTGTGAGAGAGGGTAGTGAGTCACATCCAGCTCTGAGAGAGGGATCATTAGCCTCATCCAGCTCTGAGAGAGGGTCGCAAGCCACATCCAGCTCTAAGAGAAGGTCATGAGCCACATCCAGCTCTGAGAGAGGGTCAGGAGCCACATCCAGCTCTGAGAGAGGGTCATGAGCCACATCCATCTCTGAGGGTACCTTTACACACGGCTACATTTGTAGCTTGTCACCAGGTAACTTACTGGTTGCAGTGAAATCATGGATACATGATTCCATTTATACACAGCAACAAGATAGAACCTTGTCTCCATGATTTCACTGCAACCAGTAAGTTACCTGGTGACAAGCTACAAATGTAGCCGTGTGTAAAGGTACCCTGAGAGATATTCGCGAGCCTCATCCAGCCACCATCCCGATCAGCGTATTGACACCCAGAGCCAACATTACTGGTATATTGACAGCCAAAGCTTTTCCATCAGAAATCACATGGAGGCAGTATACCAAGATCCCAGTGTTCTTACCTTCCCTCATCCAGATCTGCTCTCCTGTGTGGGGCTCCTCACAAAAATCACCATCTGGAGCCTGTAACCTTCATAGCTGTTTGCTGGGCCTGATGCTAATGCACCAAGCTGGAAGACAGTCAGGAGCCACACTTTATGAGCCCGCGATCTACATGTTGGGGACCTCTGATCTTTACGCTATAGTGGTACCTATTGGGAACACCTGTCATACCTAAGGGACACAAACCCCTCTTCATCCATCCCTGGTTAGATTGGCAAATACTGGACTAAAGGAGCTGAGTGTTTGACATTTCCCCTCTGTCCTCCTCCGGTTATATACAGGTTTTCTGAGGATATTCTTTCTCCTTCTGATGCCCCCGCATACATAATAACATCCAGATATAAATCCTATAAATCCCCTTCATCTCGGCACAGGACAAGTACAATACATGTAGGGTGACTTAGTGATCCGGTGCCTTCTGCTGACCCCAAATCTCTATTATCTGTGTACAGGTGGCGGCTTCTTATTAATCCCATCACAAATACTCCTGCGCTTTCCTCCAATCGTCTGAACAAATCCATATTTTATAAGCAATAATACCTGATGGGATGTGGAGGTAGGACGGTGACGGAGCCGCGTCTCTCCAAGGTTCTCAACTCAGGTGGAAATCTCTTTTTGACAGAAAAGAATCAGTGTCAGATCTCTTAAATGACCATTAATGATAAGAAGCAGCTTGTGCGGTATGTACATATAGACTATATATACTACACGGCACTGTGCAAACGTTTTAGGCAGGTGTGAAAAATGGTGCAAGGAAGAAGCTTCCAAAAGTTGAAGTCTCATGGCGGGTTTACACGTCGCGATATCGCAGTACAATTTCAATCAAAAGTCACGTGGTTCAATCGTTGGACCCGATATCGTGCCTGCGTTGTATGGTGTGAACGTCCAATGCGATGCAGGAACGATGTCAATGCGATATCGGGGATCGAATGAGCGTGCTATTCAATGCCCCGATATTGCATAGCGATTGAAGCCAGATCGTGCTGTGTAAACACCCAATTACGATGCGATTTGATACGTCACCCATTCACTCCCATGTTAACTATGCGATCCTGGATTGGGAGGCGGAGACATCGCACGGACGTTGTATTACGATATCGCAGCGTCTAAACAGTCAATGCGATGCGGGTGAAACGTGCACTAATTGCGCGCTCCCGCGCCATTGAGTTGCGATATCGAAACGATATCGTGGCGTGTAAACCCACCATCAGGCCAGCTTCACACCACGGTGTAATCTGATAGAGGACAGGTGATTAGGGAGCGGAGGAGCAGGTGAGGAGGGAGCGGAGGAGCAGGTGAGGAGGGAGTGGAGGAGCAGGTGAGGAGGGAGCAGAGGAGCAAGTGAGGAGGGAGCAGAGGAGCAAGTGAGGAGGGAGCAGAGGGCAAGTGGAAAGGAAGTTAGTGAGAGGGAGCAGAGGGTTCAGGTTGGATGGCGAGGAGCAGTGAGGAGGGAGGAGAGCAGTGAGAAGGCGGAGTTCAGGTGAGAGGCGTAGGGTCAGGTTAGGAGGGCGCGGAGGAGCAAGTGAGAGGGAGCGGAGGGTTCAAGGAGGAGGGAACGGGAGCAGTGGGGAGGGAGCGGAGGAGCAGGTGAGGAGGAGGAAGCAGTGAGAGGGACGGAGGAGCGTGAGGAGGACGGAGGAGCAGGTGGGAGGGAGCGGAGGAGCAGGTGATAGGGAGCGAGGAGCAGGTTAGGAGGGCGCGGAGGAGCAGGTGAGGAGGGAGCGGAGGAGAGGGAGGAGGGAACGGAGGAGCAGGTGAGGAGGGAGCGGAGGAGCAGTGAGGAGGGAGCGGAGGAGCAAGTGAGGAGGGAGCGAGGAGCAGGTGAGGAGGGAGCGGAGGAGCAGGTGAGGAGGGAGCGGAGGAGCAGGTGAGGAGGGAGCGGAGGAGCAGGTGATGGGAGCGGAGGAGCAGGTGATTAGGGAGCGGAGGAGCAGGTTAGGAGGGCGCGCAGGAGCAGGTGAGGAGGGAGCGGAGGAGCAGGTGAGGAGGGAGCGGAGGAGCAAGTGAGGAGGGAGCGGAGGAGCAAGTGAGGAGGGAGCGGAGGAGCAGGTGAGGAGGGAGCGGAGGAGCAGGTGAGGAGGGAGCGGAGGAGCAGGTGAGGAGGGAGCGGAGGAGCAGGTGAGGAGGGAGCGGAGGAGCAGGTGATGGAGGGAGCAGAGGAGCAAGTGGGATAGGGAGCGGAGGAGCAGGTGAGGAGGAGCGGCAGGAGCAGGTGAGAGGAGCAGAGGAGCAGGTGAGAGGAGCAGTGGCAGGGAGGAGGGAGAGAGGAGCAGGTGAGGAGGGAGCAGAGGAGCAAGTGAGGAGGGAGCAGAGGAGCAGGTGAGGAGGGAGCAGAGGAGCAAGTGAGGAGGGAGCAGAGGAGCAAGTGAGGAGGGAGCAGAGGTGCAAGTGAGAAGAGCGGAAGGTTCAGGTGAGGAGGGAGCAGAGGGTTCAAGGGAGGAGGGCGCGGAGGAGCAAGTGAGGAGGGAGCGGAGGGTTCAAGGGAGGAGGGAACGGAGGAGCAGGTGAGGAGGGAGCGGAGGAGCAGGTGAGGAGGGAACGGAGGAGCAGGTGAGGAGGGAACGGAGGAGCAGGTGAGGAGGGAACGGAGGAGCAGGTGAGGAGGGAACGGAGGAGCAGGTGAGGAGGGAGCGGAGGAGCAGGTGAGGAGGGAGCGGAGGAGCAGGTGATTAGGGAGCGGAGGAGCAGGTGATTAGGGAGCGGAGGAGCAGGTTAGGAGGGCGCGGAGGAGCAGGTGAGGAGGGAGCAGAGGAGCAGGTGAGGAGGGAGCGGAGGAGCAAGTGAGGAGGGAGCAGAGGAGCAAGTGAGGAGGGAGCAGAGGTGCAAGTGAGAAGAGCGGAAGGTTCAGGTGAGGAGGGAGCAGAGGGTTCAGGTTAGGAGGGCGCAAAGGAGCAACTGAGGAGGGAGCGGAGGAGCAAGTGAGAAGAGCGGAAGGTTCAGGTGAGGAGGGAGCGGAGGGTTCAGGTTAGGAGGGCGCGGAGGAGCAAGTGAGGAGGGAGCGGAGGGTTCAAGGGAGGAGGGAACGGAGGAGCAGGTGAGGAGGGAGCGGAGGAGCAGGTGAGGAGGGAACGGAGGAGCAGGTGAGGAGGGAACGGAGGAGCAGGTGAGGAGGGAGCGGAGGAGCAGGTGATTAGGGAGCGGAGGAGCAGGTGATTAGGGAGCGGAGGAGCAGGTTAGGAGGGCGCGCAGGAGCAGGTGAGGAGGGAGCGGAGGAGCAGGTGAGGAGGGAGCGGAGGAGCAAGTGAGGAGGGAGCGGAGGAGCAAGTGAGGAGGGAGCGGAGGAGCAAGTGAGGAGGGAGCGGAGGAGCAGGTGAGGAGGGAGCGGAGGAGCAGGTGAGGAGGGAGCGGAGGAGCAGGTGAGGAGGGAGCGGAGGAGCAGGTGAGGAGGGAGCAGAGGAGCAGGTGAGGAGGGAGCGGAGGAGCAGGTGAAGGATATTTTTAGTGCTTTTGACAGTAATAAAAAATGCTTTTCAGCCTCCCGTTTGCGATGCACAATAGGCCCCTCGTGGTGACCGGCTTCCTGCGTGTTTTGCACCCGATGAGTCTTGGCGTCCAACATGTAATTTTATACAATTGATCGGGCCTTGATAGAAATAACAAGTGGCTTTATTCTTGTGAGCCGCATCTGTGACGCATGTGTGCAAATCGTGAGGTTTTCTTTTTTTAATATAGGAGAAAACCAAAACCGTAAAAGGTAAAAAAAAAAATCCCTTCCCCTCTCTACAAGCAAAAAGTAATTTTGTTTAATCCATGATCAAACCTCCATCTTTCTCTCTCTAAAAATATATCCAAAAACAATGGCTACAAGTATAAATGTGCCTATTTCCTCCTTTAGTTGTATGATGACAAGTTCTCTTTCAATGTATGGCAAGGGTTTAGTTTCTTAAATTGGCCAGACATATTGACTTTTTGCTTGCTATCTCATGTTTGCTAGCTATTGTTTCTTGCCAGTCGGTTTGGAGCCCCATTCTCCTAGGTTGTGTATTGCTAATTTAATTAAATTACTTGACCCTCTCACCCCCTCTCTCAGAGACTCATGACTCTTAGGGATATTATGTATGTGGCTTGAAATTTGGCCAATGAGAGCACAATCTTATTCCACCAATCCTGAAGTCCCCGATGTCCTGAAAGGCGTGCTCGGAGTATATAAGGGGGCCTGCTCATTAACCAGGAGTCCTATGCTAGATGGCTTCATTCTAGTGTCTGTGGACCCGGTTGGAAAGCCATAACCCGAGTCTAGGGTCTTTGGCGCCAGCTAAGGGATCAGAACCTGGAATATATTATTACATGGACTTCAGCATTGAATGCTAGGATTCGGCTGGGATATCAGAGACTACATAAGAAATAAAGCCCGGTTGGGACAATTCGGTCACCTGGCTACAGACTTTGCTGTGCTCAGTCAGCTTCCTACGCTTGTCGCTATGCCTCTCTTGGTGGGTGCCCACCGAAAGTGGGGTGCTGCTAGATTGGAGTATTTTGCCCTGGAAGCCCCAAAGGCTCAAATATTCTAAACCCTGGTGAGCCAGCGGAAGAGTGAGACTTTGTTGCCTGTTACAATTTATGTTTTGCTTGGTTATGTGTTATATGCCTTTAACTATTGGTGATCAACTAAAGTCTTATCATTGTGTGGTTTCCTCACCCTGTGTTGTCTGATTAGTGCTCTGCCTGCAGTTAAGGAGTTTGGGTGTTCAGTTGGGATGATCCCTGGTCCATACGGTCTTTTTAAATACGGCTGGACCAGCAGACAAAAGCACCCACTGATCCCTGAGTCTCCACAGGGGGCACTGCAGAGATATTGTACACTTGCTGCTAGGCTCCCCACATATGACAGCGTATCAATGGGGGGTCAAAGAAAGAAACTCTGCAGTTAGTTTCTCATAAGAAGACTATGGCTGCGTTCAATAGTATTTGGGCCAATTGCTGACAAATAATGCTCCTCAGGCTCCCACCCTTAACTTTGGACAACCCTATTGACTACTTTTGGACGTTTGTACTTTTTCCTACATCTTTTGAACAAGAGGATGATTATTGGCCAGTAAAGAGCCTATTAGAAAGACAAATAATGCTTAATGAGTTACTAGGGGGGGGGAATAGTTACAACCCTGTTCCTCATGGGTGTGTCACTGCTTCCTTCCAATGGAAAAAAAAGGGTTGCAAACCTCGTGACACCTACAGGGAACCTTGATCTGTTAATTGTTAAAGAATTTGCAGTGTACAATGACTTAATTACAGCTGAAAGCAAGAATACCTTGACAGAATGAAATTAAATGTCATAATATGCTAAACAAAAATGTCACCGGGAGGATAATTGCAAAGCAAATGAACGTCATCCTGGGAAAATATCACTGAAATACATTTTTAATAGCTTAAAAAATATGATTTTTATTATTAAAAATTGCCTATAACATGATAACCTAGAGGATAATGACCGTAATAAACTCATTAAAAAAGACGATTAAATAGATAAATATAGAAGTTTACAATATAATGAATGTATGATATATATATATATATATATATATATATATATATATATATATATATATATATATACACACATACACACACAACGGTATATATATATGTATATATGCACACTAATATATACTTGTATATACTAAATGAGGATAACAGATAAAAAATGAATACGCAGTAATAAGAAATCCTGGATAATTATATGTGGAGCTTCAATTAAAAATGCATGGAAACCACTAGAAAGATTTTCTCTTTATATATATATTTATTACATACTAGATGGGTGCCCGATGCACAATGCATCGGGATTCTAGCAGAGCGAGTCTCTGACTCGCAATGGCCGCTTCGCGGCCAATGCTTCGCGCTGCTAAGGCGACTCGCCATGCCCGCTGCGCGGCCAATGCTTCGTTCGTATCCACATGACGACATTGACTCGCAGCGAGTGCGGTCTCAAAAGGGGCAAAAATCCCATTCGTGATTATATAATAGATTGATTAAATATGAAGGGTTTAATCACGACGGTGGGGTACCTGCGGGAAAAAAGTGACCGCAGGGCTCCGGTGTTGGGGATTAGTGGAGGTTCCAGTAGGAGGATCCACAACGAAAATGGCTCAAATGTCTCTGATGGGTTAATCCCTTCATTATTCTTACTTTATGTATTATCCTTTTGAATATTCTTCTTGGCTTCGAGATTAATATCTACCCAATGTATGTAAAACTTATGAATCTAGGACCCATAACAAATAAATTTGTTTAACCAACCTCACCTACATGGAAGAAGAATGGAGCCATCTTGAGTTGGGTTCTTATTCGTAATGATTCCAAACAGAGATTAAACTTAACTAGTGATGAGAGAGCTCTACCGTACCATGCTCGAGTGCTCGAAACAAGCAGGTCGGATGCTCGGATGGGCCCAACTCAAGTCAATGGGAACCCAACCATTTCTCCAGGAGGTCTACCGGAAGAATGCTTGAGTTTACCATTGACTACCATTATACTCAGGTATTGAAGTTGACTCCGTCCAAGCACTTGACCTGCTCGTTTCGAGCACTCGAGCATGGTCCGGTAGAGCTCGCCCATCACTAGTTAACTCTTCTACGGCAGCCGGATTGACTAAAATCCAAAATCACAAAAATGCAGATTATTTCATATATATTCGAGAATTATATTCTGCTCTAATGAATTTTTTCATCTCTGTTTGGAATCATTACGAATAAGAACCCAACTCAAGATGTCTCCATTCTTCTTCTATGTAGGTGAGGTGAAACAAAAGTGGTCCGGATGAGGTCCTAGATTCAGAAATTGTACATCCATATCATTACAATTGGTAATAATCTCGAAATCAAAAATAATATTTCAAAGAAAAGTTCATAAAGTCAGAATAATGAAGGGATTTACCCATCGGAGACCTTTCTGCCATTTCTGTTGTGGATTAATGATTCCAAACAGAGATGAGCAAATTCATTAGAATATACTCGAACATATATATAAAGAAAATCTGCATATTTGTGATCATGGATATTAGTCAATCCAGCTGCCATTTTGCTAAACTGTAGAAAAGTTAATCAGTGATGAGTGCGCACTACCGTACTTGACTGCTCGAAACGAGTAGGGCGGACACTTGGATGGATGCAACCCAAGTATAATGGAAGTCAATGGGAAACTCGTGCATTTTGCCGGTAGATCTCCTGGAAAAATGCTTGAGTTGCCCATTGACTTGAGTTGGACACATCAAAGTCTGACCTGCTTGTTTTGAGTACCAAAGCATAGTAGTGCTCATTCATTATTAACACTAACCTCACTGCTCAACCGTCTTGCCCCTCGACTGCCTGCCATCTTGTCCTCAGAGTCCCCCCTTTTTTTCCCCTTTCGAATCTTGAGTGAACCGGCCAAAAATACATCAGCAGAAAGAAAGGACCGGAAGTTATGCAGGATCTCTTACTTCCGTCGTAGCTCCGGTCTACTCACTCTAGGCCAGGACATCCGCCCGCAATCAGACCTCAGAGGTCAGGCTTCCAAAGCCTGGTGGGAGATGGAAGTCCTGGCCCAGAGCTCGTCTTGAGTAAAGAGAGGTGGCTCTGAGGACTGGACGACGGGAAGTGAGCAGTTGAGGACCTTGACAGGTGAGTGGTGAGATATTAGTCTTTTTTGGGTGTATTTTACATCTTCTGCCCATTATTCTCTGGGATGTGGAGAAACCAAGACCATAATAAGTGACATTCAATTTGTGGAGAATAACCCGGGCAAATCTGCACAATTTGGTGAATTTGAATTGTCAGATCCGGTTAGCTCTCCTTTGCCCAATTCTCCTTCGGGAAGATAAAAATGTAAACTTTTCATTGGACTTAAGAATTATAAAATATGGGTCTGGTACGGATTTGATATCCATCACTAAGATGGATCAATGGTTTGAGCACTTTGTGTTTTTACGGTGTCTGGACTGTGCCATACCAGGCAGTCAGACACGCTCAGGCGCTTATAAGGAGCGGACATGGCTCTCGCCGGCGATACTCCATTCATCCCTGCTCTGGTTTTATTAGAGATCAGGGTAATGTCCGCTGTGGTGGAGTTCTGTGAGGCCTCTAGGTCTCCGCAGCTTCTCAACATGTGTCTGTAGGTCGTTGTCAACCCCGAACAAGAAGCTGAAGTTGCCCGGGTCAGCCTGGGAACCAAAATCTGGGGTGCCACCTTCCCCGTCCCATCATCCTTTCTCCAGAAGTCAGTCCGGTAGGTGCTGATCAACGGTCTCTGCCTCTTCAGTTCTGCATCCAGAGGGACCCAGTGGGTAAAGTTATAGGACTCTCTATACTTCAGAAGTTTTTTCTTCCCCATTCCCTTGATGGGAAAAAAAAGATGTATAAATTAATTTCATGTAAATAGATTGTATGTGCCTCATACGTATAGAGGAACGGCTTAAATGCAGTGTAATTAATCCTTATTCCTAGTAATGTAGCAATATGAAAAGAATAGGGCACTGCCTCCAGCAGAATCAACACACTCATATCCTAAAATCCTCTGTTCTGCTGTGGCCAGCCGTTGTAGCCAACCGTTGCCACACAAAGAAAGCTCCATAACAAATGGAGCTAGGTGATAGAGAGAAACCAAAGACCAAAGACCCCCCATGAACCTGCAGAGAGAGGTGAGAAGTCATGTCCTCAGGGGCTGGCTGGCGACACTAATTCCGGGTGGCAGTTTTGGTATGCCAGCCCTTAGGTGAGGACCGGGGTGCTGTCAGTCTATTGTTGGTTGGGATGCTGCTATCATGGTGCTATCGCCGTTCACTCACTGTGTCACCCTCCGTGTCTGCTGCTGTATCACAGCGCCGGCCGCAAGGCGCCACGTCTGCTGTACTTTCACAGCGCCAGCCAAAAAGCGCCGCTGGCCCATTTCTGTGGGGGGCGGCCCTAGATGAGGGCTATACCACCAGCCCAGGGGGCACTTGCCCCCCTGCCACCGGGGCCAGTCCGCCCCTGCACGTCCTTCTCCCAGGAGATTTCATAGAATTCAGGCAAACACACAGGAACCAAGGGAAAAAAGTCTTAATATTTCACTACACATCACTCCCCTAAATACCGTATGACCTATGTCCTACCATTGGAAAGCTAAAATCATAACCAAAATGGTAGGACATAGGTTATATCATGTTTATAATGTCCGTCCAAGTTACGGGTAAAAAGAAGCCCTGGACAGACTAAGTGCAAACCGCACCGTCAGGCAGAATTCCGAGATACCTAAACACCCTATAATCCCTATACAGGATGTGGCTTTACTGCAAGGTCCAGGGGGGGGTCACTGCCAATAGAAGGGCGCAGTCCAGGTATAGGGGTAAAATCCATCCACCGCCATGCCTAAACGCAGCCTCATCCATAATTTGATCTTTCGTCAAAGCCGCGCAGAAGATGAGTGCATCCCCGAGCCGCTCCTCAATCACGGTCTACAGATTTCCGTCTCTCAGAGGTCATTTTTTCTCTGCCATCCTCCGTTGCGATTTTGAGAGTTTCATGCATTGGAGAATAAATGGCGGCACGATCACCGGGATCATAAAGGTAATTGGCTGCCGTGTCGGCGTGCGGGGTTTGTTCTCCGATCCGCGGAGTGAAAAGTCATAAAAATATGTACTTGGGAAGGATGGAACGGGCACCGCCAGCACTGGGTAGAGTCCCTGGAGGGGAGAACTGCTGTTTAGTTCCCGAAAATTAAATGCTTAATTTAGGATTCGAACACACAAGCCTAATTAGGTGACACCAGGGAGAACTAACGGTAAGCGAGATCATTCATAAACCTGCACAGATGCCGAGGCGGCCCGGCAGTCACTCTAATCATTGTGCGCCAAGGAAGGTTGGCAATTAACCTTCAGGACTATCGCTGCTGCAATTAATCCTAATTTTCAGTTCTCTCCTCCAGTCCCTTTATTAACCCCTTCACCCTCGGGCGTTTTTTTTTCCCGTTCTTCCAAGAGCCATAACTTTTTTATTTTTCATCAATATAGACATAAGGGCTTGATTATTGTGGGCGAGTAGGACTTTTGATTAACAATATTCATTTTACCATATAGTGTACTGGAAAATGTGGAGAAATTGCAAAAACGTGGAATTCAACAATGGTTTTGTTTTTATTTTCACAATGTTCACTATATGGTAACACTGACGTGTCGGTATGATGCCTCGGGTCAGTACTATATGGTAACACTGACGTGTCAGTATGATGCCTCGGGTCAGTACTATATGGTAACACTGACGTGTCTGTATAATGTCTGGGGTCAGTACTATATGGTAACACTGAGGTGTCGGTATGATGTCTGGGGTCAGTACTATATGGTAACACTGACGTGTCGGTATGATGCCTGGGGTCAGTACTATATGGTAACACTGAGGTGTCGGTATGATGTCTGGGGTCAGTACTATATGGTAACACTGACGTGTCGGTATGATGTCTGGGGTCAGTACTATATGGTAACACTGAGGTGTCGGTATGATGTCTGGGGTCAGTACTATATGGTAACACTGAGGTGTCAGTATGTTGCCTCGGGTCAGTACTATATGGTAACACTGAGGTGTGTATGATGTCTGGGGTCAGTACTATATGGTAACACTGAGGTGTCGGTATGATGTCTGGGGTCAGTACTATATGGTAACACTGAGGTGTCGGTATGATGTCTGGGGTCAGTACTATATGGTAACACTGAGGTGTCGGTATGATGTCTGGGGTCAGTACTATATGGTAACACTGACGTGTCGGTATGATGCCTGGGGTCAGTACTATATGGTAACACTGAGGTGTCGGTATGATGCCTGGGGTCAGTACTATATGGTAACACTGAGGTGTCGGTATGATGCCTGGGGTCAGTACTATATGGTAACACTGAGGTGTCTTTATGATGTCTGGGGTCAGTACTATATGGTAACACTGAGGTGTTGGTATGATGTCTGGGGTCAGTACTATATGGTAACACTGAGGTGTCGGTATGATGTCTCGGGTCAGTACTATATGGTAACTGACGTGTCGGTATGATGTCTCGATCAGTACTATATGGTAACACTGAGGTGTCGGTATGATGCCTCGGGTCAGTACTATATGGTAACACTGAGGTGTCGGTATGATGTCTGGGGTCAGTACTATATGGTAACACTGACGTGTCGGTATGATGCCTGGGGTCAGTACTATATGGTAACACTGAGGTGTCGGTATGATGTCTGGGGTCAGTACTATATGGTAACACTGAGGTGTTGGTATGATGTCTGGGGTCAGTACTATATGGTAACACTGAGGTGTCGGTATGATGTCTCGATCAGTACTATATGGTAACACTGAGGTGTCGGTATGATGTCTCGGGTCAGTACTATATGGTAACACTGAGGTGTCGGTATGATGTCTCGATCAGTACTATATGGTAACACTGAGGTGTCGGTATGATTCTGGGGTCAGTACTATATGGTAACACTGAGGTGTCGGTATGATCTCTAGGGTCAGTACTATATGGTAACACTGAGGTGTCGGTATGATGCCTCGGGTCAGTACTATATGGTAACACTGAGGAGTCGGTATGATGTCTGGGGTCAGTACTATATGGTAACACTGAGGTGTCGGTATGATGTCTCGGGTCAGTACTATATGGTAACACTGAGGTGTCGGTATGATGCCTCGGGTCAGTACTATATGGTAACACTGACATGTCGGTATGATGCCTCGGGTCAGTACTATATGGTAACACTGACGTGTCGGTATGATGGCTCAGGTCAGTACTATATGGTAACACTGAGGTGTCGGTATGATGTCTGGCGTCAGTACTATATGGTAACACTGACGTGTCGGTATGATGTCTGGGGTCAGTACTATATGGTAACACTGAGGTGTCGGTATGATGTCTGGGGTCAGTACTATATGGTAACACTGATGTGTCGGTATGATGTCTGGGGTCAGTACTATATGGTAACACTGAGGTGTCGGTATGATGCCTCGGGTCAGTACTATATGGTAACTCTGAGGTGTCAGTATGATGCCTCAGGTCAGTACTATATGATGTGTGAAAGAAAGAATGTGCATATAGGGTCTTATCTCAATAACACACTTTCACTTGTCGATGTGGAATTGCTCACCTTTAGCAGTTGTGAAACCCACAACTGGTAGAATAGCGTACAAGCAGCTGCTGCAGGGACCGCACTCTCAACGGTGACCGTGGTCGTGATGTAGATTCTTGGACAAAGTGCTTCGGTGTCTGCGCTGCTGCTCCGAGACCAAAGAAACACAGACACGGGAATGTCTGGTACAGCTACAGCCTTTATTTTCCAACGCGTTTCGGAGCCTACTCCCGAGCTCCTTCCTCAGGGAACATCTGACGTGTCGGTATGATGCCTCGGGTCAGTACTATATGGTAACACTGAGGTGTCGGTATGATGTCTCAGGTCAGTACTATATGGTAACACTGAGGTGTCGGTATGATGTCTGGGGTCAGTACTATATGGTAACACTGACGTGTCGGTATGATGTCTGGGGTCAGTACTATATGGTAACACTGACGTGTCGGTATGATGTCTGGGGTCAGTACTATATGGTAACACTGAGGTGTCGGTATGATGCCTCGGGTCAGTACTATATGGTAACACTGACGTGTCGGTATGATGTCTCGGGTCAGTACTATATGGTAACACTGACGTGTCGGTATGATGCCTCGGGTCAGTACTATATGGTAACACTGAGGTGTCGGTATGATGCCTCGGGTCAGTACTATATGGTAACACTGACGTGTCGGTATGATGTCTCGGGTCAGTACTATATGGTAACACTGACGTGTCGGTATGATGCCTCGGGTCAGTACTATATGGTAACACTGAGGTGTCGGTATGATGTCTGGGGTCAGTACTATATGGTAACACTGAGGTGTCGGTATGATGTCTGGGGTCAGTACTATATGGTAACACTGAGGTGTCGGTATGATGTCTGGGGTCAGTACTATATGGTAACACTGACGTGTCGATATGATGTCCCGGGTCAGTACTATATGGTAACACTGAGGTGTCGGTATGATGCCTCGGGTCAGTACTATATGGTAACACTGACATGTCGGTATGATGTCTGGGGTCAGTACTATATGGTAACACTGACGTGTCGGTATGATGTCTGGGGTCAGTACTATATGGCAACACTGACGTGTCAATATGATGTCTGGGGTCAGTACTATATGGTAACACTGACGTGTCGGTATGATGTCTGGGGTCAGTACTATATGGTAACACTGACGTGTCGGTATGATGCCTCGGGTCAGTACTATATGGTAACACTGAGGTGTCGGTATGATGCCTCTGGTCAGTACTATATGGTAACACTGAGGTGTCGGTATGATGTCTGGGGTCAGTACTATATGGCAACACTGACGTGTCGGTATGATGTCTGGGTTCAGTACTATATGGTAACACTGACGTGTCGGTATGATGTCTGGGGTCAGTACTATATGGTAACACTGATGTGTCTGTATGATGTCTGGAGTCAGTACTATATGGTAACACTGATGTGTCGGTATGATGCCTCTGGTCAGTACTATATGGTAACACTGAGGTGTCGGTATGATGTCTGGGGTCAGTACTATATGGTAACACTGACATGTCAGTATGATGTCTGGGGTCAGTACTATATGGTAACACTGACATGTCAGTATGATGTCTGGAGTCAGTACTATATGGTAACACTGATGTGTCGGTATGATGTATGGGGTCAGTACTATATGGTAACACTGATGTGTCAGTATGATGTCTCTGGTCAGTACTATATGGTAACACTGATGTGTCGGTATGATGTCTGGGGTCAGTACTATATGGTAACACTGACATGTCAGTATGATGTCTGGAGTCAGTACTATATGGTAACACTGATGTGTCAGTATGATGCCTCGGGTCAGTACTATATGGTAACACTGACGTGTCGGTATGATGCCTCGGGTCAGTACTATACGGTAACACTGAGGTGTTGGTATGATGTCTCTGGTCAGTACTATATGGTAACACTGAGGTGTCAGTATGATGTCTCGGGTCAGTACTATATGGTAACACTGATGTGTCGGTATGATGTCTGGGGTCAGTACTATATGGTAACACTGACATGTCAGTATGATGTCTGGAGTCAGTACTATATGGTAACACTGATGTGTCAGTATGATGCCTCGGGTCAGTACTATATGGTAACACTGACGTGTCGGTATGATGCCTCGGGTCAGTACTATATGGTAACACTGAGGTGTCGGTATGATGTCTGGGGTCAGTACTGTATGGTAACACTGAGGTGTCAGTATGATGTCTCTGGTCAGTACTATATGGTAACACTGAGGTGTCAGTATGATGTCTCGGGTCAGTACTATATGGTAACACTGATGTGTCAGTATGATGTCTGGGGTCAGTACTATATGGCAACACTGACGTGTCGGTATGATGCCTCGGGTCAGTACTATATGGTAACACTGATGTGTCAGTATGATGCCTCGGGTCAGTACTATATGGTAACACTGACGTGTCGGTATGATGCCTCGGGTCAGTACTATATGGTAACACTGACGTGTCGGTATGATGCCTCGGGTCAGTACTATACGGTAACACTGAGGTGTCGGTATGATGTCTGGGGTCAGTACTGTATGGTAACACTGACATGTCAGTATGATGCCTCAGGTCGGTAAGAGTTCATAAATACCAAACATGTTACTTTTACTGTTATCTAAGGCCCCTTTCACATCAGCGGTTATTGCCGATCGCAGCAGATGCGGTGAAAAAAAACGCATCTGCCGCGATTACCGCATAACCGCGACACTTGCGGCACAGTTGCGGCAAGCCCCATGTAATGTCTATGGGGCTTGCGGTACGTGTGCGGCAGGTGCGGCAAGTGCGGTTTTGGCACTTGCCGCAGGTGCAGCCGCGAAAAAAAACGCTGATGTGAAAGCAGCCTAAGAGGTGAAAAAAACATTCAGACGTTTGTAAAAAAAAAAAAAGAACAGAATTGCACTTCTGCGCCAATTTCACGACCCGTAGCGTCCTCATTTTTCGGTATTTGTGGCTGTGTGACGGCTTATTTTTGTGTCTTGAGCTTATGTTTCTAGTGATACCATTTTTGGGTAGATGCGATGTTTCGATCGCTCGTTATTGCATTTTATTTCAATGTTATGGTGACCAAAAAAATATAATTTTGTCGTTTTTCCGTTACACAATTTGCAGATCTTATTGATTTTATATTTTGATAGATCGGGCATTTTATTTTCAATGGGGCAAAAGGGGGGTGACTTAAACTTTTTGTTTTTTTATATTTTTAAAAACTTTTTTTTTTAATTTTCCGTTATTTTACTTGGCCCCTTAGGGCATCTGAAGTCTACACAGTCTGACAAGTCATGATCTATGGCTGTGTACTGCAGAAATGATCATGTGTGAACGCCATCGTTCTCTGGGTATCCCCTGGAAGTGAGTTATGACATCAACAGGGGTCCATATCTGACCCCCCACTGTCATAGAAACACATTGACATTCCGTGATCGCGTCACGGGGGTTGCAGATGACATCGGGAAATAATGTGATCCCTGCCAGCTCGTGTTAGATTGTGCTGTCACACTCCGACAGCACAATCTAACGGATTAACAGGAGCAGGCGGATCTCCGATCCTGTTAGCTGCACATGACGGATGATCAGAACATTTTTCATGCATTTGGAGTGGAAAAAGTCTGCAAGAATTGACATGCAGCTCTACTGGCTTTGCTCACTCTGGTCATAGTTCCATGCAACCATCTGTCTCCTTCTCTACTAGGAACCTGCATCCTCTTGGCAAGTCTCCTGGGAATGTTCTTAAGATGCGCGCCCGGCATCCTGCACACACTTATACAAGCAATACACCTGTTCCCCATTAGATCTCTGCTGAGTGCTGCTGCTCTGAGTATAAAAGACATCCTGCCAATATGAGAGGTGCCTGGGCAACATGTTCATTCTCTGGAACGCTCTGCCTCTGCTCAGGTGGTCACAATCTGTTGTGCTCTGCACTTAGTAGACTGCTGCATTGTTTCCATTTGATTCTAACCTCTTCTTCCACAGAATCCTTGGGCTGTCCAGGCCTCTCCTGATGAGCACAGAACTGTCCGGTTTCCTGCATCAGCTGGATCGCCTCTCCTGGATCGATCGGGGTTCCCAGGATTCATCTCATTGACAAAGCCAGTGTTCCACAGTCTCTGCATATCTACTGTCCTGTCTGTATGGGTCGCCCTCTGGTCCGGGATTTGCTGCATTCAGGCCTCCTGGTGTCATGATGGAGAACTCCCTGTATAGGGGTTAACCTTTGCCGATGCTCCACTACATGGCACAGTGTCATGATCCAGAGGGTCCTCCCCTCCGATACCTTTCCCTTGGTGAACCTATCCTTAATAAACATCCTTGGTTTTATTCAAAGTCGCTCTCCTTTCTCTTGAGTATCGGGTATTCATCTGTGGTCTAGTGAGTCCACTTTACATTATCACGGCCTGAGGGTGTAACACCAGCCACTAGATGTACATGGGGTCACTCAATACTAGTGACTAGAGAGAGGTAGAGTACGTTTTGTCGGTATGTGGCTGGTCACTCTTAGGGTCCAGTCACACATAGCGATCACTCCAACGATCCCGACAGCGATAACGACCTGCCGGGATCGCTGGAGCGTCGTTACCTGATCGCTGGGGAGCTGTCAAACAGGCAGATCTCCCCAGCGATCAGGCCATGGGAGCCACCTCCCACATCGCTCCCTGCTTAGCGCTACCTTACAGGCAGTGCTAAGCAAGGAGAACGCTAGTAACTATGATAAACAGCGGGTATCCAGGCAGTGTGCTCTGCCTGGATACCCGCTGTTTATCATAGTTACCAGCGTTCTCCCTGCTTACAGGCAGTGCTAAGCAGGGAGGACGCTGGTAACCATGGTAAACGCCGGGTATCTAGGCCGCGCGCGCTGTCTGGATACCTGCTGTTTATCATAGTTACCAGCCCTGTGAGGTCACAGATCGCTGGTTTCTCGCGGTCACACGCAGCGATGCGTGCCGACCAGCGGGAAACCAACGATCAAAAAATCACCCATAGCACTTTGCAACGATCAGTGACCTCACAGCAGGGGCCCGATTGCTGCAAAGTGTCACACACAACGACATCGCTGTAACAATATCGTTATGTGTCACTGGGGCTTTACTGCCAGCACTAGAGAATCCTGACAGTGTGCACTGTGCACGCTGTCAGGATTCACCTTACACTTTACCTGGAACTTTCACATCCCCTTTAAAGGAGCGCACCGCTTCTCTGCCTCCCGGCTTCTCGATTGCCGAGGTTGGAGGGTGGGTTCTGCACACTATATATTTATGGCTCTCGGAAGAAGGGGCGGGTAAAACGAAGGTGCAAAAGTGAACAATGCAGCGTCCTTAAGGGGATAATAATAGGTTTTGTGTTGTTGGTGTTGCCATATACAGTTGTACGGGATATAAATCATGGCCGTACTCTCCATACTTACATTCTCAAACGAGAACACGGAGCTCGGGAATATGTGGCGGTTGTCGTGCCTGGAGAATGTATGCTTTGTTGGATTTTCCTAGAGAGAAAAAAAAACATGGAGATGAATGGAATATCCGGCGTCGGGGTTACCATCCAGGGGCCAGGTTATATCATTAAGCTGGAAACATTACTAGTATCCAAATATTATCTCAGCATGATAATGACTTAAATGTCATTACCTCCGCAGCATTCGTTATATAAATGACATTAGTGAGCCGCATACAGCCACCACCGAGATTTGGAGGGGTCGAGGTTAATACACTTATTATCAGCGGGAATAATTTATGCAGAAGTAATTAAGACTAGAATGAGATTCATCTTCAGAGATGCTAAAAATATTCACGTACAACCTACAGGGAATTTTTCTTCCCTACGTTAAATTATATAGCAATTACCGTAGCCGTAAAGTGAACGCCCTCCATTTATCTTCCTATTGCTCTTCGATCCAATATTCACTGCTCGTTACGGTTCTAATATCTCTTTGTATCTGTCAGATATCTGCTTTTTTCTATAGTGTCCCAAAACTTTCAGAGACTCACTTTACAGCCACCACTAGGGGGAAGCTGAGTGCAGACTGTTTTATCATTGAGTTGAATGGGAAAGTTGTATGCAATGAGCTCATAAGCTCCCTCTAGTGGTGGCTTAAAGTAGCATCAAGTTTAGAAGAACAGAACATTTGCAACTGTGTATCAGGGCTTCTTGTATTTGGGCATTTATGTTCGACGGATACAAGTCCCACTGTTGCATCTGAAGAACGGGACCCCAGTAGGAGTGGTGGTCAGGCACGCAGGAATATCTTCATTCAATTCTTGCTGCATGCGTGTAAGAGGGTGTGGGAGTGCGTTAGTCTCCCCCTTACTAGGAAGAATCCTCTGTACCCACGGGAGGATTATGTATAGTAAATGAGTGTAACTGTGTGTTGGCGCCCTCTAGTGGCCAGGGTGAAGACTGCTCCCTGAGTTATTAATAATAATGATTAATTCTCTTGGTACGTGAGACCTGGTCTATAAAAGAGGCCTACAAAGGTAGTTGAGGAAGAGTTCCCAGACGGAGAAAAAGGAGTCACAGGAACATTAGCCAGTGTATTAATTTGGCTTTGCCAATGATTGTCCTGCTGTTTGTATGATGAACACTAGCATGGCCTTGGATGAATAGAGTGGACATGGCATTGGCAGTGATGGAACAGTGACCTAATGGACAACGAGTCCTCCAAAAAGCAGATTTTGCATTATTACTTCCAGTAGATGGTGGAAATAAATCAGATATTAAATGTTAAGTAGATGCTGGAAAGGACCACGTGATTGGGCAGGTTAAATATCCACCATGTCAGATGATCCTAGCTTCAACTGTTGTCTGGGTCCCCCAAATAATATTTATCCCCTTTCGCAAGGTGATCAATGTATGATCATTGGTGGTCTACGTGCTTGGACCCCCCCAATGATCTGGACAATGGCGGTCACACATCTCCCATATGATTGGAATGGTATTGTGCCTGTCTGACCACCACTTCATTCAATTCTACGAGTGTAGACGAAGCGGTGGACACACGTGCACTGCTGCTCCGAGGAGCCTGGCCAAGTCCATAGTGGGAACCATAGTAAAATGGTGAGCACTATGGACATAGCTACAATCACTCCTTCACAGATTACCACTTAGTGCCACTGCTTGTGACAGTGGTACTCAAGCGGTTGACTGCGGATGTTGGTGCCCATTCCATGTTCCAGCCTCCTGGGAGGCCAGTCTGGCCCTGGACTTGGGGTCCCTGACTAACCCTGTTCCCAAGGGTACCTCGTAGGTGAGGAGGTTCAGGCCACCACCATATCCCTCAACTTCCCAACCTGTCCTCTGCCAAGAGCCTCTACCTCCACCCACAGAACAGGAAAGGGACACCACTCCAATGAAAGAGGACAGCAGCTTCTCCAGCAGCACGACTGCACAGCACGGATCCTAGATGAGTATGAACTCAATCTGCGACACCTAGTGGAGGGAAGTGGAGCTATTTCAAGGCTGGGGAGTGGAGATCAAAATGCTAAGACACACCCCTCACCTCCACCGCATGGGTCCTAGATGAATATGAACTCAATCTGCGACACCTAGTAGAGGGAAAGTGTAGCTATTTCAAGGCTGGGAGTGGAGATCAAAATGCTAAGACAAACCCCTCACCTCCACCTGAGCTATGACTCACTTCTTCACCTGCAGAGCCACAGCACACAGCAGACTAAGGAAAAAACTGCAGTTTCATAGCACAGCAGCGACAGTCCAGGCCTGCAAAGCAGTGAATAGGTGATATTGCACACTACAACTCATCCTGCATAAAACAAGCCATCGAACGGCTTGAGGACAGGAATATAAATAAGTTATAGCTCTTGGAAAATGATGAAGAAAAATCGAAAGCTATGAAATGAAAAAAAAGTCTGTATCTCCAGGGGGTTAGACACCGGCGTAGGGTCACCAGATAAAACCTGCACTTTAAGCAGTTTAGATTTCTCTTCCCCTCGCCCCGACTTTCCAATCTGATCCAATGCTTAATTCAGGTCAGACAGATTCCTTTAGTTCCTCTGGAGACGGAGACCGAGCTTCTTGGGCAGGAGTTAGTAATGATGACAGATTGCTCCATTATGGAGTCCGAGGAGTCACTACAGGAGCCGGTTTTCATTATTACCGGGAAAGTCGGCACATTTGGAGCCTCGCGTAAGAGAGCAGCTCTTAATGCTGTTTAATTAAAGGAAGGCGGGTGACGGAGAGCGGCGCGATGCCTACTCCATCTGCGGGCACAGAGGATGTGCTGTACGGATGCAGAAAAATGCCAATGCTACTATTTTTTATGCTTAACTTGATAGCGGGAGCGCGGTTATTGCAGCCGTTGTAAAGTCGTTAGTTGAGTTTTATTGTCCTGCTCATCGTTATTGGCACCCATGAAGTCTAAGTCCATAATGTGGAATATCTCCTATTGTATAGTTACATACAAAAGAGCAAAAGATAAACAACAATTTACAACAAAAAACAATAGAAACTTAAAGCTGCTGTGACCCTGGTATTGGTCCCTTTACATTAAATTAGTATGGAAACAAATTGTGACTCAAATGAGAATCACTTGTGATAATTGTCGGTGCCCATGTGACATGAGTTAGCCAATGAAGGATGACTTCAGTGTTTTAAAAATGCCACATGTTAGGCCCTGTTCCTTTGTCACAATGGTGAAGACAAAGCTGTCTGAGGACATCAGAACTGCGGATATTAGCAAACACTAAACTTCCAAAGGGTATAAGGCCACCTCCAAAGACTTTAGTATCCCAGTTTCAACAGTGTGCAATGTTGATTAAGAAGTTTGCCAAGCACAGAACCGACAACAACCTCCCTGGATGTAGGGGAAAGAGCAAAATTGGCAAGGGATGTCTTTGAAGATTGGTGCAAATAGTGGAAAAAAACACCACATCAAACATCCAAAGACATGAAGGACAACCTGGAACAGTCTGGGTTCATGGCTTCAACAAGTACCATACACCGCACACTACACCGAGCAGAGCCTTATGGGTGAAGGCCAAGAAAGAAACCATTGCTGAAGATAAGACATAAAAAGGAAAGACTGACTCTTGCCAAATACCTTGACAAACCACAATCCTTCTGGAAAATATTCTGTAGACAGATGAAACAAAAATAGAGCTATTTTGAAATGCAAAGCAACAGGTTGTTTACAGATGGCGTAATGAAGCTTATAAGGAATAGAACACCCTACCAACAATTAGGCATTGTGGAGGATCCATAATGCTGTGGGGTTGCTTTGCTGCAGCTGGTACTGGAGGCCTCAACCGTATCACAGGAATCATGAAATCAGAGAATTACCAAGAGATTTTAGATTATAATGTCCCCAGTGTAAGAAAACGTGAATTGAGTTGAAGGTCATGGCAAGACAATGACCCAAAGCTCATCCAAAAGTACACAGGAATGGTGGAAAAAGAAAAAATTTACTGTTTTAAGATGTCAGCGCGGTGTTCCAGTGGTCTGGTCACCACTAAGGGTATTGCACCCAAACCCGGGGGTAGTATTCCCATCTGTGGCAACCAGGTGTTGGTAAGTCCGGTCACCCACAAACACACCCAACACACCTGGTCCCAAGGAATGCGGGTGAACCAAGGTAGAGGGACGGCTCAGGCATGGGGGATGGCGGGGGGAGAAAGGTGGTGGGTGGACAGGGAGCAGAAAGGGTCAGGAATGGAAAGGAACAAAGGGAAAACACCACGGAAGTAGAGATCAGTTGACGGAGGAGGTCAGCTAAGGAGCGGACAGAGGGAAAGGACCTGGAGGACTTGAGCAGGGATGTTATTAGTAACCCCTTCACTTCTATAGAAAAGTAGGGATGCTTCAGAAGAGAATATATCTTTAGCTCCCTAAGCAGGGGCGTAACGATCGCAGTTGCAGGGGTTGCGGCCCCCAGCGACCCCCGATCTCTGCGCCAGGCGCCCGCTTCACAATGGATGGTCGGCACTGCATGGCTGCATACTGCACGCAGCTAAGGGGCCCGTGTGTCAGGGAGAGGAGGGAGGGGTGCAGAGGGAGGCTCCCGTTTCCTACTGCTGCCGCTCCTCCCTCGCTTCCTCTTACCACTGCCTGCTTTCCATCTACATTCGACTGTGGAACGCATTTAGCAGGCTGGTGCCGCCTCCTCCACTCCAATAGGCGGCAACTTCTGCTATATGCGTTCCACATATACCTCCTCTGAGGCTTCTCTTCAGTTTTTGTAAAGGGAATGGAGCAGCGGGGAACCAGGAGAGGTAAGAGCAGGTTTATTTTTTTTAATAAGTGAATGCAAGGTGGCCAGAGGACTATGGGGGGATGAGGGGGGTGCATGATACTATATGTAGAGCTATGAGACTGCATATATAAGGCTGCACTATATGGAGAGTTATGAGGCTGCACTATACAGAGAGCTATGAGGCTGCATATATGAGGCTGCACTATATAGACAGATATAAGGCTAGGGTCACACTTGCGTCATGCATCTGCTAAACGGATGCATTTTTTACATGTGCAGATGTAAAAAAAGCACGCGATAACGCACCCATAGGCTGCAATGCAAAAAACGCATTGCAAAAGTGCATTGCGTTTGACGCAATGTGTTTTTGCTAGTTGCGCTAAAAACATGGTCTGCAATTTTTTTGGTGCTTTTCAAAAACGCATGTGTTTTTTTTAACATGGGAGTGTATGGAAAACGCATGCGTTAACGCATGGTACAAACATGCCATAAAAATGTCAAGGCAACAACTGGATCCATTAATGCATCCTGTAAATGGATGCAACCTCCCAAATATGACCCTAGCCTAAGGCTGCTCTATATGGAGAACTGAGCCTGCATTATACTGTATAGAGAGGGATATGAGGCTACATTCTGCTATAAGGAGGGATATGAGGCTGCATTATACTATATGGAGGGCTATGAGGCTGCATTATACTTTCTAGAGAGATATGAGGCTGCATTGTACCATATGGAGGGTGTGAGGTAGCGATGCTGGTTAACAAGTCAGGAGACAGGTACCCAGGCACTGGATTACACAGCACAAGGTTTAATTGGCACCATCCACAACAGTACACACCTCCAGGTTCCAGGGCGCAGCCGGGTGCACTTCATACAGTCTCAATAGCCGATATAGACACACTAATTTCTCTCGGGTTCTCGCTTGGCTAGGTCCCATGCAAGACCAAGCCCTCCTGGCTAGGCTGTGTTATCTCAGCACACAACCTCTGCTCTCTTTACTGTCCACTCATGAGTGTCTACACAGAAAGAGCCTCCACAAGAGAACCACACCCTGTATTCCAGCCCAGCCTTTAACCCCGTGCCTACACCTGGGGACTCCTCCAAGATCCGGAGTGGGGGGATATGGAGCACAGTCTGGGAGACACATACCGGCCATCATAGATCACCCCGGTCACGGTCTCACAAGGGATATGAGGCTGCATTGTACCATATGGAGGGATGTGAGGCTGCATTATACTATATGGAGGGATGTAAGGCTGAATTATACTATATGGAGGATATGAGGCTGATTATACTATATGGATGGCAGTGAGGCTGCATTACGCTGTATGAAGAGATATGAGCCTGCATTATACTATATAGAGGGCTATAAGGCTACATTATACTATATGGAGGGCTATGAGGCTGCATTATACTATATGGAGAGATGTGAGGCTGTATTATACTATATAGAGGGCTATGAGGCTACATTATACTATATGGAGGGCTATGAGGCTGCATTATACTATATGGAGAGATATGAGGCTGCATTATACTATATAGAGGGCTATGAGGCTACATTATACTATATAGAGAGGCTACGAGGCTGCATTATACTATATGGAGGGTTGTGAGACTGTATTATACTATATGGAGGACTAGGAGGCGACATTATACTATATTGAGGATAATAGGGTGCATTATAATAATTGGATGACTATTGGGGTTACCTTATGAATAGGGGACTATGGGCTGCATTATAATACATGGAGGACTATGGGGGTGATTGTAATATATGGAGGAATATGGGGATGCATTATATAATAATTGAAGGACAATGGTGGCATGAGGAGGAAGACCATATAAACCAGGATTAGGACATATATTCCATGATATGGGCTATATTCCAGCAGGAGGACCATACAGAGCAGGATGAGGGACATTAATGCATAATGATGGGTCAATTTGTGAGTCTTTAAAGTATTTAGAACGTTACACGGGGCCCATACATCTGACCAATGTATACGCGGTGGTGGTGGGGGCCCCAGGTCTTAATTTCGCACCGGGGCCCCCAGACTCTTGTTACGCCACTGTCCCTATGTAATTTATTCCACAAGCGATATTATTATCATTATTATTAGTAAAATCTGCCCCAGACCACCTAGAATGCTATTAGTAACTCCTTCGCTACCTCTAGACCAGCTGGGATATTGCTCATTGCTGTAGGTTTAATGAGGTCAGCCATAGGTTCAGAAATGAAATGTATTTTAGCAGCATCAGGAAAAAGCTATGGAACATCTTTTCTTCCTATAAAGATGAATTATTAAATATCAGCCGGTTGTGACTCTCCCTTTATGTCCCTGTGTGTGAACGCTGGGGCTCGTCAGGATGTGTATAATCAGCACTCACATCTGAGGGGTAATTAAAAGCAAAGTGACTGCGGATGAGAATCCATGGGAAGAAGAACCGCTCCCATCTACAACATGTAATCATTTACTTGTAATAATTACAAAGCGCTAATGAACATTAATCATATGACAACTAATTCTAATTATGCGGCCTAGGAGAATTGCTGAGAATGTTTTGCACGAGACGTCTTAAAAGGAATTGTCTGAATTCATGCCGTATCTACACTACAAGGAGAAAAGGTCCCAGGACTCGTCTTAATCATTGAATTCCGTTTTTTTTCCCCGCCCTATTGCCTTCAGTGTATAATATCCGGCCACATCGCCCCTGGTGTATAACATCCGGCCACATCGCCCCTGGTGTATAACATCCGGCCACATCGCCCCTGGTGTATAATATCCGGCCACATCGTCCCTGGTGTATAACATCCGGCCACATCGCCCCTGGTGTATAACATCCGGCCACATCGCCCCTGGTGTATAATATCCGGCCACATCGCCCCTGGTGTATAATATCCGGCCACATCGCCCCTGGTGTGTAACATCCGGCCACATCGCCCCTAGTGTGTAATATCCGGCCACATCGCCCCTGGTGTATAACATCCGGCCACATCGCCCCTGGTGTGTAACATCCGGCCACATCGCCCCTGGTGTGTAACATCCGGCCACATCGCCCCTGGTGTGTAACATCCGGCCACATCGCCCCTGGTGTGTAACATCCGGCCACATCGCCCCTAGTGTGTAACATCCGGCCACATCGCCCCTAGTGTGTAACATCCGGCCACATCGCCCCTGGTGTGTAACATCCGGTCACATCGCCCCTGGTGTGTAACATCCGGCCACATCGCCCCTGGTGTATAATATCCGGCCACATCGCCCCTGGTGTGTAACATCCGGTCACATCGCCCCTGGTGTGTAACATCCGGCCACATCGCCCCTAGTGTGCAACATCCGGCCACATCGCCCCTGGTGTATAATATCCGGCCACATCGTCCCTGGTGTATAATATCCGGCCACATCGTCCCTGGTGTATAATATCCGGCCACATCGTCCCTGGTGTATAATATCCGGCCACATCGCCCCTGGTGTATAACATCCGGCCACATCGCCCCTGGTGTATAATATCCGGCCACATCGCCCCTGGTGTATAATATCCGGCCACATCGCCCCTGGTGTATAATATCCGGCCACATCGCCCCTGGTGTGTAACATCCGGCCACATCGCCCCTGGTGTGTAACATCCGGCCACATCGCCCCTGGTGTGTAACATCCGCCCCAATCCCCCGAAATATAACATCCTGCCCCTCAACCCCTGGTGTATAACCTCCGCCCCTCGCCCCCCTGGTGTATAACCTCCGCACCTGGCCCCGCTGGGCTATAGCCTCCGGCCCCCGCCATGCCATCCACCTTTACTGACATGTGACAAAGCGGCCGGCGGTGCAGACATCACCGATACCAGCACACCTTGTAATAGGAGCCACCGGGGTAACAAGTCCATTTATGAAAGTTCTTCCTCCTGAATCTTCCTCATCACCAGTGAGTGATATTATTGAGAAGTGCAAGGGACCGCATCAACTCAGCCCGGAAGTGGAAACCCTGTACCGTTACAGAGCCGACCCCATAACTACAGAGTGCAGACCTACTCTGGTAACATCAGCACAAATGCTGCACATGCCAGGAGCTTCATGGCCGAGCAGCTGCAGCCGTACATCACCAATCACAAACACTGCACCCACTGGGAGCTTCATGGCTGAGCAGCTGCAGCATTACATCAGCAAGCACAAACACTGCACCTCCGAGACCTTCATGGCTGAGCAGCTGCACATCACAACCCACAAACGCCATGCCTGAAGGGAGCTTTATGGCTGAGCAGCTGCAGCCGTACATCACCAAGCACAAACACTGCACCCTCCGGGAGCTTCATGACTGAGCAGCTGCACATCACCAAGCACAAACACTGCACCCTCCGGGGGCTTCATGGCTGAGCAGCTGCACATCACCAAGCACAAACACTGCGCCCCACCGGGAGCTTCATAGCTGAGCAGCTACAGCCGTACATCAGCAAGCACAAACACTGCACCCACTGGGACCGTCATGGACGAGCAGCTGCACATCACCAAGCACAAATGCCGTGCCTGACGGGAGCTTCATGGCTGAGCAGGTGCAGCTGTACATCACCAAGCACAAACACTGCACCCTCTGGGAGCTTCATGGCTGAACAGCTGCAGCCGTCCATCACCAAGCACAAACACTACACCTGCCAGGAGCTTCATGGCCGAGCAGCTGCAGCCGTACATCACCAAGCACAAACACTGCACCCTCTGGGAGCTTCATGGCTGAACAGCTGCAGCCGTACATCACCAAGCACAAACACTACACCTGCCAGGAGCTTCATGGCCGAGCAGCTGCAGCCGTACATCACCAAGCACAATGCCGAGCATCGGCTAGAGTGGTGTAAAGCCGCCACCACTGGACTCTGGAGGAGAGGTGTTCTGTGCATCACACTTCTCTATCTGCGTCTGATAGAGAACTCTGCGTTTGGTGAATGCCAGGAGAACTTTTCCCTCCCTGACTGCATTGTGCTCGCTGTACAGATGGTGGAGGAGGGGTAATACTCTGGGCTGTTATCATGGGACAGCCTTGGCCTCTTAGTTCCAGTGAAGGGAAATCTTAATACTTCAGCAATAGACATTGTGGGCAATTGTAGCTTCCGGCTTTGTTAGAACAGTTTGGGGAAGACGTTGCCGAGTGCACAAGCTCCATACAGACATGGAGGGGAGGGTGGTGGAAGAACATGAGTCCTGACCTTAACCCCATCTGAGAATGGAGATTGTGAGCCCGGCCTCTCCCCAACATTAGAGTCAGTACAAATGATCTCCTGGAAGAAGAGGCTAAAATTCCCACAGACACCTACAGAATCCTTTCCAGAAGATCGGAGCTGTTATATCTGCAGAGGGCCGACTCCATGTAATGTCTATGGATGTAGAATGGGAGGTCAGAGAAGCTCCTGGAGGTGTAATGTGGAGGGGACACATAACACTCTAGGTTAGGACATGTGGCATTATACAGCTCATGGGCCCCTGTTACAGCACTTTGCAGCAATATGAAGCTGTTTGCTCTTCAGGAAATGTTTTCACTTTATGGTAATTGTGAGTTACTAGATGGCGTTCTCCATCCATGATCCTAAGACTTAACATGTTTACTCCTGCTGTGGACGATGGAGTATTGACATCCATTAGAATTGAGTAATGCTTCACCTCTCCTGCGGAGGCGCTGCAGGGAAAATATTCGCTTGCTGTCAGATTACGCTGCAGGTTATTGTCAAACTACTGTGTTTTCTCTTTTTAAATTATAATGACAACCAAAAACATCAAAAGTTCACATCCCCCAGTTCTTAATGCCGTGCATTGCCCCCTCTAACATCAATGACAGCTTGATGTCTTTTGTGGTAGTTGTGGATGAGGCTCTTTATTCCTCAGATGGTAAAGCTGCCCATTCTTCTTGGCAGAAAGCCTCCAGTTCCTGTAAATTCCTGGTCTTTCTTGTATGATCTGCGTTTTGCTTGAGTTCTCCTCAGAGTGGCGTAATGATATTGAGGTCAGGAGACTGAGAGGCCACTCCAGAACCTTCACTTTGTTCTGCTGTAGCCAATGATAGGACGACTTGGCCTTGTGTTTTGGATCGTTGTCATGTTGGAACGTCAAACCACATCCCATGCGCAGCTTCCGGCTCATAAGTGCAACTTTGCCTCCAGTATTTGCTGATAACATGCTGCATATATCATCCTTCCTACAACTTAGACCAAGTTTCCTGTGGCTTTGTAGCTCACACATCCCCACATCATCAGTGATCCTCCTCCATGCTTTACAGTAGGAATGGTGTTCCTTTCATCATAGACCTTGTTGACACCTCTCTAAATGTAACTTTTATGGTTGTGGCCAAAAACTTTTTGGTCTGATCACTCCAAATTCCCTTGTTCCAGAGGTTTGGGGGCTTGTCTCTGTGCTGTTTGGCATATTGCAGGCGAGATACTTTGTGGCATTTGCGCAGTAATGGCTTTCTTCTGGGGACTCGAGCATGCAGCGATTTTTCTTCAGGTGACTCCTTATTGTGCATCTTGAAACAGCCTCACCGCTAGTTTTCAGTGACTCCTGTATTTCAGCTGATGTTATTTGTAGGTTTTCTTTGTATCTCAAAACAATTTTCCTGTCCGTTGTGGCCGAACTTTATGTTGTTCTACCTGATCGTGGTTTGGTTTTTTACAGAGCCCCTGATTTTCCATTTGTTAATCACAGCTTGAACACTGCTGATTGGCATTATCAACTCCTTGGATATCTTTATGTATCCCTTTCCTGTTTTATACAGTTCAACTATCTTTTCCTGTAGATCCGTTGACAATTAGTTTGCTTTCCCCATGACTCACCATCCAGAAACATCAGTGGCTAGATGAAAGATGCAAGAGTCTGTCTGGATCCCAGAAACTCACTCAGCTTTTATACACACACACACCCTGATTACAAGCAAACAGGTCACAGGTGAGAGTATGTAAACTTTTGAGCACAACTGTGTAACAATGATGCGGTTTCATGTTGTTTCTCACTGATTCTTCCTAGAAATGAATGAATAAGTTACCACCTGAACGACCTCTCCCTGTAAGGACAGGAGTGTGGAGTTGCTGACAGGGAGAGGTCAGGTCGTTCAGGGTTAATGATCTGACACTCCTCCGAGTGACTAGTATAATCACACGGACAGTGTGTTTCCAGCCTAATAAGGAGACTTATGCTCCTCTGGGAAATAAAATACACAAATTGTCTCTTCAGAGAGGAAGGAGATGAACTCTAGCGCCACCTATTGAAAGTAGCAATACTAAAAGTCAATATCAACCCTTTAACAAGTCTTTCAATGTCATTAAGGATTTAAACCTCATCAGAATCTCAATTTTTGCTGGTGTTTCATGCAAATTGAGATTCTGATCTGGTTTAAATCGTAAATCATATAATAAGGCTTGTTTAAGAGTCGATATTGACTTTTAGGATTGCTACCTCCAATAGGTGGTACTTTTCACATCACTTTTCATTCATTGTCACTCTTTCTTTACTCGCACAGAGGAATTTCAAGTAAAGAAAAGAAAAAAATAGCCAAATAGCCAGGTCACGTTAAGCGGTTGAAAAACCATTCCCATCTCCTTTATATGATCATATGGTCCAGTACTTCTTGCTGGTGATTGAACTTCATTCCTGGCCTGGCTACCTGAGGTGAAGGAGATACACTGAAAGAGCTGATTGTTGCCAAGCCGTCTGCTGCCTTGGGGAGTGTTGAAGTTGTTTTGTTGTTTCCCTGTCTGCCTCCCCTTCCCTCTTGTTTATATTAGTGCAGTGGTTGGGACTAGTGCTCCCGCTGGCCATCTCTCTACTGAGGGCTAACATCAGGGCAAGTGAGGGACTAGGTATCCTACTCGGCGATGGTTGAAAGAACCCGTATATGAACGGTAGGGAGATCAGGGCCCAGTTGCAGGTGAGTCCATATAGATAACTACCCAGTCTACTGGAGAGCCTTCCTGCATCATGGGTACGTATTATAATTAATATCTAAAAACCTTTGAAATATTTAGAAAAATAATTACAATAATGGATAAACTGTAAACATTAATGATCACAAAAAAATTGAACGAAATATGTTTCCATTTTCATTCAATAATAAAGTGTAAGATGTGAGCTGAAATACAGCATGAATGTACAGTGACCAGGATAGAACGTGGATTTACATCTGCGCCGCTGTGAAAAGATGACGGTCCAGATCCACTGTAGTAAAGTATGGGGCTTTATATTGACGCGTTTCGAATGAAGATTTGGTGGAGCTCTTGTAGAAGTAAGATTTGCCTCGAAACGTGTTGCAATAATCACTTCCCCCCCACTTTACTTCAGTGCATCTGGACCTTCATCTTTTCACAGCGGCGCAGATTTAAATCCACGTTCTATCATTGATTTCATTGAGATGCTCCTGTAAGTGCCCCACGTGAAAAGCACACGACCAACCAGGAAAAATAGCAAAAACATCGCAGAACAAGTAACAAAATAAAAAAAAACCCTATAAAGAGACGAGAGAATCCACCCTGAGGTCACCGGCAATCAGTGTGCACATTGTCTGGGCCAAGAACAGACAGAACACACTGTGTGCTATGTGCCGGGACGTTGCGAGCTCTTCCATTAATGACCTTTCTCTCTCTGTGGATTGAATTTCTGTGTCTTTTCCGAGCGGCTGAATGGATGATAGAACTCGATAGATTAAGAGCATACGTAATTACCAAACATAGGAGAGTGCAGGCAAATGTAAGAGAGTGAGACAGAGAGAGAGAAGAGAAGCCTGCCGCCATCCTCCCTTCACGATAGACAATTGCCCACTTACAGAAACCAACAAGTAAATAAGTACACCTACCTGGGCCTAGAACTCAGCCAATCAGGGAGCTTCAAGCAAGCCATAGAGTTACTGAAAGACAAGGCTTCCAAAGCCTTCTATGCCATAAGAAGACGTCTGTATCATCTCAAGGCACCAGTAACCGTCTGGCTTAACATCTTTGGCTCCATCATTGCCCCAATCCTTCTTTACGGCAGTGAGGTCTGGGGTCCAGTCTCCTACCCAAACTGGGACGCTGGGCCGACTGAAATATTCCACCTAGAGTTCTGCAAGCATCTTCTCCAAGTCCATCAGAGCACATCAAACAGCGCCTGCCGAGCAGAGCCTGGGGAGACTCCCGCTACACCTCGAGATCCAGAAGAAGGCGCTGTCATTCACGGCTCATCTACAAAGCAGTACACCCAGCTCCTACCATCACAAAGCCCTCCTGCACCAGGAAGCCCCAGGAAGCCTCCCAACACCAAGTACCCAAAGCCTCCCAACACAAAGTACCCAAAGCCTCCCAACACCAAGTACCCAAAGCCTCCCAACACCAAGTACCCAAAGCCTCCCAACACCAAGTAAGAACAAAGTCCCAACCCACACAAGTACCCAAAGCTTCCCTACACAAAGTACCCAAAGCCTCCCAACACAAGTACCCAAAGCCTCTCAACACCAAGTACCCAAAGCCTCCCAACACAAAGTACCCAAAGCCTCCAACACCAAGTACCCAAAGCCTCCCAACACAAAGTACCCAAAGCCTCCCAACACCAAGTACCCAAAGCCTCCCTACACAAAGTACCCAAAGCCTCCTACACAAAGTACCCAAAGCCTCCCAACACAAGTACCCAAAGCCTCCCAAACACAAGTACCCAAAGCCTCCCAACACAAAGTACCCAAAGCCTCCCATACAAAGTACCCAAAGCCTCCCAACACCAAGTACCCAAAGCCTCCCAACACCAAGTACCCAAAGCCTCCCAACACCAAGTACCCAAAGCCTCCCTACACAAAGACCCAAAGCCTCCAACACAAAGTACACAAAGCCTCCCTACACAAGACCCAAAGCCTCCAACACCAAGTACCCAAAGCCTCCCAACACCAAGTACCCAAAGCCTCCTAACACAAAGTACCCAAAGCCTCCCAACACAAAGTACCCAAAGCCTCCCACACAAGTACCCAAAGCCTCCTACACAAAGTACCCAAAGCCTCCCAACACAAAGTACCCAAAGCCTCCCTACACAAGTACCCAAAGCCTCCCAACACCAAGTACCCAAAGCCTCCCAACACCAAGTACCCAAAGCCTCCTACACAAAGACCCAAAGCCTCCAACACAAAGTACCCAAAGCCTCCCAACACCAAGTACCCAAAGCCTCCTACACAAAGACCCAAAGCCTCCCAACACAAAGTACCCAAAGCCTCCCAACACCAAGTACCCAAAGCCTCCCAACACCAAGTACCCAAAGCCTCCTACACAAAGTACCCAAAGCCTCCCAACACAAAGTACCCAAAGCCTCCCTACACAAAGACCCAAAGCCTCCCAACACCAAGTACCCAAAGCCTCCCTACACAAAGACCCAAAGCCTCCAACACAAAGTACCCAAAGCCTCCCAACACAAAGTACCCAAAGCCTCCCAACACCAAGTACCCAAAGCCTCCAACACAAAGTACCCAAAGCCTCCAACACCAAGTACCCAAAGCCTCCCACACAAAGACCCAAAGCCTCCCAACACAAAGTACCCAAAGCCTCCTTCACAAAGACCCAAAGCCTCCCAACACAAGTACCCAAAGCCTCCTACACAAGACCCAAAGCCTCCCAACACAAAGTACCCAAAGCCCCCCTAACACAAAGACCCAAAGCCTCCCAACACAAGTACCCAAAGCCTCCCAACACCAAGTACCCAAAGCCTCCTAACAAAGACCCAAAGCCTCCTAACACAAAGTACCCAAAGCCTCCCAACATCAAGTACCCAAAGCCTCCCACACAAAGTACCCAAAGCCTCCCAACACCAAGTACCCAAAGCCTCCCTACACAAAGACCCAAAGCCTCCCAACACCAAGTACCCAAAGCCTCCTACACAAAGTACCCAAAGCCTCCTAACACAAAGTACCCAAAGCCTCCCAACACAAGTACCCAAAGCCTCCCAACACAAGTACCCAAAGCCTCCCAACACCAAGACCTAAAGCCTCCCTACACAAAGTACCCAAAGCCTCCAACACAAGTACCCAAAGCCTCCCAACACCAAGTACCCAAAGCTCCCAACACAGAGACCCAAAGCCTCCCTACACAAAGACCCAAAGCCTCCCTACACAAAGTACCCAAGAGAGCCTGAACAAGACACCAACCCACATGGCATGACAAAAAGCGAAATCCAGAAGATGGTACACAAAGGCAAAGAGGAATATCTCAGTATCTGGAGGAACGAGATAGACAAATCACAGAAACTGACGATATACCAGAACCTACAAAGGGAGGACAAACTGGCCCCATACCTAGAGAAATGGAAAACCCCAGAGGAGTGATAGATCCTGAGCCGGTACAGACTGAGCGCCCACAGAGTGATAGATCCTGAGCCGGTACAGACTGACGCCCACAGAGTGATAGATCCTGAGCCGGCACAGACTGAGCGCCCACAGCCTACTCAGCGAATCCGGGGCGGCACTGACAGAACTACAAGCCCCGAGAGAGCAGAATGTGCCAGCAGTGACCCCAGGAGGTCGTGGAGGATGAGGCCCACTTCTTACTGAGGTGCCCTAAATACTCCGCAGTGAGGGACACTCACTTCAAGAGACTGTCCGATCTCCTCCCAGACTTCACCTCCATGGAGGAGGAAGAGAAACTGCCAATACTACTGGGTGAAGAGGAAAGTGCAGCGGCCATAGCAGCGCAATATGTCAGTGCCTGCCACAGACTAAGAGGAGACTGATATGCCATAAACTTCTGTACCCCAACCCTGAACACTTCACTATTCCCCAACTAAGAGGCCTAATATGCCATGGACTTATATACCCTGTGCACTCTCTCTAGTCCCCTGTGCACTCTCTAGCCCCTCTGTGTATTGTATCTGACCATCCCTTTGCACACGCTCTCCCCTTGTACACTCTCTCTAGCCCCCTGTGTGCACTCTCTAGCCCCCTGTGTGCACTCTCTAGCCCCCTGTGTGCACTCTCTAGCCCCCTGTGTGCACCCTCTCTAGCCCCCTGTGTGCACTCTCTAGCCCCCTGTGTGCACTCTCTAGCCCCCTGTACACTCTCTCTGCCCCCTGTGTGCACCCTCTCTAGCCCCCTGTACACTCTCTAGCCCCTCTGTGTATTGTATCTGACCATCCCTTTGCGCTCTCTCCCCCCTGTGCTCTCTCTCTCTGCCCTCAGCATGCAGAGACCGGGGAGGTGAGGGCAGCGCTGTCTGTGCACCCGCACTCTGTCTAAGGAAAAGGACCTGTGGTGATGTCACTGTGTGATCTGGCTCCGCCCATGACCATGACATCACCACATTTCCTGTAGGGTGTTTGTGAAGGGCGGGAACTGATGGGCTGCAGCGATGGGTTAGTGGTGGGGACATTTTTGGGTGGCGTCGCTGTCGGGTATCGACGGTACCACTGGTGATTCCACATCACCAGCGGGTGCCATATTTGTACACCCACCACTAGGGTATGCAAATATGGCTACCAAAACTTGTTCTGGCTTCTGGCCAATCAGAGGATAGGAAGACACCCTGTGGCAGAAGTTGATGACGGAGGGGACAAGGCAATTATATAAGTAGATAAACCTAAATGTTATATACACTTGTGGGCAGTAAGATAGTCTTTATTTTTATTTTGATATAAGTGGCGCAGATCTCCTGCATTGTAGTCCGATCTGGCAAACTTTGCAGGCAGTGGCCACTAGGGGGAGCTCTCATTGACATCAATAGACGTTGTCTACAAATATTTGCAGTGAGCTCCCCCTAGTGGTGGCTGCAGCAGACAGAATACAGCTTTTTCATTCTGTGGATGTGTGGAGTGAAATATTCTGTTGTCTGTATTTATTTTTGGGTTGTTTATATGGTGAACTCTACTAACAGTTAGAACTGATTATATAATAAACTCAGCAGGCAATACATTTAAATTAACAATGCTCCACTGATTTTGGGATCGATTTGATTATGATTTTAAAGAAGACAATTTTGGAGCAATGGGAGGTGCGGCCTGAACACAAGTGTACGGTGTACTTACAATTAAAATCGGTCAAGATAAACGGTCTGATAACTAAGGGATCAAATACAGCTGTACACTGAAGTATATGGAGAGGGGAAGGAAATGAGCAGAGTGAGAGGCAGAGTGGTGCTGCTGCTGATTTCTTGTAAATCCACATACCGTAGTTGGTTTCACAGCTACACTGCTCAGTACTGCTGTATAATGTCCTCCATGCTGTTGCTGCTTCTGAACTTGTACTACTATAGACAGGAGAATTACAGAGTGAACTAGTGTGAACAAGGCTGTATAGCATGCTCACTTTAAACGCCAAATTGCATGAAACATCTAGAAAACAAAGAAGCATGTGTATGTTATGTCCAAATATCTTGCAACAAATAAATAAAAACTAGTGCTGTTAAAAACACAGGGTACTTGGCACCTACCTCCTTTTCAAAAAACATATTTAAGCCATCCCACCACGGCAAGGTAACCCATGTCGGGACACTCCCTACACTAACCATACTATAACCTGCTAGTGTGGCTACTGACCTCATAAGCAGCAGAATGCTGTGTGTGACCAGGCCCCAAAATGAATCACAGATGGGATGCAATATATCAGATTCTGCTCAGCAAGGGAAGGGCGGGGCTCTCCCTAACTTGCCAGGAGACAAGTAGTTAAGTGGAATTACAGACAAAAACTGGGTCAAAATGAACTACTGTATTGTGAATACACCGAACACACTGACACACAAAGAGAGTCTGCTGCTTTTTAGTAAGTGTTTTATCTCACCCCAGAGCTGGATTCACAGCTACACTGCTCAGTACTGCTGCATAATGTCTTCCATGTTGCTGCTTTTGAACATGTGCTACATAGAACAAGTAATATCCTTTGAGGAGGAGAGTGAGAAAGCAAGAGAGAGGCACTGGCACAGAAAGAGAGTCTGCTGCTTTCTAGTAAGTGTTTTATCTCACCCCAGAGCTGGATAAGCAGCTACATTGCTCATTACTGATATAATGTCTTCCATTGCTGCTTCTGGACATGTGCTACCTAGAAACAAGAATTAAGGAATGAAAATAATATCCATGGAAGAGCAGAGTGAGAAAGGGAGAGAGACACACAAAGTGAGTCTGATGCTTTCTAGTAAGTGTTTTTATCTCACTCTAGAGCTGAATTCCCAGCTACACTGCTCAATTCTTCTGTATAATCTCCTCTGTGCTGCTGAACATCCTGAGCTCACATACTGTGGAGCAGGACTGTCTCATGTCTGTGTGTGCTGTTTATGGGAGACATCATAGCAGGTAGTCTGCACCCACTAGCTCAGAGATAACTGACCATTAGAGATAGAGCCTGCAGAGGGGAAAATTACAGGATACATGTAATGTAGTGGCAAAACCAGCGTTATTATCATATGTGCTACCATTGGGGCACTGTCCTGTTGAACTCCCTTCGTATTTCATTTAATATATCGGAGGAGCAATCTTTACAGCAGATCTCAGAAATATTCTCAGCCGGTGCAAAGTATTATCCTATAAGGCAAGAAATGTGGATGTTATAATGGAGGGATAAAGTCTCTCCTATGAGTTTGTCCTGGAAGCTGAGATATAAACACATGGGAAGGTTTCTTCCCTAGTAGGAGATCTGTCTCTTCTATACGGTAATCTCAGGGTTAGTGCACGAGGTAAACAAACACGTCAACCGCGAGACGATGAAGACTACGCAACCCGCCACATGGAGCGGGAGAGTAACGAGAACGATTCCTCTGTACCATGTGGATTTAATCAGCCATCGCACGAGCAGCAGTGACACGGCCTCCGCGCCGCCGACAGATCCTGCACTGTCTATATTTGCACAGAACACAGGTGGTCGTGTCACAACCCACTGCTGTGCATCTATATCTCATACCGCAGAGCTGACACCAAGCTTCTCTGCTTTTACACTTTCATCTTTTACACGCATCTCCCTGGAGCCTGCAGCATTCTGCTATATCCTGCCAGCTGGAATGGCTTCAGTTCATTCCCTTAAAGGGAATGTGAGATCTTTTTTAAGACTAATTAGGAATTTATTTTTAACTAAATGGCTGCCCGATGCCATCGCATCTGACTCACCGTTGCCGGGTTCTCAGGTCTCAGGCGCTGGCTGTGGTCACGGTTCGGTGCCTGAGGCTGGGTAGGCCCGGTGGTCAATGCACGGTTAGTTAAAAGATAGTTAGTTTTCGTGACGCCACCTGTAGGTGTCCAGTGATGGCACTGGCGTTGCTCAGACCTCTGGGGTGATGGGCGGCAGCTAGATGGAACCACTCCCTACAGGGCGAGCAGGGGATCCCCAGGGCCAGGGGGGAACTACCGTGGTGCAGCTGGTTCAGCTGCACCAGGGCCCCGACCGGCTAGGGGGCCCCTTCAAGCCTGAAGGGGGGCCCCCAGCCGACCCCCGTAGACCGACGTCAGAGGAGAGGAGGGTCGGGCAAGGGAAGCAGAAAGCTTCCTGCTTCCCCTTGCCTGAACCCGCCCCTCTTCTCCTCTGCTCCTCCGGCTCCCGGGAACGGCGCGGCTCAGCAGGTAGGAGAGCTACCGCAAGCACAAGCACTGCGCCGCCGGCTGCGAGCACCAACCCACCCCCTCCGCTCCTCAACATGGCTGCACCACACCAGGGAAACCCCAAGGACCGTGCCACCAGCTTCCACCACCACACACACCCCCCCACCGGACCGCGCCGCCGGCCGTCAGCACATCCCATCCCCCGCGCTCCTCAACATGGCTTCACCAGGGCCCCCTGGGGTCAAGGTCCGCCACTGCCCAGGGCAGTTAGTAGAATTGAAGGGAATAGGGTAGCGCGGTCGGTGTAGTGCGATTGGAAAGAGGGACACACACACATACAGTCTTTTGGTACCTTTTACTGGTGTTGGCGGGTACACTCAACCGGAGATGAGGTAAACACTTCAGGACTTTCCACAGCAAGCAGTGTTGTAGGCTTCCTAGTAAACGTCGTTCTGCTGGAGTCTGGCAGGCATGAAACCCGACCAAACCGCTACTGCACTTTCTGTGTGACTCTTCACACCCGGATTTGCTGCACTGAGGGCACTTCTATGGGATTCCTGTCGAGCTCCTGACTCCGGACCCTCATCTGCTGGTGCTTCGGTGTCCGGGGAGCTAAACCCCTATTTTGGTGCTGCTTTCTCTACAAAGTCTGTACTGCGTCCTTGTAGCTCGGAAGCAGTGACCGAACTCTGTTAGGGTGAGTTGGGAGGACTCCTCTGCCCCTATTTAGTAATTGCTTCTCTCCTGTTTCTGTGACCCCTATTCTAAGGGTCTACCACTTTCTCAGGTGTCGCTGGTCTGGGCGTAGCACGGCTCCAGTACCAGGTCAGCTCACTCAGCTGCTTACAGTTCTGTAGTGACTGCACACTCTGGTGTTTTCTCCTCCAGGACTGTTTTTATAGGGGGAAATGGCTTAAGGCAACCAGTGGAGCTCCCCCTACAGGTCTGGGGTGAAAGGTGTTGTTTGTCAGTGGGGTCTGCTTGGTGTGTACTTTCCATCCATGTCCCAAGAGTTCCTGTGGTGCCCTGCACAGGGTGCCACACATCAGAGGGCGGTGATATCACGATGGAGGGCGGGCTCTGTCATTGTTCTCCTTCCTGTCCATGCTCTCTCTCTCCTGTGTACTGTCTCTCCCCCCTGTTCTCTCCCCACCCGTGCACTCTCGCCCCTGTGCTGTCGTCTCCCCTCATGTGCTCTCCCTTTGAGCCGTCTCCCCTGTGTGCTGCCCTCTCCCCTTGCTGTCTTCTCTCCTCAGTGCTCTCTCCCCCGTGTGCTCTCCCTCCTGTGTGCTGTCTTCTTCCCTCATATGCTCTCTCCTTTGAGCTGTCTTCCCTGTGTGCGCTCTCCCCTTGTGTGCGGTCTCTCTTCCCTCTGTGCTGTCTTCTCCCCTCTTGTGCTCTCTGCTTTGAGCTGTCTCACCCCTGTGCACTCTCTCCCCGTGTGCTCACCCTTCCCCCGTGTGCTCTCTCTTTTCCCTGTGCACTCTCTCTAACCTCCTGTGCACTTTTTCTTCCCCCGTGAGCTCTCTTTCCCCTGTGTGCTCTCTCTTACCACTGTCTGCTGTGTCTTCCCCCTGTGCTGTGTCTGTTCCCCATACTGTATGCTCTCTTTGCCCCCTGTGTGCTCTTTTCCCCCTCTGTGCTTTCTCTTCCCCTTGTGCTGTCTCTCCCCCGTCTGCTCTCTTCCCTTGTACTGTCTCTCCCCCCTGTGTACTCTCTCTTACCCTTGTATGCTCTCTCCCCTGTACACTGTCTGTCCCCCTGTGTGCTGTCTCTGCCCCCCTGTGCGCTCTCTTTCTGCCTCATGCACTCTCTCTGTCCCCAGTGTGCTCTTTTCCCCCTGTGCACTCTCTCTTCCCCCTCTGCATTCTCTCCCCTCGTGCTCTGTCTCTGCCCCCTTTGTGCTCTCTCCTCTGTGTACTCGTCCCCCTGCGCTTTGTCTCTCCCCGCTTGTGCTCTTCCTCCCTGTGGTGTCCAAAGATGTCGGTGGTGTAAGGGTCATGCCGCTACCATGTTTGTGTACCCAAGTGTCCAAAGATGGTGGCGAGTGGGTAGGTGCGCATGCACACACCGACTATACGCATGCGCACTTACCGAGGAACGTGATAGGAGGACATTCGGACACAAGGCAATTATGTAAGTAAATTCTATGTATTTAAAAGAAAAAAACTGAATTTTGCAGTTTTCACTCTGAGCCTCATGATAGACTAACACATCGGTCTTATAAATGGGGGTTTCTCAAAAAGCAGGGCCTCACAAAGGATTCCACATATCTGCACAAACAGCAGAAAATGATGCGGAATAATGCATTAAAAAATAAAAATAAAGATCCAGATTTCTTTTGAAGTCTTACTTTTATTCGTTGGGTGAAAGCTTTCGGAGGCGGTGGCCTTGCCTCCATTCGATATTCCTGTATATATCATTGCGGATGTGGCTCCTGTAATGTCCATGAAAGCCAGAAGGGAACTGAAAGTAGAGAAAGAAAAATTACAAAAGACTTTATACTCTCCACACACCGATATATTAATTTTGTAAAACATTTTGATACACATTTTTTTTTGATTTACCTTTACAATTTGACTCCTGTAGCTAAAATATGCAAATTGTCACTTCAGAGAGGAAGGAGACATTACGTCTAGTGCCACCTATTGGAAGTAGCAATCCTAAAAGTCAAAACAACCTTTTAGAACTGCTACTTCCAATAGGGAGCTGCCTATGGACTAATGACTATCAGACTTTTCCAGCAAGGTTCACTAGTGGCGTTGATTTTACTGTTCACGAGTTGAAGGGGGAAGGGGATGTACCAGAGCGTCACTTCCAGCCTAATAATGTAATCAAGTATACATTACCCTTCAATGTCCTGCATCTGGTTGGGGGTTATGAGTCTTTTGTTCCTCCCTGCAGAAGGCCTCCTGAATACACACTTTTGCAGACTGAATAGAAAGTTTGGTAAACTTATTACACTTTGAATTAGATGTACCTGATCGTAAAGGGGGTTGTGTTTGTTTATCTTTGCCCAACTAAGGAGCTGATTCCAAGAAAAAGCAGAAAAGAAGAAGACACCTTTTTTTTTGGGTAAGTTAGTTGGTGCTGTGAACTGGCAGGGAGAGAATCAGTGCTGAGGCCAGGTCCTGATGAACTATAGAGACTGGACCTGGATTTTAACTTATTAATGTAGGCTTGTTTCAGAGTGGACTGGGGGCATCGCATTGTGGCCATGTACCTGGAGAAGCTGTAGCATCATGTACAAATAAAAATTGTTGCATCATTAACCTGCCTAGGTGATTATTATAACCCAAACATCAGATCCTCACAGCTTGCGCTAGAGTTCAAGTCTTCTTCCTCTCTGAATAGACATTGCTATTTATTTCAGAGACATTGCAGAATTTAAAGGGGATGTCTGGTCTAAAATGATAATTCTGCAGTCTCTCAATGTGAGTGAAGACTTATCAATCCTCCCAGCACTGTGCTCTGCGAGGATTCGCCATTTTTTAAGCCTGGAACGGACAGCAATTATGCACTATGCATGTTCCCGGCAAAAAACAAGACTAGTGGGCGTGGCCTCACCCAATATAATGTATGGAGCAGGCGCATCCCATCCAGTGTGGGCACAGCCTTGCTCTATACAGGTGTATAGGGTAAGCGTGTCCAACTAGTGGGAGCAGCAGTCTAGTGGCATGGCCTTGCTCTATACAGGTGCATAGGGTGGGCATGTCCAACTAGTGGGGACCAACAGTCTAGTGGGCACGGCCTTGTTTCTTACTTACAAGTGTATGGAGCGGTGCATGTCCGACTAGTGGGAGCAGCAGTCTAGTGGCCTTGCTCCATACAATAGAGCAAAGCCGCGCGCAACTAGACGGGGCTCCAGTCGCAGTGGGTGGGAACATGCATACTGCATAACTGCGGTCTGTTCCTGGTTTAGAAACTGCAAATTCTCACAGAGCACAGTGCAGGACGCTGGGAGGACTGATGAGTCTGAGGTCACATACAGTGTTCAATTGGGAAACAGAAGGGCTGGGATTGCAGCTCCACCACAATTACTCACAAGACTCCCAGGCAGCTGGAACAATGGTTGGCTTCCATCCAACAGTAGTAATTTGAAAAAAATCTCCAGCGACACTTTTTCGGATCCAAATTCCCTTATTAATGCCATAATAAAATCGCAGATATGCCCCCTAAGGAATAACGCTAGACGCATTTTGAGGCTGTGCCCCTTAGTCATTAGCAAGTTGCTGATGACTAAGAGGCATAGCCTCGAAACAAGTCTAGCGTTACCCCATAGGAGGCATGTCTGTGATTTTATTGTTATTATTTATTAATAAGGGAATTTGATCCGAAAAAGTGTCGCTGGAGATTTTTTCAAATACTTAGTCACATAGAGTGACACGTAGAGTGACTGCAGAATTATCAGTTAGACTGGTCAGCACTTTTAAGGCTAGAAACACACCGTCCGAGTGACATGTGAGTTACTTGCACGAGTTTTGGATCATTCACCCGGATTGCCTCCCCTGTCTGGATGGGAGCAGTGGAGCTACATAGAAAATCACACCAGCTCGTGCCAGGTGAATGATCCGAGACTCATGCAAGTAACTCGCACGTCACTCGGACAGTGTGTTTCCAGCCTAAGTCTCCTCATCACTGGCACGGCAGATTGGTGTGTCACTCTCCACAAGGAGTAAAACGTACCACGTAGATAAGATATAAAAGGCTAAATAATTAAGAGAAAAAAGTCCTTTACCGTTTCTTTTTCCGGGTCCTTTTACATCACTGATGCCTCTTTGATAATTGATAGAAAATGTGGATCAGTTATGTAATCTGTTCCGGCTAAATCAGAATGAATAAGACTTACGTTCCCTTTAGTCGGGAATCACACGGCGTAGAGATTAATTGCAGCCGTCTATATCCTCTATTCTTCCCTTTGGCATGAACACAATGACATATTTTGGTAACCGCAAAGTGAACGGGCGGCTCGTGTCTGCCACTGAGGAAAACAGCTTGAAGCCTTTGGGCAACCGGAGTTCATGAATGTTTAACAAAATTATTATTAGAAGCTCCGGTTGGAGCAATTCATTGTTCTAATTCCCAGAGGAGATTAGGATTTATAATTCATGGAGTAATTCTGATGGCTCAAGGTTAACTGGAGCATGATACATGAGACATCACAATCACATTACGCAAACGCTCTAGGCTCTATATAGTACGGTTCATATAAGAAGAAAAAAAAAAAAAAATTAATATTATCCATTTATCAACTGGAAATTAGATAGTTCGGAATGTTGTGATCTAATATTATGACGTTATTGTAGTGACCCGATCCAGATTATGTCTGTCCCTTTAAGTACCCCTGGGTCGTGAGTAGCTTCTCTACACTGAAGCTCACTTCCTAGCTACCCCCTCTACTGTTATTAGTGAGTTTCAGATTCATTTAGAATCATCTATTTCTCAGGTAAATCCATTTATACCCAATATACTTTTCCAGCGCCATCTGCTGGTGAAATGGATGATTTATATTATTTTACAATGTGAAATCTGACATGTAAATTGAGCGTTCAATAGGAGGAGCTATTCCAGACTCCGCCTAGTCTAGACAATAACAGGAAAGTCCCCAGTCTAGAAGAGGATGCCAGAAAGAGTAGACCTCATGTGAGTGGTCTCCTCACCACTTCCAGGCTTTCCCTTCATCTCACAATTTAAAGCCAGGCCTAATGCCTTGGATCTTTCTCTGATTTCTACAGCCAAGATGGCTAAAGACTTTCAACCCTGGAACCTCGCTGTCCGATTAACCCGCACTTCTCCAGCAGTAAGTTATACTATCTGTATAGAAGATCCTATTGCCTGCATGTTGAGGAATTTGAGGGCCCCCTGCCTCACTCGCAATTCTCCGTTATTTGCTTCATATTGCATGTGCCGTGACCAGCTGTGAAAATAATACAGGATTCCAGGTCTGTAAATACTCTTGACATATACCCATTATACAAAAGACTTTGAACTTTCCTATAACTATCTACTAATACTACAGCTCCAGAACCTCAATTCCATGTCAGAATCTAACTCTGAACTGTATCTGCCGTGGACTACCCAGGTGATCTGTAAAGAACTCCATGTTATATTTCGCCATTCTGCTGAAATAAAGATTACTTACTTTACCTAGATTACTGGCCACCTGTGCAGTCTATCATTGATGGCTGTTCTCCTGGGGAAGGAGAGTGTACTTACAAGCTTTTGCTAGAGTTTGTAAGCGCTACTCTGTGGCTGGTCGAATACTTGGATTCAACCAGTGGCGTAACTTCAGGCCCAGGGGCCCCAATGCGTAAGCTCCAACGGGGCCCCCAATTGTTGCAAATCTTTAACAGTATTAGTCTTTTTCTATGGACTTTTGGGGCCCCCCTAGGCTGCAGGGCCGGGTGCGATCGCAACCCCTGCACCTGTGGTAGTTACGCCCCTGCATTCAACCACTTTCAGTATCTTGTTCCTCCTGTGATGCTTCCGCTTTCAGCCTCAGAGAGCACAGAGCTCGGACCAGAGCCGCTGTCCCAAACTGTATCAGCATTCTCACCCCTCTGGTGGTCCTGCGGTGTCTGCCCCGATTCCATCTTCTGCCTCTGGGGTCAGTGCATGCTGCACAGGTTTTCCGTGAACGTGCTTAGGTCATGAGCACGATATACGCACTATTCTTGAAGGCCCAGCGTGCCCAACCCAGAAGTGCTTCTCAGCCATAGGCTGAGAAGCACAAAGTATTCAAGGCACATTCTCCCTTTAGGAGGTGGTTAAGCAACATGGTCTATGCCTAGAGTCACGCTGCTAGTTGTCAGGTCTCAATACCCGAGTAATAAGTAATTTCACATTAAAATTTTATAATTTTAGCAATTTTTTTTAATTGAATAGAGAATTAAAACTGAGGGAATTAATATAATTCTGATTACTGGATATTAATCCAGGATGAGAAAAAAGGATAGGTTCCATCTCCAGATTCTTTAAAAATTCATAAATGCTTTATTTGCAGAAAAAAATCTTGATACAAAAAGGTTTACAGCAAAAGAAGGCGTTCAATTATAAAGCCGCTGAACGCTGGTCACGTTCGAGACTCGGCGTCGTTTCCCTAACCCCACGTCTTTTATTGCTGTAAACGATTTTATATCAAGGTTTTTATCTGCAAATAAAGCATTTATGAATTTTTAAAGAATCTAGAGCCAGATTATATCCATTTTTTCTCATGTTATATTCACGTCACTTCAGGACATGGTTCGGTGCAGTGGTAAGCTGACCTTTGTATCATTTTGTTTATTAATTCGGGATGTGGGTACACATGGCACGTCCTACTCTGCTGGCATTGGACACATTGACATTGATTACATTGATATGTAGAAATATATGTGACCTGGGTGGCATGGTGGCTCAGTGGTTAGCACTGTATGGTGGCTCAGTGGTTAGCATTGTATGGTGGCTCAGTGGTTAGCACTGTATATGGTGGCTCAGTGGTTAGCACTGTACGGTGGCTCAGTGGTTAGCACTGTATGGTGGCTCAGTGGTTAGCACTGTACGGTGGCTCAGTGGTTAGCACTGTATACGGTGACTCAGTGGTTAGCACTGTATATGGTGGCTCAGTGGTTAGCATTGTATGGTGGCTCAGTGGTTAGCACTGTATACGGTGACTCAGTGGTTAGCACTGTATATGGTGGCTCAGTGGTTAGCATTGTATAGTGGCTCAGTGGTTAGCACTGTATATGGTGGCTCAGTGGTTAGCACTGTATATGGTGGCTCAGTGGTTAGCACTGTATATGGTGGCTCAGTGGTTAGCACTGTACGGTGGCTCAGTGGTTAGCACTGTATATGGTGGCTCAGTGGTTAGCACTGTACGGTGGCTCAGTAGTTAGCACTGTACGGTGGCTCAGTGATTAGCACTGTACGGTGGCTCAGTGGTTAGCACTGTATATGGTGGCTCAGTGGTTAGCACTGTATATGGTGGCTCAGTGGTTAGCACTGTATATGGTGGCTCAGTGGTTAGCACTGTATGGTGGCTCAGTGGTTAGCACTGTATGGTGGATCAGTGGTTAGCACTGTACGGTTTCTCAGTGGTTAGCACTGTATGGTGGCTCAGTGGTTAGCACTGTATATGGTGGCTCAGTGATTAGCACTGTATGGTGGCTCAGTGGTTAGCACTGTATGGTGGCTCAGTGGTTAGCACTGTATGGTGGCTCAGTAGTTAACACTGTATATGGTGGCTCAGTGGTTAACACTGTATATGGTGGCTCAGTGGTTAGCACTGTACGGTGGCTCAGTGGTTAGCACTGTACAGTGGCTCAGTGGTTAGCACTGTACGGTGGCTCAGTGGTTAGCACTGTATGGTGGCTCAGTGGTTAGCACTGTATAGTGGCTCAGTGGTTAGCACTGTATGGTGGCTCAGTGGTTAGCACTGTATATGGTGGCTCAGTGGTTGGCACTGTATGGTGGCTCAGTGGTTGGCACTGTATATGGTGGCTCAGTGGTTGGCACTGTACGGTGGCTCAGTGGTTAGCACTGTACGGTGGCTCAGTGGTTAGCACTGTACGGTGGCTCAGTGGTTAGCACTGTATGGTGGCTCAGTGGTTAGCACTGTATGGTGGCTCAGTGGTTAGCACTGTACGGTGGCTCAGTGGTTAGCACTGTACGGTGGCTCAGTGGTTAGCACTGTATATGGTGGCTCAGTGGTTAGCACTGTATGGTGGCTCAGTGGTTATCACTGTATGGTGGATCAGTGGTTAGCACTGTATGGTGGATCAGTGGTTAGCACTGTACGGTTTCTCAGTGGTTAGCACTGTATGGTGGCTCAGTGGTTAGCACTGTATATGGTGGCTCAGTGATTAGCACTGTATGGTGGCTCAGTGGTTAGCACTGTATATGGTGGCTCAGTGGTTAACACTGTATATGGTGGCTCAGTGGTTAACACTGTATATGGTGGCTCAGTGGTTAACACTGTATATGGTGGCTCAGTGGTTAACACTGTATATGGTGGCTCAGTGGTTAGCACTGTACAGTGGCTCAGTGGTTAGCACTGTACGGTGGCTCAGTGGTTAGCACTGTACGGTGGCTCAGTGGTTAGCACTGTATGGTGGCTCAGTGGTTAGCACTGTATAGTGGCTCAGTGGTTAGCACTGTATAGTGGCTCAGTGGTTAGCACTGTATAGTGGCTCAGTGGTTAGCACTGTATGCTGGCTCAGTGGTTAGCACTGTATGGTGGCTCAGTGGTTAGCACTGTATGGTGGCTCAGTGGTTAGCACTGTATGGTGGCTCAGTGGTTAGCACTGTATATGGTGGCTCAGTGGTTGGCACTGTATGGTGGCTCAGTGGTTGGCACTGTATATGGTGGCTCAGTGGTTGGCACTGTACGGTGGCTCAGTGGTTAGCACTGTACGGTGGCTCAGTGGTTAGCACTGTACGGTGGCTCAGTGGTTAGCACTGTACGGTGGCTCAGTGGTTAGCACTGTATGGTGGCTCAGTGGTTAGCACTGTATGGTGGCTCAGTGGTTAGCACTGTATGGTGGCTCAGTGGTTAGCACTGTACGGTGGCTCAGTGGTTAGCACTGTATGGTGGCTCAGTGGTTAGCACTGTACGGTGGCTCAGTGGTTAGCACTGTATATGGTGGCTCAGTGGTTAGCACTGTATGGTGGCTCAGTGGTTAGCACTGTATCGTGGCTCAGTGGTTAGCACTGTACGGTGGCTCAGTGGTTAGCACTGTATGGTGGCTCAGTGGTTAGCACTGTATATGGTGGCTCAGTGGTTAGCACAGTATATGGTGGCTCAGTGGTTAGCACTGTATATGGTGGCTCAGTGGTTAGCACTGTATATAGTGGCTCAGTGGTTAGCATTGTATATGGTGGGCTCAGTGGTTAGCACTGTATCGTGGCTCAGTGGTTAGCACTGTACGGTGGCTCAGTGGTTAGCACTGTATGGTGGCTCAGTGGTTAGCACTGTATGGTGGCTCAGTGGTTAGCACTGTATTGTGGCTCAGTGGTTAGCATTGTACAGTGGCTCAGTGGTTAGCATTGCAGTTTTGGATTAAAATTCCACCAAGGACGACATCTGCAAGGAATTTGTATGTTCTCCCCGTGTTCTCGTGGATTTCTTTCTGGTTCTCCGGTTTCCTCCCACACTTCAAAAACATATTGATATGGAATATAGATTGTGAGCCTCAATGGGAGCAGTGTTGCTCATGTATGTAAAGTGCTGTGGAATTATTAACACTATATAAGTAATTAAATAATTATAACTGCTAGCGAAGGGTACGTTACTTGAGTAGGGATCCAGTCCATAGTAATAGAAAGAGCAAAACTCAGCGCTCAATTTGTTTGCGGTGAAAAAAACGCAATCTGTTTACAGAGAATCGTTAACGTTTCGGTCTCTCAATCTGGACCTTCATCAGAACGTGACTATCACAAATATGAAAAAATACAATACATAACAATACATTAAGATATGATATTATAATTTTCCTATATATTTTTTAGGTATTTTATTTTTTCATATTTGTGATATACAGTCACATTCTGATGAAGGTCCTGATTGAGGGGTCGAAACGTAATGATTTTTTTGTATTAGATATTTCCATTGAGCGCCGAGTTGTTTCTCTTTCATTGATTACATTGATGCTATGGACAATTTAAATGCAAATACTTCATCTCCAGGAGCCTCATTACATCACTGCCTCGTTATATATGGCATAGGATTTCCATATTAACATACAAACTGTTTTACATTTCTGGGCTTTGTATGATAAATCTCCTGTGGATTTGCTGCTTATCCTCAGAACCGTAAGGAATTATTGATTTAGAAAGGAAATCATGCACAGAAATGAGTGGAAAATGGAAAATTCCAAATAGTTGCATGGTTCCTTGATGTGTGACTCATGATTGTCATGTCAGTTTATGGAGACTAGCGCTTATCTGAGTTACAAGGCGCCGCTTATCTTAGAGGAAAACAATAGGACTGCATATTTTAAAGACCAGCATTTTGGATCACTAATTTTCTTGATGTCCCCCAAAAGTCACTGTACATGATTCTGTGGTCCTACCCCTTGTTTAAATAGAAGAGGAGAACATTAAAGGGGATATCCAGGATAATAAAACTTTACTGCATTCTTTAAAAAACAGCGCCACCCCTGTCTACAGGTTTGAGGTGGTATTACAGCATTGGCCCATTCACTTAAATGGAGCTGAGCTGCAATAACATACAAAACATGGAGACAGGGGTGGCGCTGTTTATGACATGAATCCATTTTTATAGAATTCTCGACAACCCCTTAAATAGTTCCATATAAAATGGACTATTATGAAAAGAATCAACGCCTTCGAAATGTGAAGCTGGAGAAGGATGATATCAATACCACGGATGGAAAGAAGAATAAACAAATCAATACTGGAACAAATCAAGCCTCATATGTAACTGGAAGAAGGATCACCAAGCTACGACTTGTCTACACATCATACGAAGAGAGAAATCACTGGAGAAAGACAGTAAGAATAGAAGGAATATAGCAAAGAAAACAAGCAACACGATGGCTTGATACTGTCAAGATACAGTAACAACAGAGAAGACCCTAGTGGAGCTATCTGGGCTTGGAGGAGATGCTGGTAGAGCTAACTAGGCTTGAGGAAGATCATGATGGACCTATCTAGGCTTGGAGAAGACCCTGGTGGACCTTTCCAGGCTTGGAGAAGACCCTGATGGACCTATCTAGGCTTGGAGAAGACCCGGGTGGACCTATCTAGGCTTAGAGGAGATGCTGGTAGAGCTAACTAGGCTTGAGGAAGATCATGATGGACCTATCTAGGCTTGGAGAAGACCCTGGTGGACCTTTCTAGGCTTGGAGAAGACCCTGATGGACCTATCTAGGCTTGGAGAAGACCCAAGTGGACCTATCTAGGCTTGGAGAAGACCCTGGTGGACATATCTAGGCTTGTAAAAGACCCTGGTGGATCTATCTAGGCTTGGAGAAGACACAGGTGGATCTATCTAGGCTTGGAGGAAATGCTGATGGAGCTAACTAGGCTTGGAGAAAATCCTGGTGGACCTATCTAGGCTTGGAGAAGACCCTGACGGTTCTATCTAGGCTTGGAGAAGACCCTGACGTATCTATATAGGCTTAGAGAAGACCCAGGTGGACCTATCTAGGCTTGGAGAAGACCCTGGTAGACCTGTTGAGGTGTTGAGCTTGGGGGCCCATGGTAGCTGTAGTGGGCAATTCAAGGCCTCTGCTGTTGAGCGGCCCATGTCCCGCTGAGCTCCTCGGTGCAACAATCATATTTACATTTACCCTCATCGAGGGTTAAAGGAGGCATCAAGTCTATGATACCTCTTACAGTTTGCTTACAAAGTCTTGAGAATCAAGGGCACACATCTTGAATGTTGCGAAAACACAGGAATATATACAGTTTTACGTTTGCTGCATGCTGCCCCCCACTGTCCAGGTGATTATAGACTCCCGTACCGCAAGCCACAGAAGTCTGCTGTGAAGTCATTTAGTCTGGGAGTACAGGCCATACCCCTCCCATGGGATCCATCCAAAGGACCAATATGGGTCTCCACCAGACAAGGATCTCCTTCATCACCCGTTCTATGGTAGCCGTCTGCCCTGGATAGCGCTGGGATCTGCACCTTGGGAGAACAGCTACAATCCGGGCCCGGAGGGGGCCAGTACTGGGAGAGGCTCGCTCAAGTCTGTTTCAAGGTTCCTGTCCCGTCTCTAGTCCCAACTCCTAGATGCGTCCCCAAGGGTCCGATTAACTCTAATGGGCCGGTGTGCGGTAACTTTTCCAGTGGTCTACTCCGACTCGGTGACTCTCCTGGCTCTCCCGCGCACTACAAGATCTTTTATCAACTAAGGAATACCAACATTTCTTATTAATAAACCGTATCATGGCAGGGTACAGCCTGGGGAACAGTTTTATACCTTGAGTTATTAGATGGCTCCTAACTAGACACCAGGGGCGGAACTACACTGGTGCAGCTGGTGCAGCTGCACCAGGGCCCCGACCGGCTGGGGGCCCCTTCAAGCCTGGAGGGGGGCCCCCAGCCGACCCCCGCAAGCCGCCGTCAAATGAGAGGAGGGTCAGGCAAGGGAAGCAGAGAGCTTCCTGCTTCCCCTGCCTGATCCCGCCCCTCCTCTCCTCTGCTCCTCCGGCCCCTAGCATACATCCGGCGCGGCTCCCAGGCAGGAGATCATCGCGCCTGCGGCTCCCAGGAGCACCCACCCTCCCTTCCCGGGCCGCGCCTACGGCCAATGGCACCCCTCCCCCCCCGGCTGCGCCGACGGCCAGTAGCCCCGCCCCCCCGGTCCTCTCCTGCACCAGGGCCCCCGGAGGTGACGGTCCGCCCCTGCTAGACACATATGTTCTACCTGCACAATCACATAAAACACAACGCACATATTAAAGAGTAATACAATTACCCTGACCCCCTTACACACCCATCCAGGCTGCACAAGATCAATCTTCCTATAGAGCGTTCATACATCGAGTCGCCATGGCTAAAAATCGAGCTGATGGCCGGTAAATTAAAGTGATTGGCTGCAAAATGTTGCTGTATTTAGCTGGGCTATTGGGGTATGTTACTACCATATATACTTGTTAATCTGAAAGATCAGTCTGACCTTAGTCTATTGTCACTAGATCGGCAAAGATCTCATCAAAGGTCATAGCCATCATGAGTGGCATAACTGGAAGCTCATGGGCCCCGATGTGAAAGCTCCAACGGGGCCCCCAATTATTACAAATCTTTAATAGCATTAGTCTTTTCTATAGGCCAAAGGGACTTTTGGGGCCCCTAGGCTCCAGGGTCCGGGTGCAATTGCTACCCCTGCGCTTATTATAGTTATGTCCCTGTCGTTCATAATAGTTAAACTTAGTACACCCTCTCACACGTACAGGAGCATCTCAATGAATTAGAATATCGTCAAAAAGTTAATTTATTTCAGTAATTCAATACATAAAGTGACACACAGATATTATATAGAGTCATTACACACAGAGGGATCTATTTCATGTGTTTATTTCTGTTAATGTTGATGATTATGGAAACCCAAAGGTCATTATTATCTCAGAACATTAAAGTAGGGAGGATGAAGGGTCTGAAAGATAAAATATGACCTAAATAGGTATCAGAGGCTTCACCTTGTGTGGTTGTGAGAGTCACAACCACTATAAAAGCAGATCACGGCTGCTGCAGTCCCCAGCGTGGTGCATATAGAGGAGGGAGGATGAAGGGTTAAACACTGCGCTGCTGTATTCCACCAGACATCAAAGGGTGAATATAATATTGATTTATTAGTCAGAACGTTTCAGGGCTCCCCGGCCCCTTCCTCAGGACAAATCAATACCATATTTTCATGTGTCAGGGAGCCTTGAAACGCGTTGACTAATAAATCAATATTATATTCACCAGCGCGGTGTTTAACCCTTCATCCTCCCTCCTATATAGGCACCACGCTGGGGACTGATCTGCTTTTATAGTGGTTGTGACTCTCACAACCACACTAGGTGAAGCCTCTGATACCTATTTAGGTCATATTTTCTCTCTCAGACCCTTCATCCTCCCTACTTTAATGTTCTGAGATAATGACCTTTGGGTTTCCATAATCATCAACATTAACATAAACACATGAAATAGATCCCTCTGTGTGTAATGACTCTATATAATAGATGGGTGTCACTTTATGTATTGAATTACTGAAATAAATGAACTTTTTGATGATATTCTAATTCATTGAGATGCCCTAGTATATTTATGCACACTCCGTTCTTCTGAGCGTGCACAGATTTCTCTCCACTCCTAGGACTTATTATCCTTTTATCAATCTCGTAAACATTCTAGAAAAAAATACAAAGTAAAGAAATATCACCAGATACAATAGTAACAAAAATAGAAAGATCACTTGGTCTGTCTGTAGGCGTAATAGGTATAGGGCAGACGTGTGAACTACAACTCTCATCATGCCCTGACCTCCAGCGGTTGTGGGGTCCACAGCTTTAGGGTTTGCAGGTGTCAGATCTTACAGTAACTTTATGATCTGTGTAGTCATAAAGAAGAAGAAAAAAAAAAAAAAAAAGAGTAAAAGGAAAACAAGCAGATCTCTTTACCCAGGATCCAGTAATTGCCTCAGGCATCACCTATCTCCGCAGCCCACATACAATCCTGATATTTTCCTCGGTTCCTGACACAGGGATGGCTCCTGTCTATTTTCTTTCCTCTGTAGTGTTAATATGTTACCACGGTGATGTTGACATGGTTGCTAAGCAACCTGAGCAGTAGGGAGTGATCACTATAGAATTCTTGTTTGCAACATTGTATCCGCTGTAAAGAGAGGAAGGAAAGAATCCAGGGAGAAATGTGGATGTGATGACTTATTTGTAGCTGTCCTTGTCATTTACATGGGACTGCAGGCTGAAATGAAATGAAATTAATTGAATATGTTTCAGTTTTTGGGGGAAGGGATGGTGGGAATCAGGGAATATGTGGTGGGAATCAGGGAAGGCGTGGTGTGAAATCAGGGAAAGCATGGTGGGGAATCGAGGAAGGCATTGTGGGGAATCAGGGAAGATGTGGTGGGGAATCAGGGAAGGTGTGGTGGGAAATCAAGCAAAACAAGGAGGGAATCGGGAAGGGATGATGGGAATCAGGGAATGTGTGGTGGAATCAGGGAATGTGTGGCGGGAATCAGGGAATGTGTGGCGGGAATCAGGGAATGTGTGGCGGAATCAGGGAATGTGTGGCGGGAATCAGGAAGGTGTGGTGGGGAATCAGGGAAGGTGTGGTGGGAAATCAAGCAAAACAAGGAGGGGAATCGGGGAAGGGATGATGGGGAATCAGGGAATGTGTGGTGGGAATCAGGGAATGTGTGGCGGGAATCAGGGAATGTGTGGCGGGAATCAGGGAATGTGTGGCGGGAATCAGGGAATGTGTGGCGGGAATCAGGGAATGTGTGGCGGGAATCAGGAAGGTGTGGCGGAATCAGGGAAGGTGTGGTGGGAAATCAGGGAAGTGTGGTGGGAATCAGGGAAGGTGTGGTGGGAAATCAGGGAAAGCGTGGTGGGAATCAGGGAAGGTGTGGTGGGAAATCAGGGAAGCAAGGTGGGGAATCGGGGAAGGAGTGGTGAGAAATCAGGGAAAGCAAGGTGGGGAATTGGGGAAGGGATGGTGGGGAATCAGGGAAGGTGTGGTGGGAATCAAGGAATATGTGGTGGGAATCAGGGAAGGTGTGGTGGGAAATCAGGGAAAGCATGGTGGGAAATCAAGAAGGCATTGTGGGGAATCAGGGAAGATGTAGTATGGAATCAGGGAAGGTGTGGTGGGAAATCAAGCAAAGCAAGGTGGGGAATCGGGGAAGGGATGGTAGGGAATCAGGGAAGGTGTGGTGGGAATGAGGGAATTGTGGGCGGGAATCAGGCAATGTGTGGCGAGAATCAGGGAAGGTGTGGTGGGAAATCAGGGAAAGCATGGTGGGGAATTGGGGAAGGCATTGTCTGGAATCAGGGAACATGTGGTGGGTAATCAGGGAAGGCGTGGTGGGAAATCAAGGAAAGCAAGGTGGGGAATCGGGGAAGGGATGGTGGGGAATGAGGGAAGGTGTGGTGGTGAATTTTTGCACATTTCCTGGCAGTTGAATTGTGGTGGATTATGGTGGTGTGGTGTGTTATCTCTGATAATGGCTTTTGGTTCCTTTCTTTCTTGTAACATTCTGTAGTTTTGTTTTCTCAAGCCAAATAAATAGTCAGACCTTGGAGGCTACAGTCAGACAAGGCTCTGTATGCAGACATAGGTGTCTCTCTCCATTCATCAATGACTGCTCTGATTGGAATGACACTGGCAATGTGAAGACCCTTGGTGTCTACCCTAAAAGCTCTCCTTAAGGAAGGGATTCCCAGACTGCATCATTTGGTCGTTGTAGTTTGGTCCTTCAATGTGATGGCAGTCTGTCAGTTTTTCAGTGAGACAAATGTTTGCTGTATTTCTGTGTGAATAATTTGTTCAGGAGGCAGAGGGAGGAGGAGAAGTGGCTCATAAGTGGAGAAAGAGGCATATTTCTCTAAAACGTTTTGTACTATTGATTTATACAAAGTTTGTTGAAATGACAGTGACTTTATAAAGTAAAGTAACACCTTCCGCTTCCATCTGCCTAACACCATACTGTATTTTACCATTAAGGGCACCGTGGGAAGCCTTGTAACAAGTATGATCACCCGCTAAAGTACAGAATTATTACAGGATCTAGGCGATATCATAAATGTTAATGTTTCATTAACAATAACTCATAGCAAAATCCGTCTGAAAATATAACGATTTTATAAGGACAAATAGTAAACTTCTTTATCTCTGAATATAAAACGTTCTGCGTGTAGAATTGACTGTAAATGTCTCCGCTCGGGGCTGTCGTTTGCTGGTTATAGATCATCCGCGCTCCTGGAACTGAGACTTTTACGCTTTATAAAATAGGAAAGTTGTGATGTATGAGAAGTCAAGGAAAACCACCGTGGGGAGAAACAAATGGCAACGAGACCACTGGGATTCTCTGCAAAATAGCTGTAACTGAGGAAATATCACAGAACGCCTGATATAAGGGCGCATTCACACCGCCTGCAGTGACCGAGAAGACGAGGCAAGAGTGTAATTACCAGATCCTCCAGTGATATCATTACACCGAGCATAATCCATCATCTGACATAAGAGAACACGTAGGAAGGGATAGATAGAGTTACACATATGCAAAAAAAATCAGAAAAACACTACTATTATAGCAGAAAAGTGGGTGCACGGCCCATAGAGCAACTATCCAAGCATTGACATAGACAAAAAGACAAAAACAGAGGCAGCACTCCAAGATACTTGCCTTTCAGTGGGGGACTTTAAAGGGAATCTGTCAGGTCAAAAATTCATATGTGACTGATATCATTTTCTAAGCTCTGTCTATTCATGTATTTCCATTATTTATACTCACCTCTTATCCTCTGTAAACTGCAAATAAAGAGATTCATTCTGTCAATCACAGTGAGTGATGACTTAGTTCTCTGCTGCACACTCCCCAAGGAATGAATAGTGACATCACTGCACTGCACACAAGGAAAGTTCAGTGGAAATCACTCACATGGGGTGGGTGTATCCTTCTGTCTACTCTCCTTGTATTCAGCAAAACAAAAGTTCAAATAAACACACAGAATCTCTCACAGACAGCTGGGCTTGTGCTCAGAGCAACAAATGGAGGAGGTTACCTTAGGCCCCTTTCACATCAGATATGCGCCTGCCATCTCTCCTTCCTCATCAGAAGCACCGTGCAGGACACCAAAATGAAAATGAAACAAACAGGGAGGCAGAGCACCAGGGGAAGACGTGAATAATGAATGAACATTTACATACTGCGGACTATTCAGCTATAAAAGCAATGGACTGGACTAGTGAAGCAGCTGCCTGCTGGGTGTGAAGATGCCTATAGCAAGAGAATTACAAAGGGTACAGTAATGATTTTGACATATCCCGAAAGGTCTCTCCAGGCACTATTCAAGGGGACTATTAGTATGATACTGAAAAATGACATGACAGAGTCCCTCTAATAGCCTAATGGCAACGTTTCAATGAATCTTTTTCAAGTAAACAGTGTAACAGACAAGTAAATATTGCTATACAGATTAATCACAATCATAATCCTTTTAATCAATTCATGAATATACTAAACATACAGTGTAATATGTCAATTCAATAAAGTGTTAAAGTACATATTGAGCATAACTATATAATGCTACATGATTACATCCAAGATATACATAAAACATTTATGAAGTGCTAAGTGCAATGCAAATATCTACCTTCCTGTTACACCTACAGGTGCATTTCAATGAATTAGAATATCATCAAAAAAATTAGAATTAGAATATCAAAAAGTGAATTTATTTCAGTAATTCGATACAAAAAATGACACAATATATTATTAGAGTCATTACACACAGAGGGATCTATTTCATGTCGTTTATTTTGTTAATGTTGATGATTATGGCTTACAGCCAATGAAAACCCAAGGTCATTATCTCAGAAATTTAAGTAGGGAGGATGAAGTGTTAAACACCACGCTGCCGTATTCCACCAGACATCAAAGGGTGAATATAATATTGATTTATTAGTCAATGTGTTTCAGGGCTCCCGGCCCCTTCCTTAGGACAAATCAATATCATATGCCATGTTTCAGGGAGCCCAGAAATGCATTGACTAATAAATTAATATTATATTCACCCTTTAATGTCTTGTGGAATACGGCAGCGCGGTTTTTAACCCTTCATCCTCCGTACGCTATACGCACACACTGGGGACTGCAGCAGCTGTGATCTCCTTTTATAGTGGTTGTGACTCTCACAACCACACAAGGTGAAGCCTCTGATACCTATTTAGGTCATATTTTTCTCTCAGACCTTCATCCTCCCACTTTAATTATCTGAGCTAATGACCTTTGGGTTTCCATAATCATCAACATTAACAGAAATAAACACATGAACAGATTCTCTCTGTGTGTAATGACTCTATATAATATATGTGTGTCATTTATGTATTGAATTACTGAAATAAAGCAACTTTTTGATGATCTTCTAATTCATTGAGACGCTCCTGTAGATAGATGTTGGGTATCAATGCATTTTAGATGTCATCAAGTGTTTGACGTTGGAAGTTTTTATGAGTTTTCAATGGGGGGGAGGGGAGTGAGCGGCTGCCAGGCCTTCTGACGGTGGCTTATCTAGAATAAAAGGATCATAGCTGAAATTCATCATATCTGATCCCTCTTTCTCCTGACAGTGGAGAGTTGGGAGACCCCATAACAGTAAATCGAGGTTCTCAAATCTGTTCATCCTATTGCGTATGGGGCCTTGAAGAGGCTGTGACAGTAAATGGTGCAGAATTTAGAACTTTCTGAAACTAATTCTATATATTTATCTCACATGTAATAACAATGGGAAGAAAGTGAGGAAAAGGAACGTAGACTCTACGGTGAAAGTTACTGCAGTGGAGAGCGGGGTACGAGCTGGTAGAACATTGGAGTCTTTCTATGAACACATCACAGTGCTGAGATCATAGCTGTTTTCATAGCCATAATTGATCGCTGTGATAACCGCTGACGGCTGTAGATCAGTCACTCCTCACATCATGGCCGTGATCTGTACAAGACGCCTCTGGGCACAGGGACCGGGGGTTGTCACAACAGAGATCAATGCGTTCTCCATCAGACACATTTTTGTTCGACTGAAGTCATACACCACAGGGAAAATGTATAAATTCTGTCTGACTGGACGGACACAAACAATAAGTGACAAGTCCTGACGTGACAGGCCGGGTGCACGCGAGGCAATGTTTGTTACAACATGACCCATAGTGAACACCAGTAAATGCAAATCATCATTATGGTCGTGTGTTTATGGGGTTGCTCAGTCTAATGTACAGTCAAGGGCAGATTATAACAAGGGCAATGTGGGCTACCGCCTAGGGCCTGGAACTCCAGGGGGGCCCATGGCCAGAGTGCCATCATTATAATCACTATGAGAGACAAAATAGAGTACCGTATTTTCCGCTTTTTAAGAAGCACTTTTGCCTCCCCCAAAATGGGGGGGTAAAAGGGGGTGCGTCTTAAAAAGCGGATGTGAAAAAATAAACAATTTAAAAAAAAAAAAAATATTACCAGGGGGAGGGGGGGGGTGCGCCTGCCAATGGGGTGCCGGACGCAGGTTCCGTAGGGTGAGGGGCACAGATTCACTACCGGAGCTGCAGGGGATGACCGGTGGTAGCGAGCGGTGGGCGCTGCCATATTCTCTCTACCCGGCTGCATTCACTAAGCAGTGTGCAGCCGGCCGGTAGAGGTGCAGACTCCAGAATGGCCGCGGGTCTCCGTTATGGCGCCATTTTGTTGAAGCCTTTCCTGACTGGCTGTACAGTTAGTAATACTACTGAATGCAGCCAGCCAAAAGAAACATGGCGGCGCCCACCACTTGCTGCCACCTCTCATCCCCCGGTACTCCGCTCCTGCCCCCGTGCCCCCACTGCAGCGTCGGCCCTGCTACTGTGCCTCTCACCCTCCTGAACCTGCCTCCGGACCCCCGCTCGGCAGCCACATGTCAAGTAAGCAATTGTGGTCCGGGGGGGGGGGATAGGGAAGACACAAAAGGGGCAATACAAAGGATGGGGACATATATACAAGTTTCAGGATGGGGGGACATATATAAAGGATGGGGGGCATAGTTTCAGGATGGGGTATATATACAGGTTGGGGGACATTTATACAGGATGGGGGATGTTTATACAGGATGGGAGACATATACACAGGATGGGAGACATATACACAGGATGGGGGACATATACACAGGATGGGGGACATATATACAGGATGGGGGCATATAGATAAGATGGGGGAATATATATGCCAGAATGGGGTATATATACAGGATGGGGGGCCGTATTTACAGCATGGGGACATATATACCAGGATGAGGGACATGTATACCAGAATGGAGGGGACATATATACCGGAATACCAGGATGGGGGGGTTTATGTACCAGGATGAGGGACATATATACTGATTTGTAAGACGGACACTGGCATTATAAGACGGACCCCATTTAACATTAAAAATAATTTATTTTCTCTTTTCCTTCACCAAATTTGGGGGTGTGTCTTATAATCAGGTGCGTCTTATAAAGCGAAAAATACGGTATATAGGCATTACAGCCGGGGATGACAGAATTTAACAGTATACAGACATTACAGCCAGGATAACAGAATATAAGAATATACAGACATTACAGCCGGGATCACAGACTATAAGAGTATACAGACATTACAGCCGGGGATCACAGTATATAAGAGTATACCGACATTACAGCCGGGGATCACAGACTATAAGAGTATACAGACATTACAGCCAGTGATCACAGAATATAAGAGTATACAGACATTACAGCCGGGGATCACAGAATATAAGAGTATATAGATATTACAGCCGGGGATCACAGAATATAAGAGTATACAGACATTACAGCTGGACATCACAGAATATAAGAGTATACAGACATTACAGCCGGGGATCACAGACTATAAGAGTATATAGGCATTACAGCCGGGGATCACAGAATATAAGAATACACAGACATTACAGCCGGGGATCACAGACAGGGGTGAACCTAGCCTCTGTGCTGCCTGAGGCGAACTGCAAAATGGCGCCCCCCCCTCCCCCCAGAAAGTATTTTTTCAATTGGTAGAAATAAATCTAGTTTGCACAGATTTATATCTACCCTGTAAAATGAAATGAGGACAATAGTGGATATTTTAATTTAGATAGAAAAAAAGTTGTTCAAACACATGTATGTCAGCACCATCACACACATACAAGGACCACACGGACGAATCCAGAACAAGGGTCATTAATGGTAATGGCAGGATTGGCTCAACCATACAAACACACAATGGCTGGCAGAGTGATGGTCCTGTAGGCAGACAAAGTCCTGCAACCTGAAGCGTGCTGAGCATGTGAGCCGGTATCAAAGGTGAGAATACAAGCTTTGACATATATGTACTTCAAAAGGTAGTGAAGGGGTTAAATTACACTATATATACACACACACATGTATACAGCACAGATATACTGGACAACACACGCTCATTACATACACATCATATACTCACACAGACACACACATCATACATGTCTTAGGGCCACGTCTCACACACAGATAATTGTGCAGATATTGGTCGCAGATCTCTGGTTGCAGTGAAATCATGGACACATTGCTCCATTTTGTGGCCGTGTACAAATAGAACAATTTGTCCATGATTTCACTGCAACCAGAGATCTGTGAACAATATCTGCACAATTATCTGTGTGTGTGACGTGGCCCTAAGGCGGGCCGTCACACGGTGAGATATCTTGCCCGATATCGTTTAAGCGATCTCCTTTTTGATCGCTTAAGCGATATCGGGCAAGATATCGTTGCATGTAATCAAGCGATTTACGATGTTAAATCGCTTGATCGTGACATCGCTGATCTGAGGTTCGGTTCTCAGATCTAGCGATGAACGATGCAACGATCTGCATCATCGTGGTGTGTGACACCACGATGATCCATCTCCCAGCGACCGCGCCTATGCTGGGAGATGGTAACTATGGTACACGTCGGGTAACTAAGCGACGCGCGGCGCCTAGTTACCCGATGTGTACCATAGTAACGAGCGAGATCGCGGCTCCGCATCGCTGGTGAGTCTGTCTGTGTGACATCTCACCAGCGATGTGAGCGATATTGTAAGCGATCGCGCGTGCACGTGATCGCTTACAATATCGCTAAGGATATCTCACCGTGTGACGGCCCCCTATGTTAGATAACAGATGCTCAGCAGGTACACATCATATACACAGCATATGGATGCTGCAGAAGTGTATATATACACACACTTCACTCAAAAGATATCTAAACACACACACAAAGCAACTCATACACAGCTCCCACACACAACTCCCACACACAGACACGCAACTCACACACAGACACGCCACTCAGACACAGCTCACACAACACACACACAGCTCACACAACACACACACAGCTCACACAACACACACACAGCTCACACAACACACACACACAGCTCACACACAGCTCACACAACACACAGCTCTCAACACACACAGCTCTCACAACACACACAGCTCTCACAACACACACAGCTCTCACAACACACACAGCTCTCACAACACACACAGCTCTCACACACACACACAGCTCTCACAACACACAGCTCAGACAACACAACACACACAGCTCAGACAACACACACAGCTCAGACAGACAACACACACAGCTCAGACAACACACACAGCTCAGACAACACACACAGCTCAGACAACACACACAGCTCAGACAACACACACAGCTCAGACAACACACACAGCTCAGACAACACACACAGCTCAGACAACACACACAGCTCAGACAACACACACAGCTCAGACAACACACACAGCTCACTCACAGATTATACAGATACCTCACACAGTCCTCTGTGCTGTTTGTACATGTGCAGCTTCACATGCTCACAGCCCCTGGGCCCCAGCCCCCTCACTCCCTGGCCAGCAGTAGATCTGTCACTTTGTGACCTGGAGCTTCTTATCATCGGTATCTCAGCACAGGAGGCTGCTCTCTGATCTTTGTCGACTCTCACTTCTTCCCGCGCCGTGCAAGAGAACATGAGCAGTGCACCCCCTGCAGATGCCGCCCCTTCCTTCACCAGCAGGTGGCGCCGCCTGAATCAGGCCACTCACATTGCCTCATCATTGATTCGGCCCTGATCACAGAATAATAGAGTATAGAGACATTACAGCCGGTGATCACAGAATATAAGAGTATACAGACATTACAGCTGGGGATCACAGAATATAAGCGTATACAGACATTACAGCCGGGGATCACAGAATATAAGAATATACAGACATTACAGCCAGGGATCACAGAATATAAGAGTATACAGACATTACAGCTGGGGATCACAGAATATAAGCGTATACAGACATTACAGCCGGGGATCACAGAATATAAGAGTATACAGATATTACAGCCGGGGATCACAGAATATAAGAGTATACAGATATTACAGCCGGGGATCACAGAATATAAGAGTATACAGACATTACAGTCAGGGATCACAGAATATAAGAGTATACAGACATTACAGCCGGGATCTCAGAATATAAGAGTATACAGACATTACAGCTGGGGATCACAGAATATAAGAGTATACATACATTACAGCCGGGGATCACAGAATATAAGAGTATACAGACATTACAGCCGGGATCACAGAATATAAGAATATACAGACATTACAGCCAGGGATCACAGAATATAAGAGTATACAGACAAAACAGCTGGGGATCACAGAATATAAGAGTATACAGACATTACAGCCGGGGAGCACAGAGTATAAGAGTATACAGACATTACAGCCGGGGAGCACAGAGTATAAGAGTATACAGGCATTACAGCTGGGGATCACAGAATATAAGAGTATACAGGTATTACATCCAGGGCTCACAGAATATTAAGGTACCGTTACTAGCGGCAACGTTGCTGCAATGTTGCCGGTAACTTCATGGGAGTGAGCACGTTGCCGAATTGGGGAATGGCTAGCGATCTCACCGGCGATATAGCGGCGTGTGACGGTACCTTTAAGGTACCGTCAAACGCGGCAATATGGCTTCCATATCGCTGTAAATATTTCGGCGATGTGGAAGCGACATTGCCTGTGTGTAGTGCTGTGAGACAGGGTGATTTTACAGTGAATAATCGCCAGTGGAGCGTCGCCTGATCGCCCTGCTCTGCTGAGAAATCGGGCGATTAACACCAGGCGATTTCGGCACATCATGGCGTGTGACTGGGCGATAGCGATGTAGAAAGCGAACTCAGACCGTCTGGTAGCAATTCCAGAGGCGTGCCTGAGCGTTCTCTTTGGCTCTCCCCATCTGCTGCAATTGGTGGTCGCTCCTGCGTTCCCATTGGCTGGCTATGGCTAAGGCGCCATATTTGAATCGCGATATAGTAGACAGGACACGTGTCATGTAGTGGGCAGACTTCCTGACAAGGCTGACCAATGGCGACGCAGTTGTGGTTGGCCAATCGGAGTGGTAGGTGCGCGGTGTACAACACTCCGGCACGCCTGTCTCCTCACCACGCTCACACTCTACGCCCACATCGCTGATGCGGTGGTGGCCGTGTGACGCGCAGATTTGGCGGTGACGGGAAATTGCTTCCGGTCTGTGCCAGGCCATTACCGGAACACAGGATCACTGAACATCTCTGTGTGATAGGGTGACGGCGATGTGCAAAAATGTGCCCGGAACGTGCGCGCTCACGTCACATTGCCAGCGATATGGCGGCGATATTGCTACGTGTGACGGTACCTTTAGAGTATACAGAGATTTCCAGACATTCTTCAGCACCCCATGTACTGCCCAGATGACAGCCGTACAGCCAAACTTTGCAATTTCCATAGAAAAATCCACATTCACCCAGTTACTCCCAGGCAGGTATTTCATACAGACGATTGCCTTTGTGTTATAATAATTACATTGCCGTTATAATTTACTCTGTACAAAGCCGAACAATGGATAAAGCTCGGCAATCCTGTCCTCTGGTGATGAGATTTCTTTGTGTGCAGAAAGGAATGGACGGTCATTATCCTCTGACATATAAATCTCATCAGGACTATACAAGTGTGAAAACAGAAAACTAGAAAGAAAAAAGGATAAATATCCACAAGTCTCCAATGTTTACACAATGGGACACAAAAAAGTGCAGGAGGACGTCGTGATCACCTAAGGGGATAACTCATGGTCATTACTGGGCTGCCGATAGAGACACATTACCCAACCCTTGCTAGGTTTGACGGTACAAGAGGCGTAACGATGGTGGTCGCAGAGGTCATGGTTGGGGTACGGGGCTCACTGACCCCAGCAGAGACCCGTCGGGCCACTGATACACGCTGCCGGACAGTGGCTGTGAGCCGACGTTGGAGGTGCCATGATAGGGGTGGTGCATGACAGTGACATCATTAGCCTTGGTGAGCACTCGGATGTCAGCTGCCGGGCTGTGTGTTGGCTACAGATTACACCGGGTGATGTGAGAGCGAAGGCAAGGCGACTAGAATGTTTTTGTTTTAAATTATGCGTATGTACAAACGCAGACATATATGTTAGGATGGGGACCATGTAAACTAGGATGGAGACATATATACCAGGAAAGGGTACCCTATATTCCAGGATGGGGACATATATACCATGAGAAGAGCATATATACAACCAAGGGGAAATGTATACCAGAAAGGGGATCATATATACCAGGATGGTGCGATATAAACTAGGATGGGGACATATATACCAGGATGGGGGCCTATATACTAGGAGGACCATATATACCAGAATGGGGATCATATATATCAGAATGGGGAACATAAATATATCAGGATGGGGATCATATATACCAAGATGGTGCGATATAAACTAGGATGGGGACATATATACCAAGAGGAGAGCATATATACAATCAAGGGAAGATATATACCAGAAAGGGGATAATATATACCAGGATGGTGCGATATAAACTAGGATGGGGACATATATACCAGGATGGGGGCCTATATACTAGGAGGACCATATATACCAGAATGGGGTTCATGTATATCAGAATGGGGAACATAAATATATCAGGATGGGGATCATATATATCAGAATGGGGAACATATATATATCAGGATGGGGATCATATATACCAGGATGGTGCGATATAAACTAGGATGGGGACATATATACCAGGATGGGGAACATATATATATCAGGATGGGGATCATATATACCAGGATGGTGCGATATAAACTAGGATGGGGACATATATACCAGGATGGGGCCTATATACTAGGAGGAGGACCATATATACCAGAATGGGGATCATATATATCAGAATGGGGAACATAAATATATCAGGATGGGCTCATATATCAGAATGGGGATCATATATACCAGGATGGTGCGATATAAACTAGGATGGGGACATATATACCAGGATGGGGAACATATATATATCAGGATGGGGATCATATATACCAGGATGGTGCAATATAAACTAGGATGGGGACATATATACCAGGATGGGGGCCTATATACTAGGAGGAGGACCATATATACCAGAATGGGGATCATATATATCAGAATGGGGAACATAAATATATCAGGATGGGGTTCATATATACCAGGATGGGGGACCTACACACCATGATAAAGGACCTATAGTCAAGGATGAGGACATATATGCTAGGATGGGAATCATTTATACCCGGATAGGGGACCTTTATACCTGGATGGGGATCATATGTATCAGGATGATGACAAGTATACCAGGATGGTGACATATAACACAAAGGTGGACATCAATACACAATGGAGGGGGCAATTCATTAATATTTATAGAATTTAGAATGCTACCGGGGCCCATATCTGACCAACGTGTGTTCCCAGGTCCAAATTTTGCATCGGGGCCTATGGGACTCAAGTTACTCAACTGGGTACAAACCTCATAGGTGCCACAAATTCTTTGCGGTTCAGTAACGGGAGGTGGCAGATAGCTGAGGGTGATATTACTACTGTCAGTTGTCAAAGAATACTGCCTCACCATGCATGGATCATGATGGGTATACAACCAGGTAATAGAAGTGAACAGATATACAAGACCCTGATCCAGTGGCCCTGAGCCTTTCGAGCCTTCTCCATCCTGTTGGCATACCCAGCTCCTCTCACGATTGATATGGTCTTTGTTGGGACACTGACCAAAGAGATACACCTTGTCGTTGGTTGTTGGGCTCTCAGTAATTGGCCAATTTGTCATCTAAGTCTCGTTTTTAAACTTTGTTTGAATAGAGGTAATAAGGTTTCTAATTTTTATATTCATTATTTGCACGTCATAGCATTTCAGGGTGCAGCTAACCTTTTGATCCTTTCACATTTACTAGGACCGACGTGACATCATCCTTACAGCGTGACCCCCTACACGGCATCTCAGAGGATCTTAGCCAAGGAAGGCTACGGACTACCTCGAGGCTGCTGCAAATATCTATTATAACACAACCCATTATACAGTAATAGACCACTAAGCACACTTTCCATGTCTCTGACTTTGATCCGATGTATATTTAATGCTTTTGTCGGCTCGGAGCATTGATATGATGATTACCGAGAGAAGATAAGTGCATTAAATATTCCTTGTAATTATCTAAAGAAGAAGCTTTGAGGAATATGTGACATGTGAGATCTTCACATAAAAAGAAGCATTGGATGATCATGGAGCACACGGCTGTGAGGACGGAGATTCATTTTTAATGTCTTCTCTGTAACGAGGGGTAGGATGAGCGATAAGCCATGAGCAGGAGGTAAAGTTCATCTTACAAGAAAATGGTTTTATCTGTGTTGTCTGCGCTAATTGTGGTCGGCACTCAGTGCTGTCACACGTGAAGAGCTAGAATCCATCAATTTTCAGAGTCGGCCACGTGCATTGGTCAATATCTTCCTATTGATTACTTATGTGTGGCACCCCAGTGGTCCAGATGCCACAGTGACATTGCCTCCTTCACCAGGGGTGATGTCATGCTTGGAAGCAGAAGGAGATCCGCACACATGCACTCACCATTCCTGACTCCGGGCCAGAAGGGGGAACTCTACACCTGAATTCAGGTGAGATTCCCTGGTTCTGGCAAGGAGGAGAGGTTAGGAGTAGGAAAGTGTGGGAAGGGGGAGGAAGCAGTGAGTAGTTAGTCTGAGGAGAGGGAGAGGAGAAAACATAGGAGAGGGCTCTGGGGAGTGGAGCTGCCGAAAGCTCACCCCAAGGAGTGCTACACAGGACGCCGGAGTCCTGGGTTGTGTGGGAACTGCAAGTGCCGACAACCGAATCTGGTGGACAGGAGACTGCAAATTTCCTGGCCGCACTAAAGACCAGATGGCACAACAGCATAGCGAGAGCACGGATCCGCCACCAGTACAGGCTCGTGCTGTCTGCCATACGGAAGCAAGGGCAAGAAAGCAGGAAGAGGGTTGCAGGATAGCTCACAGCTGCCAGACCCCCAAACCGAGAGAGCAGCAGGAAGGCCTCCAAACTCACTTGGCAAGGTGGACTCCGAATGCTTCCAGGCTTACCAGACCCTTTTGGACCTGGTGACCAGTGCCTCAGGACTGCACCACGTTTTGCCAAGTAAAGGTAAACGAATTGCACCCTTTGTGTCCTCCGGTTATTTCCCGCACCTTCCTTGCCACCTCCTGTACCCTAACCAAAGACTCCCATCACCCTCATAGACTCTTATACCGAACCTGGGGCCCTGTTCCACCTGTGGGGAGCGTTACCATCCCGGCTGCCTCACCATCTGCCCCAGAGGCCCAAAAAAGCAGCACTGGTCACCCATGCCCAGGTACCACAGGTGGCGTCACGTACAAACTCATTATCCCCTGTAAATAATCCCCATCACTGCATGACCAGGGCCACGGAGCTGTCCCACAGCCACCATGACCTCCCAGAAAGTCAGCCAGCCTGGCTACCGAGTACCCCCTGGCCCTTGCGGCCATTGCCTATGTATTATGCATTGCTTATATTGCGCCATCATATTCCAAAGCACTTTACAGTAGTCATCATCACTGTCCCCATTGGGGCTCATAATCTATATTTCCTATCAGTATGTCCTTAAAGTGTGGGAGGAAACCGGAGAACCTGGAGGAAACCCACGAGAACATGGGGAGAACATACAAACTCCTTGAATATGTCATCCTTGGTGGGATATTAAACCAGGACCTCAGCGCTTCAAGGCTGCAGTGCTAACCACTGAGCCACCATAGTGTGCCAACCACTGAGCTGCCGTACTGTGCTATATATAGTACAGTGCAACCACTGAGCCACTGGGCTTCCCTATATATAGTACAGTGCTAACCAGTGAGGCACAGTGTTGCCCTATATATAGTACAGTGCCACTGGGTTGCCTAATATATAGTACAGGGCCAATCAGTAAGCCAATACGCTGCTCTATATATACTACAGTGCTTACCACTGAGCTGCAGTGCTGCTCTATATATGGTAAAGTGCTAACCACTGAGCCACAGTGCTGCTCTATATATAGTACAATGCTAATCACTGAACCACCGTGCTGCTCTATATATAGTACAATGCTAATCACTGAACCACTAAGCTGCCCAATATATAGTACAGTGCTAACCACTGAGTCACCGGGCTGTCCTATGTATAGTATAGTGCTAACCATTGAGCCACCATGCTGCCCTGTGAATCAGTGATATAGCCAGAGCCATAGATCTGCTAGTCAAGTAGTCAGGGGTCATTTGTCCGAGGGAAGCTAGTCAGAGGACATGTAGTCTCAGGGGTCATGTAGTCAGAGGTCATATAGTCAAGGGTCATGTAGTTAGATGTCATGTAGTCAGAGGTCATGTCATCAGGGGTCATGTAGTCCAGGGTCATGTCATCAGGGGTCATGTAGTCAGAGGTCATGTAGTCAGAGGTCATGTAGTCAGAGGTCATGTAGTCAGAGGTCATATAATAACAGATACTGCAGTCAGACATCATATAGCCAGGGGTCATATAGTCAAGAGGTCAGCTAGTCAGAGAATGTGTAGTCAGAGGTCATGTAGAGAGGAGTCATGTAGTCAGGCACATGGAAACAGGGCTTAAGCAGTCAGGGGTCATGGAGTCAGAGATCATGTAGTCAGGGGCCCCGCAGTCAGGGATCATGTAGTCAGGGGCCTCGCAGTCAGGGATCATGTAGTCAGGGGCCTCGCAGTCAGGGATCATGTAGTTAGGGGCCCCACAGTCAGGGATCATGTAGTCAGGGGCCTCACAGTCAGGGATCATGTAGTCAGGGGCCTCACAGTCAGGGATCATGTAGTCAGGGGCCTCACAGTCAGGGATCATGTAGTCAGGGGCCTCACAGTCAGGGATCATGTAGTCAGGGGCCTCACAGTCAGGGATCATGTAGTCAGGGGCCTCACAGTCAGGGATCATGTAGTCAGGGGCCTCACAGTCAGGGATCATGTAGTCAGGGGCCTCACAGTCAGGGATCATGTAGTCAGGGGCCTCACAGTCAGGGATCATGTAGTCAGGGGCCTCACAGTCAGGGATCATGTAGTCAGGGGCCTCACAGTCAGGGATCATGTAGTCAGGGGCCTCACAGTCAGGGATCATGTAGTCAGGGCCCTGCAGTCAGGGATCATGTAGTCAGGGCCCTGCAGTCAGGGATCATGTAGTCAGGGGCTCCACAGTCAGGGATCATGTAGTCAGGGGCTCCACAGTCAGGGATCATGTAGTCAGGGGCCTCACAGTCAGGGATCATGTAGTCAGGGGCTCCACAGTCAGGGATCATGTAGTCAGGGGCCTCACAGTCAGGGATCATGTAGTCAGGGCCTCACAGTCAGGGATCATGTAGTCAGGGGCCTCACAGTCAGGGATCATGTAGTCAGGGGCCTCACAGTCAGGGATCATGTAGTCAGGGGCCTCACAGTCAGGGATCATGTAGTCAGGGGCCTCACAGTCAGGGATCATGTAGTCAGGGGCCTCACAGTCAGGGATCATGTAGTCAGGGGCCTCACAGTCAGGGATCATGTAGTCAGGGGCCTCACAGTCAGGGATCATGTAGTCAGGGGCCTCACAGTCAGGGATCATGTAGTCAGGGGCCTCACAGTCAGGGATCATGTAGTCAGGGGCCTCACAGTCAGGGATCATGTAGTCAGGGGCCTCACAGTCAGGGATCATGTAGTCAGGGGCCTCACAGTCAGGGATCATGTAGTCAGCGGCCTCACAGTCAGGGATCATGTAGTCAGGGCCTCACAGTCAGGGATCATGTAGTCAGGGGCCTCACAGTCAGGGATCATGTAGTCAGGGCCCTGCAGTCAGGGATCATGTAGTCAGGGGCTCCACAGTCAGGGATCATGTAGTCAGGGGCCCCACAGTCAGGGATCATGTAATCAGGGCTAATCACAGCACTCTGTAACATGTAACCTATGGTCACAAACTGATAGCAGCTCACCTGACTGACAATGACCTGTTACATGTCAGTACATGGCTGACTGTTCACACGTGTGACCTGATCAGAATCCACCCGTGACGTCACAGCCCCTCACAGACTTGTGATCTCATTGCTGCCGCTCGGCGCCTATTCACATCATTCCCAGCATTGCAAGTGATTAATGGATAGGCGATAATCGTCTGATCACTGGGGCACAGAAATGTCCCACACATGCTCCCCCACTCCATGTTCCCAGAGGATGGAGCTCTGTACTCCATGATTTCTGACAATCCCATAGAGAGCGGTGGGGTCCTAACGGTCGGACCCCACAGAACAAGTCCTCCTGTGGAGCAAGGATTGCTATAATGTTAAATAAAACTATCCAGTATCATCAGTACACAATTATTTACCTCACAGAAATAAATTGTTATGGTATTAACAGAGACCTTCCCCCATTACATGTCTTATATCATGTCTGTCTGTGCTTTGAGGTAAAAAAGAGAGGATTGGCAGCCATTTTAGGTTTGAGGCTCGTGTGTATGTATATATATATGTGTATATATGTATATATATATGTAGTTTATAACTATGGCAACCAATCGGATGAAAGCTTTCATTAAAAAAAACAAGGTTGGCAATTATAAGCTGGGATCTGATTGGTTGCAGTAGACAACCATAGTTTTCCCTCAGCGATTGGCTCAAGAAGTGAATGTAGCATGTCCTGCTGTCAATACTTGTGAGTGGAGGAGATGGGCGGCCATTACTGGACCTCAGCCCTGAGGATAGCGGAATGGAGAAAGAATTAGGGGATGTTTCTCTCACAGAATGAACATGAGTAAGGTAACACAGCCAGTCAGCCATCATGTCAGGTTCTTGGTTTCCCCTTAGGTCACATTCACACCTGAGTGTTTGGTGAGATTTTTACCTCAGGATTTGTAGCCAAAAGCAGGAGTGGAGCAATGAGAGGGAAAGTATAATATAAACAGGTCACCACATCTGTATTTATCACCCATTCCTGGATTTGTCTTACAAATACTGAGGTAAAATAACTGGTCAAATTCTCAACCTGACATTAGTGGTGCTAATGGTGGATTTACACGTCCCGATATCGGGCCGATATCGTATCCAACGACGCGGGAGCGTGCTTTTCCCGCCATCGCATCGCCGGTTTAGACAGCCCGATATCTGGATACAACGTCCCGACAATGTGTACGCCCCCCAACCCAGGAACAACCATTTAACATGGGAGTGAATGGGTGACGTGGCAGTACACATCGGAGTTGGGCTGTCAGACGGGACGATGCGGCTACAACTGGCATCCGATATCGGACGGTTGAATAGCACACTCATTCGACCCCCGATATCGGTTTGCCATCATTCCTGCATCGTATCGGATGTTCAGACCGTACAACGCAGGAACGATATCGGCTCCAACTCACGAACCACGTGACTTTTGGTCGGAGTTGGGTCGTAGTTGGACGCCGATATCGCGACGTGAAAACCCACCATAATACCTGATAGATTTGTGTAAGAGAACCTCATAATACACCTCAGCTGCTGCAGAACCTCATGATACACACCTCAGTTGCTGTAGAACCTCATAATACACCTCAGCTGCTGCAGAACCTCATCATATACACCACAGCTGGTGCAGAATCTTGTAATACTCACCACAGCTGCTGCAGAACCTCATTACACACCTCAGCTGCTGCAGAACCTCATAAAGCACATCTCATCTGCTTCATCTGTTGCAGAAACTCATAATACATAAATACATATTTTAACTGCTGTTGAACCTCCTAATACATATCTCAACTGCTGTAGAACCGCAGAATGCACACCTCAGCTGCTGCAGAACCTGATAGTACAGACTGCAGCTGCTGCAGAACCTCAGAATGCACAGCTCAGCTGCTGCAGAACCTCAGAATGCACAGCTCAGCTGCTGCAGAACCTCAGAATGCACAGCTCAGCTGCTGCAGAACCTCAGAATGCACAGCTCAGCTGCTGCAGAACCTCAGAATGCACAGCTCAGCTGCTGCAGAACCTCATAATACACACCTCAGTTGCTGCAGAACCTCCTAATACACATTTGAGCTGGTGTAGAACCTGACAATACATATCTCAGCTGCTGCAGAACCTCATATTTAACATATCATCTTCTGCAGAACCTCAGAATACACACGTCAGCTGCTGCAGAACCTCAGAGTACACAATCTCAGCTGCAGTAGAACCTCATAATATACATCTTAGTTGCTGCAGAATCTTGAATACACACCTTATCTGCTGCACAACATAATAATATAAACCGCAGCTGCTGCAGAACCTCATAATACAGACCTCAGCTGCTGCAGAACCTCATAATACAGATCTCAGCTGCAGCAAAACTTTATAGTACACACAACTGCTGCAGAACATCATGATGTATATTGCAGTTGCTGGAGAACATGTGTGGCGCCCCTGTGGTCTGGTCGCCACAGAGGTACTGCACCTAAGCCCAGGGTCGGACTGGGGTGTCTGGGGCCCACCAGGGAAATTGATTTCAGGGGCCCAGGGGCCCACCCACCCTTCAGCTATATGTAAATACCTGGTAGCTGTTATTATACCCATTATATTGGCGGCTCCTGCACATCACCCTGCGCTCAGCAGAACTGCAATGTACAATTATAATCTGTATGTGTGTATATCTGTATGTGTGTGTATATCTGTATGTATGTGTGTATATCTGTATGTATGTGTGTATATCTGTATGTGTGTGTGTATATCTGTATGTGTGTGTATATCTGTATGTGTGTATATCTGTATGTGTGTGAATTTCTGTATGTGTATATCTGTATATGTGTATATCTGTATATGTGTGTATATCTGTATGTGTGTATATGTGTATGTATGTTTAGATCTGTATCTATGTCTGTATATCTGTATATGTGTGTGTATATCTGTAAGTGTGTGTTTATATCTGTATGTATGTGTATATCTGTATGTGTCTGTATATCTGTATGTATGTGTATATCTGTGGGGACATGGTGGTACACTGTCTGTGCACAGCACGGAGCTGAGGACATCCCAGAAGAGGCACAATAACCACAGACAGGCGGAGGGAGAACATTGAGCCCGCCCAGGAGAACTACAACTCCCAGCACCCAACACACTCCCCAGAAACCATACAATAACATCTGAACAGGCAGGAGAACTACAATTCCCAGCATGCCACACCCTGCCAACACAGGAAGGTGGAGGCTGCCGCATGGAGGCAGAGATACCTGGTACAGCCGCCACTATCACCATACACTGCCCCACTCCTCCTGCCCCCCTGTCCTCTTCTCCTGTCCCCCTGTTCCTGTCCTTCTGTCCCCCTGTCCTCTTCTCCTGTCCCCCTGTTCCTGTCCTTTTGTCCCCCTGTCCTCTTCTACTGTCCCCCTGTTCCTGTCCTTCTGCCCCCCTGTCCTCTTCACCTGTCCCCCTGTTCCTGTCCTTCTGCCCCCCTGTTCCTGTCCTCCTGCCCCCCTGTTCCTGTCCTCCTGCCCCCCTGTTCCTGTCCTTCTGCCCCCCTGTCCTCTTCTCCTCTGTATGCTGTATATAGCATATGACCCATATCCCATATGCTATATACAGCATTCATCTCCATGGAGCCACTTAGTGTACCTGTTAAGGACAGGGATTCAGGAGTCACTGGTTAAATTCAATGAATATCAGCCTCCCTCCAGGATCCAGAACGGCCGGAAGTGAAGTGCGGCCCGCGTGCGGCTGTGCGGGAAGTGACGTCACCGCACAGGTCCTATCATGAAGTGATCACCGCTGTCGCTCTGACAGGTCCTGCAGTGGCGCTTCTCCCAAGGAGGGAGAGGAATTGCTGCTGCCGCGTGCCGCCCCCACACAAGTGCCGCCTGTGGGCCCCCCCGCTACGCCACTGAGCACAGCTGACACCCAACAGCACCACGGGACTCAATGACAGAATAGTGCCGCGGGTGTGCAGCCATGGGCATACCCAGGATCAAAACTAGGGGGGGTCAAGCCATGGTTGTTACCGCCTCCTATGGTACTCTGTCACACCAGCCCGAACGTCATATCTGACCCGGTGCATTGTGGGGGCTGATCACATGTTCGGCCGGGCTCCGGCGCATGCCCAGTGCACATATTGAAGCTGCTCGTACATGTCATAAACCCCCACAATGCACAGGACCGGATATGACGTTCTGGCTGGCACGTCAGAGTACCACAGGAGACGAGAGTTTCAAAAAGAGGTGGAAACAACAGCCGGGCCCGGCAGCACCAGGGGGCCCGGCAGCACCAGGGGGGCCCGGCAGCACCAGGCACCACCAGGGGGGCCCGGCACCACCAGGGGGCCCGGCAGCACCAGGCACCACCAGGGGGGCCCGGCACCACCAGGGGGCCCGGCAGCACCAGGCACCACCAGGGGGGCCCGGCAGCACCAGGCACCACCAGGGGTCCGGCAGCACCAGGCACCACCAGGGGGGCCCGGCAGCACCAGGCACCACCAGGGGGGCCCGGCAGCACCAGGCACCACCAGGGGTCCGGCAGCACCAGGCACTACTAGGGGGGCCCGGCAGCACCAGGCACCAACAGGGGGGCCCGGCAGCACCAGGCACCACCAGGGGGCCCGGCAGCACTACTGAACAGCCAAGGCCACGGAGCTAGGTCACAGCCACCGTGACCTCCCCAAGACAGTCGACTGGCCCGGCTACCGAGTAACCCCCGGCCCTTACAGCGCGTTGCACATGCAGAGTGAATTATGATGTTCTGCAGCATCTGTACTGTATCACAATGTTGTGCAGCAGCTGGGGCTCAGGAGTGTTTATTCCACACTAGACCTGATTAAGAACCTCTTGATAAAGAGGTCAGTGGCCCTACGTGTACAATTAATATTGTAACTTGGTATAAAATATTCTGAATTACCTGAATATTATTTACTGGCAGATTATTAGGACTCGTTCCTTGTGTGTATTGTGTGCTGTATTACTCTGCAGGTGTCTCCCGGTTACTGGCAGGAGGGGGGCACATTTTTTTTGTGTATTTTTCAGATTTGTTTTCTCCTTTGTTTTTTTCCCTCCAGGCTTAAAAAATGAATCTAACTGTGTGTAACATCAAAGACTTGTTCAGCGTTCCTCCAGGAGCCGGGTGAGAGGCGTCTCTGTATTTATAATGTCATTTGTTTCTAGCAGCTACTGCATCAGGTTTAATTCATAGAAGTAGAAAGGGTTGGATCTCTCGGGCCTCTCGGGTTTGCTTGTTTCCACGGGCAGCCGTCACATTATTCTCTGCTGAAATGAGCGATTCCAGTGTAACATGCCAAGGCCATTTTTTGGTCACATCTGTTCAGCACAGATGGAAGGACTCATCATAGTCCTATTTATTTTTCCACTTTGCACATGATTTTAGAGTATAGAGAACCTGTCACTTGCCATAAATATGTACATATTTTTTTAATCCAGTATAAATGCTGCTGTTCTCCTGAATCCGGTGATGTTTTCCTCTTGTTCCTGCTCGTGTCCGTTCCTGAGATATGGCCCCTTCTTCCATGTATATAAATCTAGTGGTTTAGTCAACTAGGTGTGGTCCTCAAGAACACGCCTCACAGTGAATATTTGAGGGCCACACCCACTTGGCTAACAAGAACAAATTTATACACAGGGACGAGGAGGCCATATCTCAGGAAATAGAAAATCACATATTTTTGGCAATGTGCAATGTGGCGCCCTGTGCCAGGTAAAGCCACAGAACCAACTAGTTCACTAAGGGATCTCCACATCTGGTACCTCACATACACCCAACACCTTCCACTCCAGGCCTGTAGGGGGAGCACCACTGGTTGCTGTTAACCAGATCCCCTATAAATACAGGGGCTGGGGAGCGAGTTAGCCAGAGTGTGCAGTCACTACGAGAACTGTGAAGATCAGCACTGAGCAGTGCGCAAAACTGGTTACCGGAGCATGCTAGGCCCAAAACCAGTGCCCCACCAGAGCCAGTGTGAGGTCCTGATAGTGAGGACGACAGGCAGAGGCGAGGAACACTACAGGGGGGGGCAGAGGGTCATCCCTGGCTCACCCCAGAGAACACCAGTCACTGGAGACCGAGTCTGCAAGGGAAAGAAGTTAGCCCAGCAGAAAACCCAGAACACCGAGGAGGCTTACTTCCCGGACACCCGCAGCACCCACATTTGAGCATGCTCAGTACATTAAACTGCTCTTTACTGTCTAATTTCACTTCCGCAATGTATATACATACATTGAGGAAGTGAAATTAAGTAAACGCAAGGACCTGTCCACGAGTTTCCCGGCGGCCCCAGCTATCTTCTGATCCTTGCAGGACCTGGGTATGTCACAACCAGTCACATGACCGGTTACTGTTCAGGTCCTAGTCAGAAGATTGCTGGAGCCATTGGAGGGAGAAGAGGAGAGACTGAGAGCAAGGAGAAAGACAGCAGAGATTGAGGTAGTGGGACGGTTGGACGGAGAAGAAGGATCGGAAAGATCAGAGGTGACGGAGAGGGAGAATCGTGGAGGGGAGATAAGTGATTTATGGTAAGGTAGGGGGAAGGGAGCTGGGTGTCAGGAGGAGAGAGGAGGGAGAGCGAGGTGTCAGGAGGGAGAGAGGAGGGGGAGCGAGGTGTCAGGAGGGAGAGAGGAGGGGGAGCGAGGTGTCAGGAGGGAGAGAGGAGGGGGAGCGAGGTGTCAGGAGGGAGAGAGGAGGGGGAGCGAGGTGTCAGGAGGGAGAGAGGAGGGGGAGCGAGGTGACAGGACGGAGAGAGGAGGGGGAGCGAGGTGACAGGAGGGAGAGAGGAGGGGGAGCGAGGTGACAGGAGGGAGAGAGGAGGGGGAGCGAGGTGCAGGAGGGAGAGAGGAGGGGGAGCGAGGTGACAGGAGGGAGAGAGGAGGGGGAGCGAGGTGTCAGGAGGGAGAGAGGAGGGGGAGCGAGGTGTCAGGAGGGAGAGAGGAGGGGGAGCGAGGTGCAGGAGAGAGAGAGGAGGGGGAGCGAGGTGTCAGGAGGGAGAGAGGAGGGGGAGCGAGGTGTCAGGAGGGAGAGAGGAGGGGGAGCGAGGTGTCAGGAGGGAGAGAGGAGGGGGAGCGAGGTGTCAGGAGGAGAGAGGAGGGGGAGCGAGGTGTCAGGAGGGAGAGAGGAGGGGGGCGAGGTGTCAGGAGGGAGAGAGGAGGGGGAGCGAGGTGTCAGGAGGGAGAGAGGAGGGAGCGAGGTGTCAGGAGGGAGAGAGGAGGGGGAGCGAGGTGTCAGGAGGGAGAGAGGAGGGGGAGCGAGGTGTCAGGAGGGAGAGAGGAGGGGGAGCGAGGTGTCAGGAGGGAGAGAGGAGGGGAGCGAGGTGTCAGGAGGGAGAGAGGAGGGGAGCGAGGTGTCAGGACGGAGAGAGGAGGGGGAAGCGAGGTGACAGGAGGAGAGAGGAGGGGGAGCGAGGTGACAGGAGGGAGAGAGGAGGGGGAGCGAGGTGTCAGGAGGAGAGAGGAGGGGGAGCGAGGTGACAGGAGGGAGAGAGGAGGGGGACGACGAGGGTGTCAGGAGGGAGAGAGGAGGGGGAGCGAGGTGTCAGGAGGGAGGAGCGGAGGGGGGGGGCGAGGGTGCACAGGAGGGAGAGAGGAGGGGGAGCGAGGTGACAGGAAGGAGAGAGGAGGGGGAGCGAGGTGACAGGAGGAGAGAGGAGGGGGAGCGAGGTGACAGGAGGGAGAGAGAGGAGAGGGGAGCGAGGTGACAGGAGGGAGAGAGGAGGGGGAGCGAGGTGACAGGAGGGAGAGAGGAGGGGGAGCGAGGTGACAGGAGGGAGAGAGGAGGGGGAGCGAGGTGTCAGGAAGGAGAGAGGAGGGGGAGCGAGGTGTCAGGAGGGAGAGAGGAGGGGGAGCGAGGTGTCAGGAGGGAGAGAGGAGGGGGAGCGAGGTGACAGGAGTAGTGGGGAAAGGAGGAGAGAGGGAGAGGATCCAAACTAATCCTGCAAAATATCGGAATCAGATGCCTGTTTGGCATCCGATTGCAGGCATCAGTTTGGATCCGTTGCTGACCGAGGGGTCCCGCAAAAAAGGATCCCCTCGGACAGCACAAAAACGCAGTGTGAAAGCCGTCTTACTCTTGCTAGCCTGCCTATGAGCACACAGCAGGTTGATGCCCGAGTCTGCCTGTGTAGATCCCGGACAACAGGGAAACCTTCGTGCGCGATATCAGAATCTGCAATCTGAACAAAGTTCAATGCCACCATGACAGTCAGCGAAGTTTGTGCAAAACTGCATGTGACAATACCATTCTGGAGATTCTAGGCATGAATCATTTAGATAAATATAGCTTATCCTATGGATATCTGATAATGTAAAGTATACTCTTCAACATTGGTTCCTTCAGGGAAAAAGACCGTTTTTAAGACCTCTCCAGAAATTAACCTTTAGGGTATGTGCCCACAGGACGTTTTTTAAGCAGTCCTGAACGCAGCAAAACCTGAGGATCCTAGAGTCCTTGACAGGAGATTAGATATGATCTTGTCTGCGTTTTCTGGGTGTTTTCTGCGCGTTTTTTGTGCGTTTTTCCTGCGTTTTTCCTGCATTCTTGCCGTTGACTGCAGCAAAAACGCAGGAATAATTAACATGTCAATTCTCTCCCATCCACACCAAAATCACAGGTATTTGACAGTTCTTGACACTTGCAAAACCAATGTGTGGGCACAGTGTTTCTGTGAAACACATTGGTTTTGCTGGGATCAAAACCGCAGGAACAAATTGGCATAAAGTACCAAAAAAACATGCCTTTATTGTCCCAGGACAGCACCTTTTGGACATTGTTGAGTATGCATAAATGCAGTAAATTACAGCATATCTATATCATGATATACATTTATTAATTCACATTTCATGGATGGTTACAGGATTAACAGGACTCTAAGGCGTAACACTGCACCGAGCGACCATTCCAGCCTCAGCGATTCCCAACCCCTCTTCAGTTCACAGTTTGGTCCTGATGGCTCCCAGCAGGGGTCCATGGATAATGCAATATATCAGAAAAACTCCAATCAAAATTCCCAAGATGTAAGTAAGGTGGTACATGGAGTGAGGAATACATTTGTAGGGTGGGTAACCAGTGGTCTGAAATATTGCTTAATATAAAGAAAATTAAAGGGGGTCCATCACTTGTAATAAACATGTCATGTTTTTACCTGGTGTAAATACCACTGTTCTCAAGAATCCGGTGTTGTTTTTTTTATGTTCCCGCGCCCCTCTATTCCTGAGATATGGCCTCCTTTTCCATGTATGTAAATCAGGGAAAGAGGGCGTAGTTCTCAGGATAGTGATCAGAGCCACGCCCACTCACTAAAAAAAATAGTCTAGATTTATATGAAGAACATAGGAGGCCATATCTCAGGAACGGAGGGGCGCAGGGACAAAAGGAAAACAGCTCTGCATTCAGAACAACAGCAACTGCACCACGGTAATCAATATATCTGTAATAAGTCACCTTTAAATACTGCTATGTATAGAAACAATGTGAAATGATGAAAGATTACCTTATATTCATCTCATCAATCAGTAACAAAACTAATAGGGACTATACACATTCAATATCCAGATTCACAGCGCCATCTGGAGTTCACCTAGGGATTAAAACATATTTGATAAGCATTTTCTTTTTTTGTCAGTGCTTTCCAATAACTTTTATACGACTCAAGTCATCTGTTTCCTACTGATCAAAATCATACACATTGCACAATACCAAGTAATAAAATATAGAAACCACAAAGCATATTCTATGAATGTAGACCAAAGGAAACTAAGTAATGTAATGTATATACACAGTGATTGCAGCTCTGGGGTATAATACAGGATGCAAGATCAGTACAGGATCAGTAATGTATTGTATGCACTCAGTGAATGCTCCAGAGAATAGTGAGTGCAGCTCTGGTGTATAATACAGGAGGTAACTCAGGATCAGTAATGTAATGTAACACAGTGACTGCACCAACAGAATAGTGAGTGCAGCTCTGGAGTATAATACAGGAGGTAACTCAGGATCAGTAATGTAATGTATGTACACACTGACTGCACCAGCAGAATAGTGGGTGCAGTTCTGGAGTATAATACAGGAGGTAACTCAGGATCAGTAATGTAATGCATGTACACAGTGACTGCACCAGCAGAATAGTGAGCGCAGCTCTGGAGTATAATACAGGAGGTAACTCAGGATCAGTAATGTAATGTAACACAGTGACTGCACCAACAGAATAGTGAGTGCAGCTCTGGAGTATAATACAGGAGGTAACTCAGGATCAGTAATGTAATGTATGTACACAGTGACTGCACCAGCAGAATAGTGAGTGCAGCTCTGGAGTATAATACAGGAGGTAACTCAGGATCAGTAATGTAATGTATGTACACAGTGACTGCACCAGCAGAAAAGTGAGTGCAGCTCTGGAGTATAATACAGGAGGTAACTCAGGATCAGTAATGTAATGTATGTACACAGTGACTGCACCAGCAGAATAGTGAGTGCAGCTCTGGAGTATAATACAGGAGGTAACTCAGGATCAGTAATGTAATGTATGTACACAGTGACTGCACCAGCAGAATAGTGAGTGCAGCTCTGGAGTATAATACAGGAGGTAACTCAGGATCAGTAATGTAATGTATGTACACAGTGACTGCACCAGCAGAATAGTGAGTGCAGCTCTGGAGAATAATACAGGAGGTAACTCAGGATCAGTAATGTAATGTATGTACACAGTGACTGCACCAGCAGAATAGTGAGTGCAGCTCTGGAGTATAATACAGGAGGTAACTCAGGATCAGTAATGTAATGTATGTACACAGTGACCACACCAGCAGAACAGTGAGTGCAGCTCTGGAATATAATATAGGATGTAACTCAGGATCAGTACAGGATAAGTAATTAATATCCCTTAAACTGTTTGTAATGATTCATTGTTTTCCAAAGATGGACTTGCACCTTGTTTTTGTGTTGTCTCCCAGTTCTACAATTCTAATAATGTAGTAACTTAATATTTACCGCAGAATGAACTAAGTGCATATCAGAAATACCAGGCGAAACCTCCTTTGTGCAACAGCGACCCCAAACACAGGAACACTTTTCATTCTTTTGGATTATCAAAACCAAAAGATATTATGGATCAATTTGAGGAAAGTAAGAAACGAACAAAAGAAAAGTTTGAAAGGTTCGTTACAGAATCATGGAAACACATGCAAACTTGTAATGTTGTGTTCTGATAAAATGGGAATAGAGCAAAATATAGTAATAATTCTGTGTGATTGGATTGATTTTTTTCTTTTTTCTCCATAGTGAGCAGTTACATCAGCTGATTTGGAACATTCAAGGGACTTTGCAGGAGGTGAGGAATTATGATAAACCCTAAAAAGCCCATAGAAATAATCTCAAGAAACAAGACTAATGGAATTCCTGATTTGTTCTTTATCCAGCTAAAAGGACCATTTTTCCATATAGAGGAAAATCTAAATTTAAGATGTCAGACTATTCTGGATAGCGTTAATGCTGTAGCTAAAGCGCGTGAGTTTTATTCCCATTTTATTTTGTTACCAATAGAGGGCGCAAAAGTCCTGGAAATGAAAAGGTGCTAATAATGAGGCAATGAGTGACCCCCTAAGGGTCAAGTTAAAAGGGGTTGTTCACATTTAATAAAATAAATTAATGAAATATGTAGATGTGCTAACTCCTTTGAGCCGCAAACATTTATAATTTTTATTTGTTTTCTTCCAATTGGGTTGGGATTGAAGTAAAACAAAATGTCAACTCTGCTGTTTATTTACGATACACTTTATTGATTCTGAGGGAGATTATAGAAATAATGGGGTTTTGCTTTTACGACATTCACCATCTAGTAAAAATATGTGTGCATGTGCGCGCGTGTGTATATATATATATTGAGAGATATCTATCTTATATTTATAAATATATATAATATATATATTATATATTTTATGTATAGTTGTTATTTGTTAGTGAAACAAAGACATATATTGAATTACGGTATATACATACACAATTTTATATAATTTTGTATACGGTAATTATATATAATTTTTTTGTTTCACCGCCAAATAAAAACTTTTTAGAGAAAATGTACAATTTTTCTACCAATAAAGTTGAATTGGGGTTCATTTTTTATTTTTTATCATTGCCTTTTTGGTGCCCATGCGTCTTTCTTACGGTATTTCCTTTTATTGTCTTTTTTTAGGTGATGTGACAAACAATAAAAACTGTTATTTTGGATTTTATTTTCACTGTATAGGATAAATATTTTGATATTTTATTATTTGAGACAAATACACCTACAGCTATACCAAAGTTTTTTCAGTTTCTTTTTAACTTTGATGTTTGTGTTTTTGTAATAGGCAATAATTTAAAGTTTTATATATATTTTTATATATCATTTTATTTATTTATTTTAATTAATAGCACTATATAAATGAATAAATACATTATTATTATTATTATTATTATTATTATATAAAAATGTGATTGTCTCATCATTTCTTTCCATTTGGAAAAACAACAAAAAAGTAAAGATATAAAATAACATTACATTATGTTTTTCAGTGCAGGATAAAATGTCATCTTATCATGAATCCCTGTTAAAAGTATTGCCTCTGAAATCAGATCTGGAACAAGCAATATTGGAATTGGAAAAGAAAATCCAGCTGGTGAGTTGGAGCGTTTGTTTTAGGGTATGTGCTCACTTTCCGGAGGCAGCGCGTGTTGGGTGCGTGTGTTTCCGGACCTGAGGGAACCCTGGGAGGCTCACAGAGAGACCGCAGCCGCCCTGTACTCACCATGTGTGGTGGGTGCAGGGCAGCTTCTCCCTGCGGACCTGATGGCAGCAGAATCTGACTACGCAGCATGAAATGAACATGCTGAAATAACGCTGCGGTCGGGTGAAGCACAGTGAGGATGGGATTTCTACAAATCCGCTCCACTATGCTGCTACTGTACAATGCAGCATTTTGGACGCAGCGGCAAGATGATGCGTCCAAAATGCTGCAAGTAGGGATCGAGAGTATGGACTCTTAGATGATCGGACTGGGCACCGATGAGCACCGGAGATAACACTCTATGGAAAAAGATTGTCCAATTAGATAAAAAATGCTAAAATTTACATGAATACTTTAATTTTTAAAGATCCCGCAATCTGTCCCCCCTTGTGTCAGCACCTTATAAAGGGGCTGGCCGACTCCACTATTTCAATAGCTAACCCAGGACCTTTCTTTGACGAACGAATCAATTCTAAATGAATCCAGTTAGCCCAGAATTTCACAGAATCGCAGATTTTAATGAATCACAAATTCTTGGAATTTACCGTAATATCTATGAGTCAACATCATTATATCATTAATGTGCGTGCTTTAATCACATGCGCTTAATTGCTATCAGGTAAAAGACGTTCTGTCACCCCTCATTACATGGCTATTAGTAAATACTTGTATTCCCTCTTGAATTGACAAATCTGGAGAATCTTCTTTGAGAACTGTTTTCTTTTTATCTTGGAAATGTATAAATGAGGCTTAGTTCACATGTCCAGTAATCATTCGTTGGATCGGATCCAGCACAATCCTTTGTGCAAACACAGCTTTTTTTTGTCCGTTTTATAAGAAGTTGGTTTTTGCAGCATCGATTTTTGTAAGATTGGAGTCTATGGAAAATGAATTTGGTAACTGATTACTATTTATCTTGGCTCCTTTCACAGCAGCGGGTTTCGCTGATGTGCGGCAGATCCGGCAGGTGGCGCCGCATCTGCCGCCTAACGGCCGACTTGCAGCCCAAGTGGGTAAGCCGGATCCCGCACTTGTGGCCGTGAAAAAAAAAAGCTGCAAGCAGCGTAACCGCACTTGCCGCATCGGACCGCAAACCTCATAGACAATGCATGGGGCTTGCCGGATACGGGGGCATGCAGAAAAAGCTGCATGCCCCTGGATTTCTCCGCAATAATAAACTGGATGCACCCGCACCCCGTGCGAGAGCATCCATTTGCAAATTTTACAGAGATCCGGTGGCTGCTAAATGACACGTTCCCTGGGGAGTTAGTTAGAAATGCGTAGAACATTGAGCATGGAACAGAAATCCACCCCATTCAGATTTCACACGTGATGCCCTGGATCTGTGTGGGAATGGAAGTGTTCACAGCTTTTTTCCACGGAGACCAAATCGCAATACGATGCAGATTTGCTCTCTGTGAAAAAACTGTGGAGACCTTCATCCACACAGATCCAGGATAAAATGTACACAACTGGATGCACCCGCAAGTGTCTGTGTCCCCATTGAAAGTGATTGGCGCCAAAAACTTAATGCGGGTGTGCCCAGTTTGTGACGGACTCACACTGATGGTGAACAACACCAGTGTGAAACCATCCTTACATTTGAAACTGATCAAGTAAGCAATAAAGAGATTCTTTACAAATGAAATAAAAACTGATGGCGAAATAGCGATCAGTGACTGGATCTGTTACTCCATAGACTCCAATGTTAAAAAAACGGATTCTGCAAAAAGCATTTTTTTTCAAAACAGACAAAAAAGTTGTGTTTGCACAAAGGATTGTGCTGGATCCGATCTAACAGATGATTACTGCACATGTGATTTTAGCCTATGGGTATTGTCACACTTGGCGACACACCAGCGATCCCGACAGCGATACGACCTGGTAGGAATCACTGTTGTGTCGCTGTTGGGATCGCTGGTGAGATGTTAAACAGAGATCTCACCAGCGGCGCAACAACGATCTGGAATGATACGGAGGTCGTTGGGACCTGTCTCTCAGACCTGTGGTATTGAGGTCGTTGGTCGTTGTCCTGTCAAACACAGCGATGCATGCTGCCCAGCGGGACCCCAACAATCAAAAAATGGTCCAGGTGACTCTGACACGACCAGTGATCTCACAGCAGGGACCTGGTCACTGCTAAGTGTCAAACATAGCGAGATCGCTGCGAGGTCGCTGTTGCGTCACCAAACTTGTGACTTAGCAGCGATCTCGCTGGCCATCTCGGTTAGTGTGACGAGGACTTAAAGTGACAACTGCTCCTTTTCATTCCCCTTATCAATAGGGCGTGCTTCTGCATAGCCAACACATTCCAGTCAGTGACTGTGGAAGATTAGTAATAAGGTTGTCAGTTTATATTTTCAGTAGGAATAGCAGAGAAATGGCACAATACAGAGTTCCAATAAAAGATCATTTAGTTCTGTGTATTATGAGGATTACAATTATTTATAAAAACAGACATGGCTCCATTTATCATTACTGCACGAGTCTTCATTAAAGGCCGCAGTATGCTGAATAAAATGTAACAAAAAATTATACTTGCCAACCAAGACACCAAGACTCTGCCTCGTGTTCACCACTGGTCTCCTGAAATAAGCAACATCACTTGGCTGCTGATCGTTTGCAGCGTTTACAATTGTGTCCAGCATTTTTAACTTTGGATTTACCTGCCTGCTGGCCGGCGCCACTCCTATGCTCTCAGCCCTGTGTGTGTCCTCCGAGACCAGCCCTGCATCTTCTGATGATCTACTTACAAATAATGTCACGTGACATCCAATCAGCGACTGTTGCTGGAGTCATGTGACATTGTATATATCAAGAGAATGGCGGGGGACACATGGCTGAAAGCAAGGAAGTGGCTTCAGTCTGGCAGGTAAGTATAAAGGTAAGAACAGTGTTGCTACCAATTGTAAAGGCTGCTGGTCTGTTGCCATCTGAGATTGCTTATGTCAGAAGAATGGCGGGGGACACAAATGCATTGAGGAAAATAAGTGCTGATTTCCCACCATTAAAGAATGGAGAAGTCTGTGATTTTTATCATAGGTACAGTATAGTTCAATTGTGAGAGACAGAATCTAAAAAAATATAGAAAATCACATTGTATGATTTTTACATAATTAATTTGCATTTTATTGCATGCAATAAGTATTTGATACAACAGAAAACAGAACTTAATATTTGGAGCAGAAACCTTTTTTTGTAATTAGAGGTTAGACATTTCCTGTAGTTCTTGGTTTGCACACGCTGCAGCAGGAATTTTGGCCTACTCCTCCATACAGATCTTCTCCAGATCTTTCAGGTTTCAGGACTGTCACTGGGCATCATGGAGTTTCAGCTCTCTCCAAAGATTTCCTCTTGGGTTTAGATCTGGAGGCTAAGCCACTCCATGACTTTGGAATGCTTCTTATGGAGTTGTTTCTTAGTTGCCCTGGCTGTGTGTTTTGGGTCATTGTCATGCTAAAAGACTTAGCCACGACCCATCTTCAATGCTTACTGAGTGTAGGAGGTTGTTGGCCAATATTTTTCGATACAGTAACATGACTCCATCCATTCTCCCTTCAATACGGTGCAGTCATCCTGTCCCCTTTGCAGAAAAGCACTCCCGACTTATGATGTTTTCACCCCCATGCTTCACGGGTAGGATGGTGTTCTTGGAGTTTTGCTCATCCTTCTTCTTCCAAACACGCAGAGTGGAGTTGATACCTAAAAGTTCTATTTTGATCTGACATCAGGACTGTCTCCCATGTCTCCTCTGAGCACATGACCTTCTCCCGTGCCTCCTCTGGATCATCCAGATGGTCATTGGATAACTTCAAACAGACCTGGACGTGTGCTGGCATGCGCGGGAAGGGGGAAACCTTGTGTGACTTGCAGGAATTTACTACATGATGGCGTAGTGTGTTACTAACAGTAATCTTTGAGACTGTGATCCCAGCTCTCTTCAGGTCATTGACCAGGTCCTCCTGTGTAGTTCTTGGCCAATTCCCGACCTTCCTCAGACTCATCCTCACCAATCAACATGAGACCTTGCATTGAGCCCCAGACCGAGGAAGATTAACGTCATCTTGTGTTTCTTCCATTTTTTAATAATTGCACCAACAGTTGTTGCCTTCTCACCAAGCTGCTGCCTATTGTCCTGTAGCCGATCCCAGCCTTGTACAGGTTTACAGTTGTGTCCCTGGTGTCCTTAGACAGCTCTTTGGTCTTGGCCATGGTGGAGAGGTTGGAGTGTGATTGACACTGTGGACAGGAGTCTATTAGACAGGTAATGCGTTCAAAGAGGTGCAATTAATACAGACAATGAGTGCAGAGGAGGAGGAAAAGCTAACAGGTTGGTGGGATCCAGAATTCCTGCTATTTGCTGGGTGATCAAATACTTTTTCTTGCAATAAAATGCAAAGTAATTATGTAAAAATCATATGTGATTTTCTGGATTTTTTTTTTTTTTTTTTACATTCTGCCTCTCACAGGTGAAGTGACCTACAATATAAAATTACAGACCTCTATTCTCTGTTAGTGGGAAAACTTGCAAAATCAGCAGATATTCAAATACTTATTATCCCCACTGTATATTTTAACTTATAGAAGACTTTGGGACCATTGATAAGGGGTTGTCCAGTAGTGTTTAACCCCGTTAACGTAATTTGACCCTATGAAACCTACAACTATAGGCAGTGGTGTAGCTTGAAGCTCATGCGGCCCAATGCAAAATCTCCAACAGGGCTCCCAATTATTCCAAGCCTTTACTAGTATTGGACTTTTCATATAGGCCAAAGGGACTTTTGGGGCCCCCTAGGGAACTTTTTGGTATTAACTCCTCTCGGCGTGTTTGGAGAAAGAAGAACGATGAGTACAACCCCCAAGAACACCATCCCAACCATGAAGCATGGGGGAGGAAATGTGACACTTTGGGGGAGCTTTTCTGCAAAGGTGACAGAACGACTGTACTGTATTGAAGGGAGGATGAATGGGGTCATGTTACTGTATCACAAGATTTTGGCCAACAACCTCCTACACTCCTCCTACACTCAGTAAGAGCACTGAAGATGGATGATGGATGAGCCATCCAGGGTCCCGACGCAACCCCTGCCACCTATTGTAGTTAGGCCCCTGAGTATAGGCATATATCCCAAATTGCACATGGCATCAGCATCCTGGCCTAGGCTCGTGTTTCTATGATGCTTGTCCTTTAAAAAACACTTCCTACCCAATGTGAAGCCTTTTTAGCATTCCCTACTGATCTCGCAAAGCTCTTATCCCGAGGAGGATTTGTTGAGTGAATAAATGCCTTTTTGTTGTGTCTACGGTGTTTAGGATAACCCATCTCTTTGTTTTTGTAGAAAGATGCAGAAATGACAGATATAAAATCGAACATACAGCTGCTTTTAATGGCCTCGGATGCGGTAAAGTTACAGCAAAGCGAGAAGCACCTGGAGTTGTCAGAAGAATTAACGCGGTTGTCAGATTGCGTGCAGTCATCGGAAGACAGAATACTACACGAGGTCCGTAAGAACAAAGTGGAGTCATTATGGAAGATAAAAGACAAAAGCACGCAGACCTCCCCTATAAGTGAGAAAGAACAGTGTAAGGCCATAAGCACGTGTCCAAATGGCCCGTCTCCTTCACCGGCCAATGCCGGAATTGGTCAGCATAGTGGAAATCCACTTGTTATAGAATCGAAAAATAGAGAAACCTTCAATATGACGCCCGCCAAGGATTCTTCAGCTGATCTAGGGGTTTCTAATGATCAAAGAAGATGGAAGAATGCAATAAGTGCGGATGATAAAGCTGTAACATCTGCCCATAATCTCCGGCATTTATGTCAGGAAGATAGCGGCACGTCACTTCACCATGACAACTCACCTAGAAATACCCGTCTGTGTAATGAGAGGGAAAATCCAGTAATTATAGGCAGATCTAAGGGCAGTAATAACCGGACAAAAACAAATAAGCGTAGGAGAGCCCTAAAGAAGAGGAGAGCAAAGAACACCACAGGCGCTGACAGCCCGAAACGGGCACCTGGTAACGACCCTGTCAAAACCACCCAAGATTGCTTTCCGTTTTCCTCCCAGAAATGTGGATCTTTATCTCTAGCTGTCACGCCCGCGCCTCTGAGAAAGACGAAGAATACCTTGAAATTCTCACTCCTTAGATCTCAGCACATAATAGAAGCACATGAAATAAAAGCAGCAAGCGAGGGAGATGGGAGCAGATTTACCAAACCACAGAGAGGGCTTGGACAATACGAGGCGTCCCCATGGGACGACTATAATCCGCATCGTGACACCGGCTCTGAGTGCGAAGAAGATAAAATGGTCTGGTTCCCATCCTCAAGCCCCTCACACGACAATAGGTCACCACTTCCCACCCAGAAGAAGGGACACAAGGATCTCCTCTCTTTATTTTTTGATAGCAGTGATGATAGCGGTTAAATGGGAAAAAGTCAGAGTTAATAGGACTCTGCCCATACAATTTACTTAGGTATTCTTAAAGGGTTATTCTAAACACAAGCAACTTTACTTCTTCTAAATAATTATTATTCGTTCTTAGAAATGCAGAGGATTTTTAATTCTATAGTTTCGTGCTTGTGCTAAGTAGACGACCACCTCTGCACTTAAGGAACACGTGCTTACAAGCGCTTTGCAATAGAGCTTGTAAGTGCTACTCAGAGCTCCTTCAATAGAACAGATTGAAAGCTGCTTCTGGTTGTCGCATTGGAGATCATAGAGTTTGGACAAGCCACTGGTCAGGACCGCCAATCCTTCAGGAGTGCACCGCCACGGCAAGCAGGAGGCTGGGGAGCCATGGACTCCTGGTTGGCGTCTTCCAACCAGGATACTGTATTTACTGGTTCCAACAAGAAAGAAATTGATTATGAAGCCATGAACTCCTGAAGAACGAACATCGAACAACCCCTTTAAATGGCTGGAGCAATTGATTGCATTCAGTTGAACCAAAAATTGGGATAACATGGACTTTTCATTGCTGTAATTGTAGTTTTGCTTGATGGATTAATAAAGAGAAAATATTTAAAAACTGCATTTCTTCGCTTTCTGCATCTTTATAAAAATATAGGAAATGACACCTTCATTTTTGATCTTAGCGCATGTTCACCTTGTAGTCCTGTATACGGATGTTTAAATCCCGCTTACAGCCCCACCTTGAATGCTGATTTTGGGCAGGGTTTCCTTAGACTGCCCCTTTCCATTCCAAGCCGTGAATTGGTTGCAATTGTATCATTAAGAAAAGGTAATTAGAAATATCAGAAAAGCTGCAACTAAAGAGATCTGGTAAAAGGAGACTAGTTGCTAAGCCATCCCGATGTGTCCCACAAGTATTTCCTCCCACGATTCAGATATTTTAATTTTTTTTCTAAGCTGTGAACTTGGATGAAAGTGCAAGTTGAAGCAACAATGGCTATGGGACATGTTGCCAAAAAGCAATTACGACAAGGCTGTGTTCTCTGGAGAGGCAGCCAGTTAGGCCATTACTATTACATCGATGGGGATCCGTCAGATGATTAAGGGCTGAGGTGCTCTGGTGAGAGTTCTGATGCTGCACCTTTAATGTTTAGCAGGCATAGCCCCGTGGATGTGGCTGTGCCTGGTATGGCAGCCAGACCATTTCACAAATGTTCTCAGAAGTCAGAACTTCTATCCAATTATACAGGATCAGATGATCATCCAAAACATATAGGGTGCCCGGAAGAGGAACCTAATGGTGACACAACAGCACCCATGGCCACGGTACTTGAGCTCTGTGTGTCGGAGGGTGCTGAGAGCCTGGGGAGCAGAGCGACGAACCACTCGCCTCAGAGGAGAACTACCCCTTATAACGCAGAGAGAGAGGAAACCCACCAGAGACTGAGACGCTTGGGGAGGAAGGAAAGGGCATCAACCGTGGCTTGACTGTACCAACCCGGCTCTGGAGGAAGAGCTGTACCAGAGACTGGCAGAGAGCGTACCTGGCGGCCATGTTTAACACCTGAGTAAAAGTAACGAAACTGCAGCTGTGGTGTGTGAGACTTTTATTAGCGGCAACCATCGGCCACCCAAACCACCGAGGGTACTGTTGAACAAGTGAACGTTTGCCAAGGTACGAGCTGGGGAAACCACTCCAATGCCCTGGGAATTGCTCTCCGCCGGCGGGGTGTGGGACTTTCTAAGAACCCAGAGGTTCTGCAGCAGCGGCGGCCGCCTTGGCCGCATACCGCAGGTGTTGTCACGAATACCCCTTTTTTCCCCTCAGATTTTCCCTAACCTCAATCCCCGTTTATTTTTAATGACACCGCCAGCATCACAGGACCGGGTTTTGCCCCCCCGTCTGTCCCCGTGAAAAGAACCAAAGAGAGGTGAAGTAGAACAGCGAGTAACCGCCCAGTTCCCGAGTCTTCTCCGATCCTGGAGTGGGCGTGTCATTACCTCCACCCAGGCAGGTAATGTGAGCCCTGTGAGCAACCGTACTCCCTCAGAGCAGTTCTCTGGCCCTTTGTATTACTGATGCCCCTGTAAAGTCCCACTTAATTGGATAGTGAGCATAAAACCCACTAACCTCCAGTTTCTGTGATTAGACCTTGAAAGCCTAGCAACCTAGGGCTTCGAACTCTGTTCTGCAGCTGGCCCTTCTAGTGAGCTTAGCAACTCCCTCTCGACAGGCTCTTCTTCTTCGCCTTACTCAATCTTACACCCCACTCCAGTTTACCCCTCCCTCCAATCAGAAATTGAATCACAGCCTAACCCAGGCCCTTCAGTGCTCAACTTCCTGGTTGAAGTTCAGGCTGGGTTGGATGCTTTAGACTTCCAGCAGAGGGAGCTCCAATTCTTGCCAAACATGAAAATACAAACAATGTTAGGAAATACCATTTGTGGCAGCCAAATTGCAGGGGCGCCCCATTAGTCTCTGCCAGACCCCTCTCTCCTCATTGAAAAGGTACGCCGAGCGCTCTTGTATGGGGAAATCGGGAGAGCTAGCTGTCTGCCAAACCAACATTATTTAATGTGTATGACCGCGTCTCAAGAAAGTACATATCTTACCTTACTCGCCGAGCCTTTACAACCAATAAAGTAAAAATAAGTACCGTATCTATTTCTGTAGATTTTAATGGCCCACAAAAATGTCCCATCTAACTATGCAGAGGCGATGATATCTCCCTGCACTTTTATAGCACGAGTCTGTATTTCAAGAGGCTTTTTATTCTTTATAATAACACTAAATTCCACAGTCTGGTATTTTTAGGTCTCGTGTACTATAAATACATAGGATAAAAAATCATTAATGTTCCAAGACATATTGTAAAAGAAAACCCATGTAGAATGTACGCATTCCTCCTTGTCGAGGTAGATTAGGATTGATGTGTGGAAAAGCGAGTACCGTGACGGCGGTGATTAGAGATATGTCTCCAGAACATCGCTATGGAAAACGCATAAATTACAAATATTAACGATCATGTGCTTATTGCTTTACTTAAAGGAGCCCGGGAAAAACTGATACCGTGTGCTGCACCTAATGAGGGAGGACATAGTTTATCGGAGGTTCTTTAAAGAATATGGACATAAATATAATGATAATTTTTATTCATTTATATAGCGCTAATTCCATAGCGCTTTACATACATTTGCAGACCACTGCAACATTTTCAGTTTCTCTGATTTTTATCTTTATAGGTATATGATAATGCAAAGAAAACAAGTTCTTATTCATTTAGAAACAACAATACTCAGGTTTTAACTAAGGAAGAGTTCAGAAATCAATATTTGGTAGAATAACCATGATTTTTAATCACATCTTTCATGCGTCTTGGCCACTTTCCACCAGTCTTTCACGCTGATTTTGGGTGACCTTATGCCACTCCTGGCACACAAATGTAAGCAATTCTTCTTTGTTTGGTGTCTTGTGACTGTCTCACGTCATGTAAAGCTAGAAAAAAAGCCTTTCATCAATGAGAAGCAAAGGAGAGCCAGGCTGAGGTTTGCCAAAGACCATAAGGATTGGACCATAGAGGACTGGAGTAAGGTAATCTTCTCTGAGTCTAATTTTCAGCTTTGCCCAACACCTGGTCGTCTAATGGTTAGACGGAGACCTGGAGAGAAGTACAAGCCACAGTGTCTTGCACCCAGTGTGAAATTTGGTGGAGGATCGCTGATGATCTGGGGATGCTTCAGTAAGGCTGGAATTGGGCAGGTTAATCTTTGCGAAGGACGTATGAATCAAGCAGCATACAAGGCTATCCTTGAAAAACACTTGCTTCCTTCTGTTCAGGCAATGTTCCCCAACTCTGAGGACTGTTTTTTTGCAGCAGGACAATGCCCTATGCCACACAGCTAGGTCAATCAATGTGTGGATGAAGGAGCACCACATCAATACCCTGGCATAGCTATCGCAATCTCCAGATGTGAACCACATTGAAAACCTCTGGAATGTTATCAAGAAAAAGATGGATAGTCACAAGCCATCAAACAAAGAAGAACTGCTTAGGCTAGCTTCAGACTTGCGGACCCTCCGCAGCGTCCTGCGGATGGGATCCGCAAGCTGACCGCAGCCCCTATGTTTATAGTGAGAACGCACGGTGCTGCGCAGGTCTGCGCATGACCGTGCGCTCCCATTCACAGCAATACGTGATTTGTACGCAGGCGGATGCCCGCGCACAAATCACACACTCTCCTCCGCACCAGGAACACGACCATGTCACAACATGGCACAGCAGGACGCTGCAGAAATCGGAGAAGGTCACCCCACGGGTAGAAGGGAGAGGAGAACGAGGAACAGCAGGAGGTCAGATTCATTTTCAGGAGATCAGACTTTACCGCCACTGGGAGGCAAGGGAAAGAAAGGACCAGGAATGGCACACAGTGAGGGATCCATCTACCAACCATAAATTCCACTTGCAGCACCCGTAGCATTCGTCGTTCTAACAACTGCTGAACTGTGAACTATAATGACTTTGCAAAAGTTCCAGTAAAGTACCCGGTGAAGTGAGTTACCGCCTCTGCTGCATCCTTTCCTGCATGAACTGTTTCTCCATAGAATCGCTGCCCCACAGAATCGCTTGTGGGGGACTACACCATCATTGCCGCAATACCAACGACCACCGGAAGACTGTAGCGGCGCTGGAGAACATCACCAGGTACTGCAGGTGGCGTCACGAACAAACTGTTTATTTTATTTTTTCCCCCTTATTCATTGACCACCAGGGCCACAGCCTCAGGCAGCCACCCGTGACATCCCAGATTGAGCCTGTGATGCGTCACTGTGATATCACCTATTGTGTGAATGATGGATCCTGTGTTATCTACTGTATATAGAGGTGTTATCAGTCAATGTACAGGAGGAGGAGGTGAGCTGTGATATCACCTATTGTGAATGGTGGATCCTGTGTTATCTACTGTATATAGAGGTGTTATCAGTCATTGTACAGGAGGAGGAGGTGAGCTGTGATATCACCTATTGTGAATGGTGGATCCTGTGTTATCTACTGTATATAGAGGTGTTATCAGTCATTGTACAGGAGGAGGTGAGCTGTGATATCACCTATTGTGAATGGTGGATCCTGTGTTATCTACTGTATATAGAGGTGTTATCAGTCATTGTACAGGAGGAGGAGGTGAGCTGTAATATCACCTATTGTGAATGGTGGATCCTGTGTTATCTACTGTATATAGAGGTGTTATCAGTCATTGTACAGGAGGAGGTGAGCTGTGACATCACCTATTGTGAATGGTGGATCCAGTGTTATCTACTGTATATAGAGGTGTTATCAGTCATTGTACAGGAGGAGGTGAGCTGTGACATCATCTATTGTGAATGGTGGATCCTGTGTTATCTACTGTATATAGAGGTGTTTATCAATCATTGTACAGGTGGAGGAGGTGAGATGTGACATCACCCATTGTGAATGGTGGATCCAGTGTTATCTACTGTATATAGAGGTGTTATCAGTCATTGTACAGGAGGAGGAGGTGAGCTGTGATATCACCTATTGTGAATGGTGGATCCTGTATTATCTACTGTATATAGAGGTGTTATCAGTCATTGTACAGGAGGAGGAGGTGAGATGTGACACCACCCATTGTGAATGGTGGATCCAGTGTTATCTACTGTATATAGAGGTGTTATCAGTCATTGTACAGGAGGAGGTGAGCTGTGATATCATCTATTGTGAATGGTGGATCCTGTGTTATCTACTGTATATAGAGGTGTTATGAGTCATTGTACAGGAGGAGGTGAGCTGTGATATCACCTATTGTGAATGGTGGATCCTGTGTTATCTACTGTATATAGAGGTGTTATCAGACATTGTACAGGAGGAGGTGAGCTGTGATATCACCTATTGTGAATGGTGGATCCTGTGTTATCTACTGTATATAGAGGTGTTATCAGTCATTGTACAGGTGGAGGAGGTGAGATGTGACATCACCCATTGTGAATGGTGGATCAAGTGTTATCTACTGTATATAGAGGTGTTATCAGTCATTGTACAGGAGGAGGAGGTGAGCTGTGATATCACCTATTGTGAATGGTGGATCCTGTATTATCTACTGTATATAGAGGTGTTATCAGTCATTGTACAGGAGGAGGAGGTGAGATGTGACACCACCCATTGTGAATGGTGGATCCTGTGTTATCTACTGTATATAGAGGTGTTATCAGACATTGTACAGGAGGAGGTGAGCTGTGATATCATCTATTGTGAATGGTGGATCCTATGTTATCTACTGTATATAGAGGTGTTATCAGTCATTGTACAGGAGGAGGAGGTGAGCTGTGATATCATCTATTGTGAATGGTGGATCCTGTGTGATCTACTGTATATAGAGGTGTTATCAGTCATTGTACAGGAGGAGGAGGTGAGCTGTGATATCTCCTATTCTGAATATTGTATCCTCTATGTATGCTACTTCATATAGAGGTGTTATCAGTCATTGTAATCCTGCCAGTGATGATAATGAGACTGCTGAAAAGTCTGTACAGAAAAGCAATTTATATAAAGTGGGTCTTGTATTAGGCTTTGTTGACAGAGTGGAAGATTTCTGAATTCTTGCTTTTCATATAGGTAATGACATGGAAGATTGACAAAAAAATTGTGAAACTTTAGTATGAAAACTTGATTTATTCACTTTTCTCATGAAAATTAAAACTTTAACAAAAAAAACTTCACATAAAATGATTAGATTTTGTTAAACCTAAATTAGACAAGGATAATGGGTCAGAGCAGGCACAGGGGTCACCTCTCTGGGGGAAGGGGGGGAAGCCGAACTCCTTCCCCCCCCCCCTTCCTCCACAGAGCTTTGCTGGGTCTGTTCTTTGCAGTGGTCTCAGATGTGACCCCACTTGATAATACCGCAGTGTATTGTGTCTGTAGTGACAAATTCATGGAATTCCTTACATTTCTTTCTCGGTCACTAATTGCCCTCACCATTGTTGGAGTTAATTAAGACTTAGCCAAGAATTTCCTGTGTTTGGGCAAAGCAAAAATAAAAGTGCAGCTCGGCCTTGAATATATATATATATATTTAATTTTGTTCGTTCACTTTCAAAGATTCTTTGAACATTCTTTTGGTTGCTTATAGGGATAAGCTGTTCTTTCTCCCAAGCACTTTTGTGTTTAGAGAGAAGCGTCAGCCTCACGGGATGACAAGATGGGTAACTTAAAAACCCCATAGGTAATGACTTTGTTTTATCATGTCTTAGGTTGTGTTGTGTTTTCATCACATTCTTTTTAATGTGTTTTGAGTGCAGATTACCCATAAAACCTGAAGGGTTTCCTGATGGCAGCAAGTTTATGAGAATGCTGAAGTCTCCTGCACATATTGAGTATTTTCTTCTTCCAGATTTGGTGCAGAAATTAATCAGCAGATGTCGTTTCTTGCTGCAGATTTCCCCCATTCTAAAGGTATGTGCTCACTATCCGGAGGCGGTATGTGTTGGACGCAGTCCCTCTAGACTTGCAGGAAGCCTCAGCCACCCTGTACCCCCAATCTGCGGTGGGTGCAGGCGGCTTCTCCCTGCGTGCAGCCAACGAGGACCCCTTCCAACTCCACGGCATTAAATTAACATGATGCGGAGGAGTGGACACCCGTGCTGCATTGGGGAGAAGCACAGTGAGTATGGGATTTCTACAAATCCCATCCACTATGCTGTCACTGTCCAACGCAGCGTCCAAAACGCTGTGTTTACTGACTGTAAGTATGCACCCTAAGGCTGTGTGCTCACGATCAGTCTACGCAGCGTCTTGCCGCTGTATAAGTAGAACCATAGTGAATGGGATTTGTAGAACTCCCATACCCACTGTGCTTCTCCTCACCGCAGCCTTCTGAACTTCCCAGCATGTTAATATCATGCTGCGTAGTTGGAAGCGGTCACCATCAGCTGCACTAGAGATGGTGAGCACAGGTCGGCTGCAGGCTCCCTGCGGACACCCGCGGCTTCCCTCCGGTCCAGAGACCCTACGTCCAAGAAGCAGCCCCTCCGGATCAATAGCACACACCCTAATGAATGGGAAAAAAAAACTTGACAAAAAGTGCACTTTTCCTGCCAAGAGATGCAGAAATATTTGCACCAATTCCTTAATGCTTAATCCTTATACTTTAGTCATACAAGCAGCTGCTTCCAAATTCTTATTCTGCCCTTGGAAACTAACTGTAAGCTGAATTTCAGTGTCAGACGTGCAACACAGTTTGTGTTTTTTGCCATCATTTTCCAAAAACATGCTAAAAACCTACAATGTTAGCATGTTTTCAGAACGAAATTTCTGGTATCAGTAAAACAAAAATGTCTTTTAAAAAATACATATAACCTACATAGAATATGCACAACGTATAAATCAAAAGAAAATAAAAATGTTTAACTTTACATTAAGTTCAAAATATTATTATATATATTTTTTTTATTTATTTATATTATTTAATTATTTATAATTAATGAATTAAAATTTTATAATTCTCTTTCTTTTTATTTATGATTATCATTTAATAATTTTGATTTATTATTTAAATATTCTTTTGACTATACATTGTGCATATTTTATGTATGTTGTATATATGTTTTCAGAAAGTCGTGGCAAGAAAAATGCATCTGCCACACATCATGAAAACTCGGTCTAATGTTTCTAAGGCCGCTGTCCCGCTTGCGAGAGACACACACAGTCTCGCATCAGCATCACCCAGCATGGCTGCCCGCTCCCCGGACAGGAACGTGAAGCTGTATATAAATATATTCAGCTGCAATCTCCTCTCCGGGGAGCGGGCAGCCATGCCGGTTGATGCCGATGTGAGACTCGGTGTGTTTCTCGCAAGTGGGACCACAACCTAAGCATCCAATCCAATCAAATCTGCTAACAGAAACCAGCAGAATTATGATACAGCTCTTAAGTATATATATATACCTATTTTTGTAGATTCATTTATTTCTTGTTTTTGCATCATTGCTCATTAAGGCTGCAAACATACTGTCCGAATGACATGCAAGTTACTCGGATCATTGGATGGGGATACGGTCAATTATGTTTTTCTATGTAGCTCCACTGCTGCTGTCAAGAGGGAGAGGCCATCCCGGTTGAATGACTTGAGACTCTTGTGAGTAAGTCTAATGTCACTCGGACAGTAGCTGGTATCACACTGGTGCTTTTTGCCATCCATGTGTATCCAAGCCTGAACTGGATGCACCTGCATCATTTTTCAGCTCCATTGGGCCGGATGAACTTGTGGGTGCATTCAGTTCTTTATTTTTTTTTTCTCTGATCCGGGCGTGACCGTGTTTTTTCACCGAGACCAAAAACGCATCTTGTTGCATTTTTGGTCTCCAAAACAAAACCCGGGAACACCCGGATCTGGATACTACGGGTTAAATCAGAATGTGCCCAATGGAACCTTGATCAGGTAGACTCCGAATCCCACCGGATCCAGGTTCTTGAACTATTCATGCCCAGATCGCAGTTCTAAATGATGCCCCCTAAGGAACATGTCATTGTCTTGGATCGGCGGAAACAGGTGCTGAGGTTGCCGGGTTACTAAACCATCTGGAATCATACAGTTCAAGAAATGTCATGGGGTCGGTGCCGGAGACACGGAGGCGCCATACAAGTAACCCTCTGGATGCAACAGGATGCTCCCACACCGGTATTATGACTGATCCATGAGACGGATCAGTGATAATACCGGAGCGTTGCATCCTGGAAAAACACTTGCAGGGGGATCCAGGGGAATGCAGGCTTTACCCGAATTCCCCCGTATTGAAAAAAAACACCAGAGTGAAACCAGCCTTAGAGAATATCCCATAGGGTATATAGAGAATGCCCATGCAACTATGAAGCGGATTTGCATGTAGAAATTCTGTTGCTTATTACACAGAGTTATCAATGGGATTTATTAAAATATCGCCATGAAATCTGCAGCTGCATTTATCATTGCAGTTTTTCTCCGGCTGCAGAAAAGTAAGTTTTCCCACAGGATGTAACATATTGGAAGCAGCAGCTGTTTTACTGGGCCGGAGTCCAGAAAGTCTCTATGAACAAGGCTGACACTGGTGCCACTAAATCTATTTAATCAAGGTAATGCTGTTCCTCGCCAGCGTCTTGTTTCTCTTTCGCTTCTATATAAAGAGACATTGTTTTATAATTTCGTCTGAAGACAGAACAAAGTGGATCTTAATTCCCGCTATTTATATACCCTTTCTGCGAAGGAGCGCTCCGGCATTTCCATATTTTGTTAAGCAATTTCCTCTGGCTTTGGACTAAATACTCCGTTATCTGCAAACATCTTTTCACGTGTGGCTCTAGGTAGAAAAGATATCCATATACTCGCGTTTTTAACAAAAAATATTGTATCTGCAGGGATATAACCTTAGGGCAGATCAAGTGTTAGAGTCAAAACCCCTACAGTGAAATGAAAGTAAATAATTAGAGGGGTTACCCAACAAAGTTAATTTTAAAATTAATTTTAATCAATAGATCTTGGAATAATAATATGTCTCCCTGCTATGTACTGTGTAATGGATGTGTCTTATAAGAGTATACTGTACTGTCTGTATACTCTTATATTCTGTGATCCCCGGCTGTAATGTCTGTATACTCTTATATTCTGTGATCCCCGGCTGTAATGTCTGTATACTCTTATATTCTGTGATCCCAGGCTGTAATGTCTGTATGCTCTTATATTCTGTGATCCCGGCTGTAATGTCTGTATGCTCTTATATTCTGTGATCCCCGGCTGTAATGTCTGTATACGCTTATATTCTGTGATCCCCGGCTGTAATGTCTGTATACTCTTATATTCTGTGATCCCCGGCTGTAATGTCTGTATGCTCTTATATTCTGTGATCCCGGCTGTAATGTCTGTATGCTCTTATATTCTGTGATCCCCGGCTGTAATGTCTGTATACTCATATTCTGTGATCCCCGGCTGTAATGTCTGTATACTCTTATATCTGTGATCCCCAGCTGTAATGTCTATATACTCTTATATTCTGTGATCCCCGGCTGTAATGTCTGTATGCTCTTATATTCTGTGATCCCGGCTGTAATGTCTGTATACTCATATTCTGTGATCCCCGGCTGTAATGTCTGTATACTCATATTCTGTGATCCCCGGCTGTAATGTCTGTATACTCTTGTATTCTGTGATCCCCGGCTGTAATGTCTGAACACTCAAGTGTCCTCTCTGGCCTAGGAGATGTGGTATGATCAGACCATGTCCCTGTACGGTCAGACACATCCATTACACCGTACATAGCAGGGACACATATATAAGATTATCTCAACACAGGAGATGTGGTATGATCAGACCATGTACCTGTACGGTCAAACACATCCATTACACAGTACACAGCAGGGACACATATATAAGATTATCTCAGCCCAGGAGATGTGGTATGATCAGACCATGTCCCTGTACGGTCAGACACATCTATTACACAGTACATAGCAGGGACACATATATAAGATTATCTCAGCACAGGATATGTGGTATGATCAGACCATGTCCCTGTACGGTCAGACACATCCATTACACAGTACATAGCAGGGACACATATATAAGATCTCAGCACAGGAGATGTGGTATGATCAGACCATGTCCCTGTACGTCAGACACATCCATTACACAGTACATAGCAGGGACACATATATAAGAGTATCTCAGCACCGGCTCATTTTTATTAAACATCAATTATGTAAATTATTATTATTATTATTATTCTAAGATCAATTGATTGAAATAACTTTGTTTGTGGGAAAATCCCTTTAAATTCAGTCTACCACCAGTAGGGTGAGTATAGAAGCTTACCATAGAGTCTGGGGGTTAATCACCCTGATCACTCAGCCCGATGGCTCACTTATTGCCCTCTGCAAAGTGAAAATTTACCAGATTCTTTCAAAATTCAACATACAGCACTCTCAAAAATAAAATAGTTACAACATATACATCCTATCAACAGTCTTTGTTTTTCAAGATTCAGAACAGCTCTAGACATGTGCAAAATGGAAACTTCTCACAGTTTTCAGTACAGTTTTTGATAGAAGAAGCTGCCCGTTATAGTTTATGGTGTCTGTCACTAAGAGTCTCCGTGGGTTTGTTGGTCAACATGTCTTCTTCCTCAGAACTGTAGAAGTGATTCCTCGAGTTATAGGTGAAAAATTGAGACTTTGTATCGGAGGTCATATCAAGAAGATCGAAAGAATCGCTGGAGAGAAAGCTGTCGTCGCTGATGACGCTCGACGGCCGACTCGGACTCCTCATAGGGTCTGTGTTGTTTATGACGAGGTCTTCCATGGAGTCTGAAAGCCGTAGAGCCGAGCAGTCAGCGGGAAGGTCCAGGCTGGTGGAGAAGCGTCCATTCTTTTTTAGAATGCCCTTTTTTCTCTTCGAGTGCTTGTCGGCCTTGGTCTTTTCTTCCGATACCGGGAGGTAGGTTTTCTGGATTTCCGTAGGCGTTAACCTCTCCGGTGAAGAGGAATAACCAGATTCCCGCTCGTTTGTCTTTTTCAGGATCCCTTTCTTCGGCATGTTGAAAGTGCATTCGATGTTGACTGACTTGTGCGCTTCGTAGGCGGAGGATGTGGTTTGTGTTTCTCTGCTGAGCTCTAAGCCATTCTCAGACAGGTTTTCAGAGAAAGTGGAGTTTAGAAAAGAACTGTCAAAGCTGCTCCTTTTCTTCAAGATCCCTTTTGGTTTTTGCCTGGGAACAGTAAGTTCGGGCTCCTGCTGGGAGTGATTAATGTCGTTCTCCTTTTTCGACTTCCTCAGACAGACTTCATATTCATCATCCTCCCATTGCTGGGCTTTGCTATGTTCTTTCGGTGACGCTTTGAAACTCGGGGTGTTCTGACACTCGATGTAGCGGGCCAACAGCGGGGAGCGACACTCGGGGACCAGATCACAGTCGCAGACCATGGAGTCGTAGCCCCAATTAACCCACCAGTGATTGGCAATGTCTTCAATCGTAGCTCTCCTGGCCGGATTTACTGTCAGCATCCAGTCAATCAATCCGCAGGCTCCTATTGAGAGAAGACAATTGTTATTGCAGATATCCATGGGAGAATACAAAGAAGACATCAATTGTTCTAATTTAAAGGAAAACTCCGGATCAAACTTTTACAAACATGACACATGGATTATGGACTTCCAGTTTCATGCTCTGCCCCTGCGGGTCTTGCATATAACACTTTTAAAGTTACACACCCATGTTCTCTCTTAAAGGGGTATTCTCAAATTCAAAGTCATACCCTATCTATAGGTTAGGGGATAAAATTCACATCGCTGGGGGTCCCACTGTAATGGTGGTCAATCATGCGTGATACACTCACTTTTAGAAGATCTGGAGATTGCCAAGCACAGCACATTCCCATTATAATGAATAGAGTGGAAGTGTGATGCAGTGTCGTATTTCGAAGCTCATGGGCCCCGATGCAAAAGCTCCAACGGGGCCCCCAATTATTGCAAATCTAACAGCATTAGTCTTTTTCTATATGGCCAAAGGGACTTTTGGGGACTCCTAGGCTCCAGGGCCCGAGTGTGATTGCAATCCCTGCACCTGTTGTAGTTACACCCCAGTGTGTATGATTAACCTTCACTTCAGGGGTCAGAACTCCAGAAATTGGAAAGTTGAGATAGGGGATAATTGGTACCACCTGAGGAAGACAGTAGAGTACTGTTGAAACGCTTGTGGCAGCACAGGGGCCAATAAAGGTCTGATTTTATTAGTTGCTCTGCTTGTGATTCATTTAGCGCTCCACAAGCTGATGAAACCCCCTCTTTTTTCCTGTATGCTATCACTCCCTCTGGGAGTCGGCAGGAGCTGCTCTAGTGGATCGCAATACCTAACAAGCTGAAGGACCTCTGGCCTTAGTGGCAACCGCCTGGTGGATTCAAGGACCTGCAGTGACGGAATTCCGGCAGTAGCGGTCACGTGATGCGGAACCCGGAAGCATCACGCTGAGGAGCCGCAGGACCCATATAGGAGGACACCGCCACCGGGGTACCGTGACCAGAGGACACAAGTTCAATAGGAGGCTTTATCCGGGGTTGTGCGCCCCCAGAGTGAGCGGACTAGTAGCCCCCCTCAAATTCTTATTTCTGGAAGGTCTTTCACAGGGAGCGCTCTCTTGTCTTTTTTCTGTCTAGAATAATGATGGTAGACATGTTGCACTGACCTGACAGATGAGGAGGCTGTCTGTACAGCCCACTGCCGATCTGTTCTGCCAGTGTCTTGTAATTGCTGTCATCAAATGGCATGCTTCCATAAATGAGGGCATAAAGCAGCACTCCGAGGGCCCAGCAATCAACCTGCGGAGGAAAAGATGGAGACTCTACTCAGTGCCAGTGTGAGCAATGTGGATAACTCCATTGCAACAGCATTCAGCTTTGCAGCATTATTGAAAACAAATGCAACAATCAGCAATTGTTTCATCTCTTTGCAGCACCCCCGCAGGGGAAGGGTAGTATTACACAATCCTTACTGTTATCATTTGCCTTTCCTATATTCTTGAGACCATTATGCAGCCTGTACATAGTATTTACCTCTGGTCCACGGTACGGAAGACCCTTGACAATCTCCGGAGAAGCATACAGCGGGCTGCCACAGTAGTTTCCAGGACCTGGTTCTTGTGAAACAGATTTGAGAGTCCGAAGTCTGCAAGCTTAAAAAAAATAAAGGAACAAACATCAATATAATAATTTGCAAATTAAAACAAAAAAATACAAGAATTTGCATTGCAACCCCATCAAGATTCAGGAAAACCTCTTTCTTAAAATAGTGCCACACCTCTGTACAGGCTGTGTTTGGTATTGCAGCTCCATTCCAATGAAACTTATAGAGCGAGCTGCAATACCGCAGACCACCAGTGGACAGGTGTGGCGCTGTTTTTTTTTTTTTTTTTTTTTCTTTTTTGTAAATAGACAATGGTGGAATATGTTGGCAGTATAAAAGGAGCAGGAAACGAATAGTTTATACAACATGTGTAATCACATGTCAGAGCGACAATAACAAGACTGAGAGCGGAGAATACACAAAGGATCCGGATTGTTTCCTTGATAGAGCAATTCCAGGAATGCAAATGTATCCTGTGATATGTCGGGAAAAGAACGGATTGCTGAAGACGGATCCAATTAAATGTTTTTTTATATACCGTACAATAGTAAAACACAGACATTCCCGGCATTCTTCTACGCGGTGGTGAACCTGCCGTACCGTCCATAAAAGGCGCGTGCACCAGCAGGATGTTAGTGGCAGCTCCGGCTTATTTTTAGCCGCCCCATGAATCTTTCAGCTATTTCTTCCTGGTTGCACTTGGAGTTTTTTTGGATACATACAAAATAGGTTCATTTTTTTTTTGGCTTCGGGGCGGTTACTTTGTTCCCACAATTTATCACCGCTAATGGAGCACATGGTCGTTAGGGAGCTGGCAGGGTGTCCGGCGGAGCTGGCAGGCTGACCGGATAAGGGTCCATTAGCATTCCGGCTTCTTGCAAGTGATAGTCGCGTCTGGAGCATTGTTAAGATTTGGCAGAAGTAATGCTGTACAAAGGAGGTGGTTTCAGGGTCTCCTTGGTTCCTACAAGCCTTGATCCTTGTGCAAGACTTGATTGAGATTGGTAGAGAAAAGGTAGAATCCAGCACCAATATAAAACGATTTCAACTTTAAAATCAAACCACAATGTGCAAGGTTCGTCCGAGTTACAGGTAAAAAGGGGAGTCCTGGACATGCAAACCAAGCTGTCAGGCAGAACCCGAGATTCCCACACACCCTATAACCCCTATACAAGGATGTGGCCTTATTGCAAGGTCCAGGGGGAGGGGGTCACTATCTATAGATAGGTTGTAGTCCAGGAGGGTCAAAGCCAAGAGGTCAGAAAAGTACAAAATTGTTAGGCTGGAGAATAGTACAATATCAGGCAGAAGTCAATCCGGAAAATCAATAATACAAGGCAGGGATACCAAGTGAACCAGGGAATACAGGGGCATCTCAATGAATTAGAATATCATCAAAAAGTTACTTTATTTCAGTAACTCAATACAAAAAAGTGACACACAGATATTATATAGAGTCATTACACACAGAGGGATCATCTATTTAATGTGTTTATTTTGTTAATGTTGATGATTATGGAAACCCAAAGGTCATTATCTCAGAAAATTAAAGTAGGGAGGATGAAGGATTAAACACTGCGCTGCCGTATTCCACGAGACATCAAAGGATGAATATAAATATTGATCTATTAGTCAACGTGTTTCAGGGCTCCCTGAAACATGGCAATATGATGCTGATTTGTTCTGAGAAGGGGCCAGGGAGCCCTGAAATGTGTTGACTAATAAATCAATATTATACTCACCCTTTGATGTCTGGTGGAATACAGCAGCGGGTGTTTAACCCTTCATCCTCCCTACTCTATATGCACCACGCTGGGGACTGCGGCAGCTGTGATCTGCTTTTATAGTGGTTGTGACTCTCACAACCACACAAGGTGAAGCCTCTGATACCTATTTAGGTCATATTTTATCTCTCATCACAAAGCAATCACCGATCTCAGGGAACATCACGAAGCAATCACTGATCTCAATATGGTGGTCTCCTCAAGGAGCCACCCTTGGCTAGGTCCTTCCCTGGAGGGATATCTGGCTAGTCCTGTGTTTCAGACTCCTAAACGAGGCTCCACGGACTCTATTTGCAGATTTTATCTCTCAGACCCTTCATCCTCCCGTCTTTAATTTTCTGCGATAATGACCTTTGGGTTTCCATAATCATCAACATTAACAACATAAACACATGAAATAGATCCCTCTGTGTGTAATGACTCTATATAATAGATGTGGTGTCACTTTATGTATTGAATTACTGAAATAAAGTAAGTTTTGATGATGTTCTAATTCATTGAGATGCTCCTGTATATCTGGCAACTTGCAGGAGAACACAGAAGATTCAAATAGACTGCAGTATTTCCTAATTGGCTGAAGTCAGAGTTAATGACCGCAGCTGGGCAGCCATACAACACATCCACAGGTCAGACTACTACATCACCAGCCTCACCATTGGAGTGAACACAGGGCGCCTAGTTGCAGGAGCAACTCCGGGGATGTCACAATGTGGTTAAAAACCCATAACCACCTGATACATTTCGGCAGTGCAGTCCTTATTTGAATACTCCGAAATTAAATGTAATAGTTTTATATTGGTGCTTGATTCCACCTTTTTCCTTGTCTATATCCTGTAGACACCAGCCACTTGGACACTATCCCGAACCTGGTGGTGACCTGATAATCTTTTTTTTGTCCCGACATGATTTGAACCTTATAGCAGCCACATAGTAATAAAAAATGGATGAACGTGCATGTGTCCTCATCAATGGGTGGGTGGTGGAAGCCCCCAAACACATGCCTCCCCTATAAACCACTACTGATTATACCACAGTAGCAGACCATGCAGCTGCTGGAGAGAAGGGGCATAGGAGAAGATATTAAAGGGTTAAACGTTTTAAGCTGTCCAAAAGATTGGTGAAGGAACCCCCGAGAATGGACCTCAAATACCTTGCTGCAACTTCACAACTCCATTGTGCACTGTCCATGGTGGCGCCTGAAAAAGCCCAGTGGGGTTTACTTGGCTATCCCTGGCACTGAATGGAGCTGGGGTGCTATCAGAATGATGCCACTCCATCCATAGAAGCATTCCAGAGCCTTGTTCTTGGACTCAACAGTCGGACCCCCATCTATCCTTTGGATTTTTATTGATGGAATAATCCTTTGAGCAAGATGGACAAAGAGCTTCTCACTCACCATGGCCAGCGACAGCCGGACCAGGCAGAGTAAATTTCCTCTTCCAAGACTTGATACTAGTCGTAGCACATTGTTAAGTTGCGACTTGGTGCATGTCACAACGTTGCATGAGGCCCAACACAATGTCATGACACCGCGGGGCCTGGTAATTGCAAGTGATGCCCAGGATGCCGGCACTCAAGTGCTGGAAAGGACGTTTGCGACCGCTCTGTTCAGTGGCTCAGTGTACCCCAAGGCTGAGGGTGTACAACTCTTCTATAAGTGGTGAGAACCTGTACGCCCTCCTGCATTTTTGGAAAACATGGTGTAGAATATTGGTGCATTGGTCGTAAGGGGGAAAAAAGTAGACCAGGTCCTTTAATCCCAGGTGGCAAACTGGGCACCACCAGGGGACACACTTTGAACTGCTATGCAGCTCTTCCATGTGTAATACTACAATGTTATGAAGAACACTGAACCCCCAAACTTAAAGGTTTGCCTTATAAATGGCTCACCCCAAGTGACTAACTGTCCTGTGCACCGTAGTCAGAATGGTGTGGGAATGCTGGACGACCATTGATCAGATCTCTGCCGATTGGGGAATTCGTTCCGGCACGCACCATTAAAAAACAGTTTTGAAAAACTAAAAGTCTACCATCACCAAAGACGTCGTTATCTTCCACTTACCTTTACATTCAGGTTCTCATCCAGGAGGATATTCTCCAGCTTGATGTCTCTATGCACAATCCCATTCTAGAAATGATGAGGTAAAAACAGAATTAGTAAAAATTCAAGTATATAGTCACCAAAAATATTCACTTTATTCAAGAGATACACGGTTGGTCTCTGGTATGGCAAATCAGTTCTATTGAGCTGAAGTACCACAGACAACCTGTGGACAGGTGTGGCGCTGTTTTGGAAGAAATCAGTCATGTTTTTCCAATTCTAAAAAAACCCTTTAAATACATAAAGTACAAGTGTAAAATATGTGTGTAAACCCCCCCCCCCACAACAGAAGTCATTGAATGAAGTTAAAGAAGTTGGCCGACCACAACGTCTTATTAATTAGTCAATAGAATTAAAGAGAGACGAATGACACTCACCGTTCTGAGTTTTGCTTTAGTTTATTTCAAGGTTCAGGTGCACACATGATGTGCAGAGACACATGGACGACAGCAGCCGTTTCGTGCTTGGTATCGCTTCCACAGGTCCTGACGCAAAACAGCTTCTGTTGTCCATTGTCTCTGCACCCCATGTGTGCACCTGAACTTTGAAACAGAGACACATGAATGACAGCAGCCATTTCGCATCAGGGCCTGTGGAAGCGCTTAACATTCGCAACAGCGCTGTCGTCATGGATCTCTGCACCACCTGTGTGCACCTGAACCTTGAAATAGAGACACAGGAGACAGCAGCTGTTTCGCATCAGGGCTGTGGAAGCCCACGTCGACGCAAACAGCTCTGTCATCCATGTGTCTCTGCATCCCATGTGTGCACCTGAACCTTTGAAATAGAGACACACGGAAAGACAGCAGCAGTTTCGCATCAGGGCCTGTGGAAGCGCTACCGTGCAGAAACAGCCGCTGTCGATCCATGTGTCTCTGCACCCCATGTGTGCACCTGAACCTTGAAATAGAGACACACGGATGACAGCAGCTGTTTCGCATCAGGGCCTGTGGAAGCCCTACCGTGCGCGAAACAGCCGCTGTCATCCATGTGTCTCTGCACCCCATGTGTGCACCTGAACCTTGAAATAGAGACACATGGATGACAGCAGCTGTTTCGCATCACGGCCTGTGGAAGCGCTACCGTGCATGAAACAGCCGCTGTCGTCCATGTATCTCTTGCTCTTCCATGTTTATCTGCACCAAACATGAAAATAAACTAAAGCAAAACTCAAAACGGTGAGTGTCATCTGTCTCTCTCTATTACTATTGACTGTTTCTGCTGGACTATGAGATTGATCATCACCGGAGCCGCTTTTACTGTCCCCACCTCTTTGACAGTGTAAGTGCAATGCTGCTTGCAACAGCACATGAGGGCCTGTGATAAGCGGATTTCTCTCTCTCTAATTTATGATAGTCTTATTAACTAGCCACAGTCTGATCGCTGGGACCTATTGTGAACTGGAAATCAGGACCCTACAGAGGGGCCAGGAGCGCGTGATAGGGAACCAGAATACAGTCCCAAAATAAAGGCCAAAATGAAAGAGAGAATACATGTAGCATTGCTGAATAAGTCATTGCTGATACATGACACAATGAATGATCTCATCTATTAGGAGTCTGCAATCTCTTCTGTTCTGCTCGGTCCCTCCACCATGCTTTACACTGCAGATCGGCTTCTGACTAGAAGCACAAGCTCACCAGGACTCGATTACATTACAAAATATACAAATTTGCCGCATGTAGCGACGGGAAGAAGAGTCAGTGAGATGATTCACAGGTAAAAAAAAAAACTAAAGATTCAGCAAAACTACAAAAATAGCAAAGAAAGTGAAATCACTAAGAAAAACGTATATATATTTTTAGAAAGTCCGATCTCAGGTCTTTGGCATTAATGACCAGAGCCGCAAACGTCTGGAGAAAGCACAATCAGCATCTTTTATTTATTAGAATGAAGGACTCATTAAAGAGGTCATTCCTTAGGAGTCAGGTTTCATTTTATGTGGTTTTCCGTCATTTTGTAATATACCGTATGTACCTCTCGGTCCCCCATCCCTTTATGCTGTGTTCCCATTGGTTCCCTGGTAGTCTCCATTCAAATCAGTAGCAATGACGTGCTGTGTTTCCCCCTATGACTGTGACGTTCAGTGACTGTCTGCAGCGGTGGCGTGCCATCAACGTCAAAGTCACCGATGGCCACCGTGGCCACGTCAACTAATCTACAGACCTAGGAAACAATGACCGGTGGGAGCGCCAATGGGGAATTATGTTTTTTCTTTTAGACAAATGCTGGGTGTTTGTAAATGTTGGATCCCTCTAAAGAGGATCAGTCACTTGCCACAAATGTAAAACCTTTCACCCGGTGTAAATCCCGCTCTTCTCCTGAATCCGGCGATGTTTCTCTTTTATTCCTGTGCCTCTCCGTTCCTGAGATATAGCCCCCTCTTCTCTGGCTAACATGTTGTTTCTTTTACCATATGGGTGAGGTCTTCTACTTTTAGACCACGCCCAGTTGTCTAAAAAGGCTTTGATTTATATACAAGGGGCCGTATCTCAGGAACGGAGCGTCGCAGGAACATAAGTAAAACATCGCCGGATTCAGGAGAACAGTGGTATTTACACCAGGTAAAAACATTACATATTTATGGCAAGTGACAGGTCCTGTTTAAGAAAAAACCCAGAAAAAAATAGAATTTAAAAGAATATGTTGGGCTTTTAGGGGTTACAACCTGGTTCTCTGGGCTGGCACCCACACCCTGGAGCCTGAGGGTCCCCAAAAGTCCCTTTTGCCTATATAGAAATAACCAATACTATTAAAGATTTGCAATGATTGGAGGCCCCGTTGGAGATTTTGCATCAGGGCCCATGAGCTTCGAGTTAGGCCACTGCTCCTTATAGTCAGGTATTAACACTAATTTTTAATGGACATGCATGGACAACGTCTGGTTAAGGAATGGGGAATTAGGCTGAGACTGGATGCTAGGTATATGCGTAATTGAGCATGAGGAGGAAGTGTGAGGACTAGTCAGGACTCATGTCTGGATGACTTCTGTGGCTGGTGGGACTTGGACATGTCCAAAATGTTAAGTTTGTAGCTAGGGTCAACTGCAGGATTGTCTCGTTGACTAGTCTGACCCTTTAACAAGTCTTGTCATATGACTTAGGAGAAAAGCCAAACTAGATTCTCAACTGGCAGACACGGTGTTTTGGGTATTCCCCCTCATCAGTAAAAAGTATGAGATCTGATTTGGCTGTGTGGGAGCTTTAGACTGGGATCTAAGGGGGTAAGGTTTCTCCTTGTGGCATGCAATACTGACATTCTGGTTTTATCCTAAGTCATAGGATAAGGCTCATTTAAGGGTCGATATTGACTTTAAGGATTGCTATTTCCTATAGGTGGTACCTAAGTTCAAGTTCTCTTTGGAGAGACAATTGTCTCAACATAATTTCATGCCAGACCTGGCATGTCACTGTCCACAAAGAGAAACCTTACCTATTATGGCCACTTTACACGCGTTAACAGGAAGATAGAAAACGGCAGGTGTCGGAGACAATTGTACCTTTTACCTTCAAAACATCTTGCAGATACCTGAATTACACGCAGCCACTTCTAGGTGTTTTGAAGGTAAAAGGTACAATTGTCTCCGACACCTGCCGTTTTCTATCTTCCTGGTGCCGCGTGTAAAGTGGCCATTAGATCCCCAGTTTTAGCCTCTCACGTAGTCAAATCAGATCTTGTACTTCCCGAAACAACTTGTTTGCAAATTGATTTTCTGGTTTGACTTATATCCTAAGTCATATAACAATTCTCGTTAAAGGGTCGACATTGACTTTTTTGGATTGCTACTTCCAATAGGTGGCTCTAGATTTCAAGTCCTCTTTGAAGAGGCAATTGTCTCCCCATAATTTCATGCCAGAATGTCATTCTCTATAAGGAGAAACCTTACCCCTTAGATCCCCATTCTTAGCCTCTCACCTAGCCAAATCAGATTTCATACTTTGCATGGATGAGGGGCAAACACCCCGAAACACCATGTCTGTAAACTGAGTTTCTGGTTTGGCGTATATCCTTAGTCACACGACAAGGCTAAAGGGTCGATATTGACTTTTAGGATTGCTACTTCCAATAGGTGGCACTAGAGCTCAAGTCCTCTATGTAGAGGCAATTTGCAAATTTAATTTCCCATAGGAGTATTGCAATCGTCCTGATTGTGGCAGGTCACTCCCCATAAGAAGAAACATTACCCCTTAGATAACAAATAATTATTAAAAACTGTACTTTTGGGCCAGATAGCCATCAGTAACACCCCCCCTCCCCGCGGTGTGTCCATACTCTTCATATACAGATGATGATTAGTTTCTTCCTGGTGGATGATGTTCTTCCACCTCTAATCTCTGTGGAGACGGCAATTACAAATTCCTCCCCGGCTGAGTCCTGAAATAAACTCAGTGCGTCGATCACGGAATATAAATACCCCGGCCGCGGTATAGGTACATCGTATACCCCTGAATCACCGCACAATATTTGCTCAGGAGACGTCCGTCCTCGGAGCTCAGACACTTTCATGTTCTGAATGTTTAAGTCAAGACATAAAATATGTGGGACATAAAGCAGACGCTCCACATCCACCCGCCTGGATACCAAGAATTAGGCTGAAACATACATATTCCACAGCAACAAATACCAGGCTGAACCTCGTGCACTGGGATCGGCTACACGTGAGAGAGATCACCCCCTTTCCACAGCATGGCGCCCCCACATCAACAGCATGGAGACCAAGAGAGGCCACCGTGCCCCCCACACACCACCTAAGAAGCTTTGTGACCTTATGTCAGAGCAGCAGCTTCGGAATTATGTATGCACTATATGGCAGTATTATCTGTATAATCTGGTATTGCAGTGTGTATAGTGATATGTGAACACTATTGTCACACTGGGCGTAGGGAGACACCCAGCGCAGGATGACGAGGTGGCAAACGGAGTCCCTGACACTAAGGGCAAAGGGGAGATGGTGACCCGTAGAAACACTAGCGCCGACACCTGGCTCCCCTAACAACCCTATACAGTCTGCGCAACTGTCGCCGAGCAGGATACCTTGTCCCTGTCTGTACCTCAACTAAGACTACTTAGGGATCAGACAGGGTGGACACTGGTCAACCAAGCTAACTAAAGGAAAACACCAGGGAAACAAACAAAGGGAAGGGGGAGAAGTACTTAGCTGAAAGGCGATCCAGACAGCAATCACACAGGAAGTTCAAAATGCACTGCTGAGCCAGGAAGCTACACCAACTCCAAACACGCTATCACCAGCAATGCATCATGGGAGCCAAGGGGTATATATAGAGACAGCTGAAAGGTAAGCAGGTAGGAGACCTGCTGGGTCCTAATAACCTCCAGCTATCACCAAGCAGAGAAATACCTCTTAAAGGGACAGAACCACAATTCAGGATTTTGGCTGTTTGGCTGGACATTGCGATCTTCTGCGAATGGCCCAACAGCCTTGTCCGTGCCTCCTAATACATCCATGACAACTATAGTCTTATTATGTGTACACTGTATGGTATTATTTGTACACAGTATGACATTAAATGTACACTTTATGGCATTATTAGACGTACACTGTTAAGTATTATTATGTGTACATTGTATAGTATTGTTTACTGTATGGCGTTATATGTGCACTCTATGGCATTGTGTACATTGTACAGTATTATGTGTATGCTGTATGGTATTGTGTGCACTGTATATGGTAATTCCATACAATGCACACATAATACCATACATTGTACACATGATAATGTCATAGTGAACACATAATAATACCGGATTATACAGATGATAATATCACCATACAACCAACATTGCTACTTGTTCACTTTAGAACAGTATGGCACTGTTACTTGCACAATGTATGGTAAAGTTATGTGTTCGCTACATACCATTCTTACCTAGTACTGTATGGCATTGTAGTGTGCCGACACTAAGGCATCATTATGTGCTTGCTATATTATATTGCCCTCTGTGCACTGTATGGTATTATTTAGCACTGTTATGTGTTGCTGTATTATATTGCCCTCCATGCACTGTGCGGTATTATTATTTGGCACTGCTATGTATTATTATTTAGAGATGACATATGACGTTCATGGGCCTTAGTGTAAAACCTGTAACGGGTCCCCCACTCTGATGTGTCATCTACCGATATCCATTCATGTATAAGAAAGGCTCCAGCTCTCGCCAGGCTCCAGGGCCCCGGTTTTGGGGCCCATGTTCTTATTGGCATTGGATGGTGCTATGATATATCAGTACCATTTACCTAAGATCACAATGGAGAGATGGAAGTGCGTCCTCAGATGACCTCCTGGAAATCGGCCTCGTTGAGGATCATTTGGAAAGTGCAGGTTACCTCCTTAGATTTTTGACCAAAAATGAGAAATGTGTCTACAATTATCTATAAAACCACTAAAATCCAGAACCATATGTAAAATCGGCTCTCTTCATCCCCTCTGCTTTACCCTGCTGCCCTGCCTTTTCAGGTTGGCTTTGATGTGGGCAGACGTCCACCCTACAGTCAGTGTATGATGTGCTAACTTCTATTACAGAACAGCCAGAATGGTTATAAAATGCAGCAAGTAGCTAAATCTTCAGTGAAAAGAACCTAATGAGCGGACGGGGCCTCCACGCTGACTGTTTCCCCTCCGGTCGGCCCGTCCACCTGTCAGGTTTGTGCTCCAGGCAGGAATACACATGAAACATAGTGACTGATTTGGAATGTGCTGGTTGTATCTGACCGTGTTTACCTTGTGGCAATAGTGAACAGCGGAGACGATCTGTCTGAAGAACCTGCGGGCGTCGCTCTCCAGGAGCTGGTGCTTGTTGTTTATGAAATCATACAATTCTCCGCTGCTGGCGTACTCCATCACAATGATGATCTTATCTGAGCTCTCAAACACTGCAAAAAATAAAAGAAAAGTACTTCTACATATGTCCTATACACTGCTCTTCTTCCCTTCTTACAACATACAGTCTGAGGGTACCCTTACACGTTGCAACATTGCATGCAATTTCACTTGCAACTTTCTGGTTGCAGTGAAATCATGGACGCATTGTTCTATTTTGTGGCCGTGTACAAATGTAACAATGTGTCCATGATTTCACTGCAACCAGCAAGTTGCAAGTGAAATTGCATGCAATGTTGCGACGTGTAACGGTACCCTTATAGGAACAAAGGGAAACTGAAGCTGCATCCCCCTCCTCTCCCCTCCTCCTCAATCCCATTTACAATGACATGAATTGTCACATTTACCATTGTCTAATACAATAATGTCTTCCCAGAAGGTGAATCTATAATAACAAGTAAATGTGCAGAGGTTTAATTAATTTTCGGGACAACTAGTCACAGTTTGAAGAACTTATTAAGATGAATATATCCAACCTGACACTCATTGATTTAATAGCCGTGTACGCTACATCCACCCGACCCGACAGGCTGGTTTGGCCATGATAGACTGTGAAATGAAATTTTGCACGTCCTCCCTGTTATTATCTGTCCCTGCTGTTAAAATTTGTCATGGTCTTATTGTGTCTGGGATGAGAGCACGTTTCTGGTCACGCTGCTACAATACAAACCGCCAGTGATAAAAGCATCGTCTGACACTTACACTGCACTGCGAACTAAGGAGGCATTGTAGATCATTCTATTAACTAATAATGAGGAACATAAATCCTGTCTTATGTCTGAGAATCAGTATTATAGTAGTTATATTCTTGTACATAGGAGCAGTATTATAGTAGTTATATTCTTGTATATAGGAGCAGTATTATAGTAGTTATATTCTTGCATATAGGAGCCGTATTATAGTAGTTATATTCTTGTATATAGGGGCAGTATTATAGTAGATATATTCTTGTACATAGGGGCAGTATTATAGTAGTTATATTCTTGTATATAGGGCAGTATTATAGTAGTTATATTCTTGTATATAGGGGCAGTATTATAGTAGTTATATTCTTGTATATAGGAGCAGTATTATAGTAGTTATATTCTTGTACATAGGGGAGTATTATAGTAGTTATATTCTTGTATATAGGGGCAGTATTATAGTAGTTATATTCTTGTATATAGGAGCAGTATTATAGTAGTTATATTCTTGTACATAGGGGCAGTATTATAGTAGTTATATTCTTGTATATAGGAGCAGTATTATAGTAGTTATATTCTTGTATATAGGAGCAGTATTATAGTAGTTATATTCTTGTATATAGGAGCAGTATTATAGTAGTTATATTCTTGTACATAGGGGGAGTATTATAGTAGTTATATTCTTGTATATAGGAGCAGTATTATAGTAGTTATATTCTTGTATATAGGAGCAGTATTATAGTAGTTATATTCTTGTATATAGGGGCAGTATTATAGTAGTTATATTCTTGTACATAGGGGCAGTATTATAGTAGTTATATTCTTGTATATAGGAGCAGTATTATAGTAGTTATATTCTTGTACATAGGGACAGTATTATAGTAATTATATTCTTGTACATAGGAGCAGTATTATAGTAGTTATATTCTTGTACATATGAGCAGTATTATAGTAGTTATATTCTTGTACATAGGGGCAGTATTATAGTACCGTAGTTATATTCTTGCACATAGGAGCAGTATTATAGTAGTTATATTCTTGTACATAGGGGCAGTATTATAGTAGTTATATTCTTGTATATAGGAGCAGTATTATAGTAGTTATACTCTTGTATATAGAGCAGTATTATAGTAGTTATATTCTTGTACATAGGGCAGTATTATAGTAGTTATATTCTTGTACATAGGGGCAGTATTATAGTAGTTATATTCTTGTACATAGGGGGCAGTATTATACCGTAGTTATATTCTTGTACATAGGAGCAGTATTATAGTAGTTTATATTCTTGTACATAGGAGCAGTATTATAGTAGTTATATTCTTGTATATAGGACCAGTATTATTGTACTTATATTCTTGTACATAGGGAGCAGTATTATAGTATTATATTCTTGTACATAGGGGCAGTATTATAGTAGTTATATTCTTGTACATAGGGGCAGTTTTATAGTAGTTATATTCTTGTACATAGGAGCAGTATTATAGTAGTTATATTGTTGTACATAGGAGCAGTATTATAGTAGTTATATTCTTGTACATAGGAGCAGTATTATAGTAGTTATATTCTTGTACATAGGAGCAGTATTATAGTAGTTATATTCTTGTACATAGGGCAGTATTATAGTAGTCATATTTTTGTACATAGGGGCAGTATTATAGTAGTTATATTCTTGTACATAGGGGCAGTATTATAGTAGTTATATTCTTGTAATAGGGAGAGAGTATTTATAGTAGTTATATTATATTCTTGTACATAGCAGCAGTATTATAGTAGTTATATTCTTGTATATAGGAGCAGTATTATAGTAGTTATATTCTTGTATATAGGAGCAGTATTATAGTAGTTATATTCTTGTACATAGGGGCAGTATTATAGTAGTTATATTCTTGTACATAGGGGCAGTATTATAGTAGTTATATTCTTATATATAGGGGCAGTATTATAGTAGTTATATTCTTGCACATAGGAGCAGTATTATAGTAGTTATATTCTTGTACATAGGGGCAGTATTATAGTAGTTATATTCTTGTACATAGGGGCAGTATTATAGTAGTTATATTCTTGTATATAGGAGTAGTATTATAGTAGTTTATATTCTTGTATATAGGAGCAGTATTATAGTAGTTCTATTCTTGTATATAGGAGTAGTATTATAGTAGTTATATTCTTGTATATAGGAGCAGTATTATAGTATGTTATATTCTTGTACATAGAGGCAGTATTATAGTAGTTATATTCTTGTATATAGGAGCAGTATTATTGTAGTTATATTCTTGTACATAGGGGCAGTATTATAGTAGTTATATTCTTGTACATAGGGGGCAGTATTATAGTAGTTATATTCTTGTACATAGGAGCAGTATTATAGTAGTTATATTCTTGTATATAGGGGGCAGTATTATAGTAGTTATATTCTTGTACATAGGAGCAGTATTATAGTAGTTATATTCTTGTACATAGGAGCAGTATTATAGTAGTTATATTCTTGTACATAGGAGCAGTATTATAGTAGTTATATTCTTGTACATAGGAGCAGTATTATAGTAGTTATATTCTTGTATATAGGGGCAGTATTATAGTAGTTATATTTGTACATAGGGTCCTGTACTATGGTGGTTAGTGGTACAGTATATTTATTACATTTATACACTTATGTCTTCTTGGGAAGTAATGTACCCAATTTACTAGATTCTATGTATTAGATGATCCCTTTTCCCAGTCGGCATCTACTCTGCTGATTATGTCTTACATGGATGACAGGGCCTTTGAACCCCTCAGACACCGAGCACCGGATGCAGCTGCAGCCCCGGCACCCCACAGATGTTCTGTACAGATACTGAACCAGCAGGGGCTGTAGATATAAGGACCTGATAAAAGCAGACTAGTAAATTTTGAATGCAGCTCTGGAGGAGACTAGAGCGATGTAACTCAATATGAGCAGAAGTCAAACAAAGTCAACTTTTTGTAAATCTTCTCAAAAGTCATTACAAAGTCAAAGAATTCTAATTTGTGTCTATGGGAATGAATTGCTCCTTTCATGCATTGGTATGACAGACATGAGTCTCTATGAACAATCAAGCTAATAACCCTATTAAGTGGAGGGATCTGCGCCGCCCGGGGAATCCTCCGCCTCTGACGCACTCTCACATATACACCCCAGGCCATTACTGACCTTCGAAGACCTGGATGATGTGCTCGTGTTTCAGCAGTGCTGTGATCTCAATCTCTCGCTGAAGATGGACCCGGTCCAGCTCATCTGTGATCTTGTCTTTCTGAATGGACTTCACAGCAACCTAAAAAAAAACAAGCAGTATATGGTATTTAACCAGATGGCGGGATTCTGCGATCAACTGGATTTCGATTTCATAATTGTAGTGTTTCTTAAAGGCGTATCCTAAGAAGATTCTGCTTGCTGGTAACATTGTAGCTTTCCATTTAGAGACTGAAAATCATGCTTGCCCGGCCCTGTTCACACTGCTTGGGGTTTGCTACAATTGCAACCAGTCCAAACAATCCTCTATAGGCTTAAGGGTTTCTCCGGGACTCTTAAGCAATCAATATTCAATCCGTACTTTCCACGGTCACTTGGAAGACACAACATACTGAGGAAGCACAGCATAGCTCGGTATAACTTCTAGTGGCCTTTTTGTGTACTGCAACTTCGCTTCTCTTAAAGAGAATCGGTGAGGTCAAAAAGCCTTATATAACTGATATCATTTTCTAATTCCTCTGGTGAAGCTCTCTCTATTCATATATTTCTATTACTTATACTTCCCTCCTATCCTCTGTAAACAGCAAATATAGATCACAGTGAGTGATCACTTAGTTCTCTGCTGCACACTCCCCATGGAATGAATATTCATGTAGTGACATCACAGCACTGCACACAAGGAAAGTTCAATGGTAATCACTCACATGTAGAAGGGGGGGCTGTATCCTTCTGTGTTTGCTCTCCCTTGTATGCAGCAGAACAAATGTTCAAATAAACACACAGAATCTCTCACAGACAGCACAGGCTTGTGCTCAGAGAAACAAACAGAAGAGATTGCCTTATCTAATATCTGGTAGCTCAACTAGGTATGTGTGTGCAGTTTCCTCCTCCTCCTCAGAAGCACCACAGGAAAATGAAGATGAAAGTGAGACTGAACAGAGGTGGTACGGAGGAAATGCCAGCCTGGGAAGGATTGAATAATAAATGAACATTTACATACAGTGGACTATTCAGAGGTGAAAGTACTGAGCCGGACTAGTGAAGCAGCTGCCTGTTGGGTGTGAGATGCTTATAGCAAGAGAACTACATAGGGTACAGTAATGATTTTGACATATCCTGAAAGGTCTCTCCAGGCACTATTCAAGGGGACTATAGTATCATACTGAAAAATGACCTGAAAGAGTTCCCTTTAACTTCAGTAGCAATTTAGTTGCAGTACCAAGAATGGCCACTATGTGGTGTACAGAGTTGTGCGTCCTGCCTCAATATATCGTGTACAGCTGGTCAGTACAGGTTGCATGGTCCAGGACCCTTCTGATCTGATACTAGTGGACAAAATTGACATTAAAGGGGTTGTCTTATCTTCATGACAAGTCTGCAGTCTGTTTATGTGACAGCAGACTTGTGAATCCTCACTTTGCATACACTGTGTACTATGAGGATTCTGTAGTGTTAGAGATGGGAACAGCGGTCACATGACCACAAGTATGAGATATACATACTAGTGGCCAGAATCCAACTAGACATTTTCCAGCCTCACATTCACAGAACCAGAAGCCATCTAGCTAGATTCTGGCCGGGATTCTGCATAGCACATACTTGTGGTTACATGATCGCCGTTCCCGGCTCTAACACTGGAGAATCCTCGCACTGCACAGTGTCTGCAATATGAGGATTCATAAGTCTGCATTCACACAGTGGCATATAGAGGGACGGACCCTTCCTTTTAAATGGGAACACCCCTTTAATTCATAAGCTTTTGACAATCCTTTCATTCTACCTGCACTGATACATTGTATCTTCCATCAGAGTATCAAAACAGGGAAAATATCTGTCAAGACCTACTGTATATTGCAAAATAAACTCATTCATTTAGTGAAAAGAACCAGGTCACAAAAATCATTGACGGACAATATTGTTTACAGACACAATGGAAAACCATAATCATTAAGATTATAAGTGATCCCTGTCTATAGACCATAATTCTGATTTGAGACATCAGCTGCATTCACTCGAATCCATAAAATGATGATATTCACAAACAAAATAATCTATAGACGCTTCTTCAGCTTCAATAAAATCATGAATTCCATAAATGTTTTTTATGGACCAGGCAAAAACGTGACCTAATTACACTGACTGTCCTGGATTGTCTGGATGGCTGGTGACCCAGCGTTCCACCCGCCCCATAATCATATACATAGATGTGATAGATTTTTGTAGTTCCTTTTAGGCCTCATTCACACAGAGCGTTTGTGATCAGTTTTATTTGTTGATCAGTTTTTTTACGGCTGTTTCTGCTCAAAAAATGGATCCTCTTGTTGCAAACACAAAAAAAAAAAAAAAAAAAAAAATCACAAACACATCATCTGTTTGTAAGGCTTTTTTGACCACTTTTTGGGGGACACAGACACACAGACAGATGCACAGACAGAGAGGCGCACAGACAGAGAGAGACGCACAGACACACAGAGACAGACAGACACACAGAGACAGACAGACACACAGAGACAGACATATACACAGAGACAGAGAGAAACACAGAGACAGACATATACACAGAGACAGACATATACACAGAGCAGAGAGAAAGACAGACAGAGACGCACAGACAGACAGAGACACACAGACAGACAGAGACACACACAGACAGACAGACACACACACACACACACACAGACAGACACACACACAGACAGACACACACACACAGACAGAGACACACAGGCAGAGACACACAGGCAGAGACACACAGGCAGAGACACACAGGCAGAGACACAGGCAGAGACACAGGCAGACACAGGCAGACACAGGCAGACAGAGACACAAAGACAGACAGAGACACACAGACAGACAGAGACAGACACAGGCAGACACAGGCAGACAGAGACACAAAGACAGACAGAGACACAAAGACAGACAGAGACACACAGAGAGACACACAGACAGAGACAGAGAGACACACACAGAGAGAGGCACAAAGAACACAGACAGTGTGGCACACAGACAGAGAGACACACAGAGACACAGACAGAGAGACACAGACAGAGAGACACAGACAGAGACACAGACAGAGAGACACAGACACACACACACACAGACACAGACACACACACACTTTCTTACCGTCCTCGGTGATCCTACGGTGAGCTCCAGTGATGTCTTCCTCCAGACCATCAGCAGGACCTGCAGAGCACTTACAGGACCTGGCCCCATGTGACTTTCAGGCTGAGTCACATGGGCAGGTCCTCTCAGTACTGTATCCGACTCCAGGTCCTGCTGATGCCCGGAAGGAAGACATTACTGTGGCTCGCTGTGGGAATTGTATGTAAGGTATACCGTAATCACATGGCTCAGAGTCACCACTTAATATATCTATGTATATATTATACATACATACATACGCACATGCATATTATATTATATATTTACCATATACAGTATTATATATACACACACACACATACCCATACATACATACTGCAGGAACATTTGAGCTCTGTAGATACAATATAAATCCAGACCACAGAAGCGGATACTTACATAATCACCCAGGAGTCTGTCCCCGGTCTAATTTTACCCTATTTTGCAATCTCTGCCCAGTCACAAGGTTCTTGTAACCAGCACCGGCCCAGTAAACACCAGTACACAGCCAGACGTACAAGTCATGTTTACAGGGAACCTGTCATGATGATGTTTACTGCAGAGACAGCAGGACGGCTATATAGGTCTATGTACCACAATAAGAATGACACCTGTCATATTGAACTCTAATGCGGCAACGTCAAAGCCACATGCAGATTAGCCTGGAAGAGCATTAGGGGCGTGTTCACAAAATCTGAATATATCACAGAAAGAATCAGCTGTGATCCCCGGCTGTAATGTTTGTATACTGTTATATTCACCTGATGAAGACAGCGTGTGCTGTTGAAACGTGTTGTGGTGTTTAATAAAAAGGTTTGTAAACCTCCACTCCTGCCCTAGCTTCTGTGTGACCCAGTGCTCTGGTTATAACCCTTCGGGGTCGTGTGGTTGGAGCTGCCGGCGGCCACAGTTAGTGGTAACAACTACAGGACCTTTTGTGACATAGCGGAGGACGCAGGGTCTTGTGATTAGAAGGCGGCCAACGTGACTTACACCCGGAAGTGTGGCAGAGAAGCGCGCCATCCGAAAGAATCTGCTGCCGCTGCTCGTTCATCCTGGTTGTTTGGCACAACCTGGACAGGTGAGAGCCCTTCCGGTAATACCGGAATATAACCCCACTAGACAACCAGGTGATTTCAAAGAGCGCCTCTCTCCCTTTCATTTTTTGCATTCTGTGATCCCCAGCTGTAATGTCTGTATACTCTTATATTCTGTGATCCCCGACTCTAATGTCTGTATACTCTTATATTCTTGATCTTCGGCTGTAATGTCTATATACTCTTATATTCTGTGATCCCCGACTGTAATGTCTGATATTTATATCTTATATCTGTGAATCCTTATATTCTGTGATCCCTGGCTGTAATGTATGTATACCTCTTATATTCTGTGATCCGTACCGGCTGTATATGTCTGTATACTCTTATATTCTGTGATCCCCGGCTGTAATGTCTGTATACTCTTTTTTTTAAATTGTGGAATTTATTATTATTATTATTATAAGCTTTAATAATAAAAATGTGGGTTAATAAATCAGGGATATTAATGACTTGGCCGGAGCAGAGAATGGGTACAATCAGCATCTCCTGCTCCTTTGGCTCGCTCCTATCCTACATCAAGCAGAAAATCCATTGATATGAATGGATGCGGTGTAATACTTAATTTCTCCTGTAGAGGTGCTGCAGGGAAATTTATCACTTACAGCCAGGTTACCCCACAGCTGATCACTGCTGACTTTGTGCACATTGGAGGAACCCTTTAATCAGCACAGAACTCATAATATGGAATATGAAGTGGTGAAGTAGAACAGGTTCAGACTTATTAATACAACTGATTGAGCAGTTGCTCTTTGTTGAGGATAAAATGTAGTATTGACAGCGCCCCCTGTGGTTGTCCTCTGTATGTGCAGCCATCTTGCTGTGAAGGACAGATGTGCTCATGGTGATGGATGAGGCAGGAAGCCTTTATCTACAGACACTCAACAGCTTCCAGAAAACACTTAATCACATCCTCCTGCAGCGCCTGCGTCTGCTGCATCATCATGTGAGAAGCGGCGCAGGAACGCCGCACAGTTCCCAACTCACTCACTGAGAATTCAGGACTAAAAATGGAACAAAACCCCTTATGATCTATATATGAAGTATTCAATACACTCACATCACCAGGAATCACAGCTCCGGAGATTTCCACTGTTTCTCAACATCCCAGAGTTATTTATAAACAATATACAATGACTGCACCAGCAGAATAGTGAGTGCAGCTCTGGAGTATAATACAGGAGGTAACTCAGGATCAGTAATGTAATGTATGTACACAGTGACTGCACCAGCAGAATAGTGAGTGCAGCTCTGGAGTATAATACAGGAGGTAACTCAGGATCAGTAATGTAATGTATGTACACAGTGACTGCACCAGCAGAATAGTGAGTGCAGCTCTGGAGTATAATACAGGAGGTAACTCAGGATCAGTAATGTAATGTATGTACACAGTGACTGCACCAGCAGAATAGTGAGTGCAGCTCTGGGGTATAATACAGGAGGTAACTCAGGATCAGCAATGTAATGTATGTACACAGTGACTGCACCAGCAGAATAGTGAGTGCAGCTCTGGAGTATAATACAGGAGGTAACTCAGGATCAGTAATGTAATGTATGTACACAGTGACTGCACCAGCAGAATAGTGAGTGCAGCTCTGGAGTATAATACAGGAGGTAACTCAGGATCAGTAATGTATGTACACAGTGACTGCACCAGCAGAATAGTGAGTGCAGCTCTGGGGTATAATACAGGAGGTAACTCAGGATCAGCAATGTAATGTATGTACACAGTCACTGCACCAGCAGAATAGTGAGTGCAGCTCTGGAGTATAATACAGGAGGTAACTCAGGATCAGTAATATATTGTATGTACACAGTGACTGCACCAGCAGAATAGTGAGTGCAGCTCTGGAGTATAATACAGGAGGTAACTCAGGATCAGTAATGTAATGTATGTACACAGTGACTGCACCAGCAGAATAGTGAGTGCAGTTCTGGAGTATAATACAGGATGTATTTTAGGATCAGGAGTAGAAGATAAGGAATGTAATGACTTCACATTTGAAAGGTACAGGCTTTAAAATAACAATTATATCAATATTTCTGTCTATTGCTAGCCCAGCATTCAGCCACGTTTTCTTGTAGTTGTTCAGGTGATCGGATTCAGATCTATATACAGTTGTGGCCAAAAGTATTGACACCCCTGCAATTCTGTCAGATTATACTCAGTTTCTTCCTGAAAATGATTGCAATCACAAATTCTTTGGTATTATTATCTTCATTTTATTTGTCTTCAATGAAAAAACACAAAAAGAATTGTCCTAAAGCCAAATTGGATCTAATTCCACCAAACATAAAAAAGGGGGGTGGACAAAAGTATTGGCTCTGTTAGAAAAATCATGTGATGCTTCTCTAATTTGTGTAATTAACAGCACCTGTAACTTACCTGTGGCACCTAACAGGTGTTGGCAATAACTAAATCACACTTGCAGCCAGTTGACATGGATTAAAGTTGACTCAACCTCTGTCCTGTGTCCTTGTGTGTACCACATTGAGCATGGAGAAAAGAAAGAAGACCAAAGAACTGTCTGAGGACTTGAGAAACCAAATTGTGAGGAAGCATGAGCAATCTCAAGGCTACAAGTCCATCTCCAAAGACCTGAATGTTCCTGTGTCTACCGTGTGCAGTGTCATCAAGACATTTAAAGCCCATGGCACTGTGGCTAACCTCCCTAGATGTGGATGGAAAAGAAAAATTGACGAGAGATTTCAATGCAAGATTGTGGGGATGGTGGATAAAGAACCTCGACTAACATCCAAACAAGTTCAAGCTGCCCTGCAGTCTGAGGGTACAACAGTGTCAACCCGTACTATCCGTCGGCGTCTGAATGAAAAGGGACTGTATGGTAGGAGACCCAGGAAGACCCCACTTCTTACCCCGAGACATAAAAAAGCCAGGCTGGAGTTTGCCAAAACTTACCTGAGAAAGCCTACAACGTTTTGGAAGAATGTTCTCTGCTCAGATGAGACAAAAGTAGAGCTTTATGGGCAAAGGCATCAACATGGAGTTTACAGGAGAAAAAAAGAGGCATTCAAAGAAAAGAACACGGTCCCTACAGTCAAACATGGCGGAGGTTCCCTGATGTTTTGGGGTTGCTTTGCTGCCTCTGGCACTGGACTGCTTGACTGTGTGCATGGCATTATGAAGGCTGAAGACTACCAACACATTGTGCAGCATAATGTAGGGCCCAGTGTGAGAAAGCTGGGTCTCCCTCAGAGGTCATGGGTCTTCCAGCAGGACAATGACCCAAAACACACTTCAAAAAGCACTAGAAAATGGTTTGAGAGAAAGCACTGGAGACTTCTAAGGTGGCAGCAATGAGTCCAGACCTGAATCCCATAGAACACCTGTGGAGAGATCTAACAATGGCAGTTTGGAGAAGGCGCCCTTCAAATATCAGGGACCTGGAGCAGTTTGCCAAAGAAGAATGGTGTAAAATTCCAGCAGAGCATTGTAAGAAACTCATTGATGGTTACCGGAAGCGGTTGATCGCAGTTATTTTGGCTAAAGGTTGTGCAACCAAGTATTAGGCTGAGGGTGCCAATACTTTTGTCTGGCCCATTTTTGGAGTTTTGTGTGAAATGATCAATGTTTTGCTTTTTGCTTCATTCTCTTTTGTGTTTTTTCATTGAAGACAAATTAAATGAAGATAATAAGACCAAAGAATGTGTCATTGCAATCATTTTCAGGAAGAAACTGAGTATTATCTGACAGAATTGCAGGGGTGTCAATACTTTTGGCCACAACTGTATTATATAGTCATTACACACAGAGGGATCTATTTCATGTGTTTATTTCTGTTAATGTTGATGATTATGGAAAGCCACAACTGTATACACACACACTGTATATTGTTTCTGTGACTTTAATCCAGATTTGATTCCAGCTGATCTGGTGATTGATCTGGTGATTGATCTGGTGATTGTGCGGAGCGCTCACATCTGACCACCATTCATGAGAGGGAACGTTTTCCTTTCTTTCCCCCCAGGAATCGCAGACTCCAATATTTCTTATATAAAATTCTTCCTGTCTGTTCTGGGAATTCTGCAGGAATGTTGGCAGCCGCGAGATCATTCAGATTCCATCCAGCGAATTCTGGGCTGAGAAGAAGGAGAACATGAAGGTGGGAAAACATTGAAAGAAGTGAGAAAAGTCTCCTGCTGAGAAGAGCAACAATCTGGGCGGCTCTGATCTATCCGAGAAATGTGGGGGAAATAAAAGAACAATCCGGCATTAACAGAACTGGAAGTTGCAGCAAAACTCATTTGGTAAAGACGTTACTCTAGGGCCGGAGTCACAACCGCACTGTCTCCAGATGAAAAAAGAAGGAAAATGGATCCCACTCATATCAATCTTTGATCCATCACATCAGTCTGTCAAAATGTGTACAATGATAACACCTCTATATACAGTAGATAACACAGGATCCACCATTCACAATAGGTGATATCACAGCTCACCTCCTCCTGTACAATGACTGATATCTACTGTATATAGAGGTGTTAACACAGGATCCACCATTCACAATAGATGATATTACAGCTCACCTCCTCTTCCTGTACAATGACTGATAACACCTCTATATACAGTAGATAACACAGGATCCACCATTCACAATAGGTGATATCACAGCTCACCTCCTCCTCCTGTACAATGACTGATGACACCTCTATATACAGTAGATAACACAGGATCTACCATTCACAATAGGTGATATCACAGCTCACCTCCTCCTCCTGTACAATGACTGATGACACCTCTATATACAGTAGATAACACAGGATCTACCATTCACAATAGGTGATATCACAGCTCACCTCCTCCTCCTGTACAATGACTGATGACACCTCTATATACAGTAGATCACACAGGATCCACCATTCACAATAGGTGATATCACAGCTCACCTCCTCCTCCTGTACAATGACTGATGACACCTCTATATACAGTAGATAACACAGGATCCACCATTCACAATAGGTGATATCACAGCTCACCTCCTCCTCCTGTACAATGACTGATAACACCTCTATATACAGTAGATAACACAGGATCCACCATTCACAATAGGTGATATCACAGCTCACCTCCTCCTGTACAATGACTGATATCTACTGTATATAGAGGTGTTAACACAGGATCCACCATTCACAATAAATGATATTACAGCTCACCTCCTCTTCCTGTACAATGACTGATAACACCTCTATATACAGTAGATAACACAGGATCCACCATTCACAATAGGTGATATCACAGCTCACTTCCTCCTGTACAATGACTGATAACACCTCTATATACAGTAGATAACACAGGATCCACCATTCACAATAGGTGATATCACAGCTCACCTCCTCCTGTACAATGACTGATAACACCTCTATATACAGTAGATAACAGAGGATCCACCATTCACAATAGGTGATATCACAGCTCACCTCCTCCTCCTGTACAATGACTGATAACACCTCTATATACAGTAGATAACACAGGATCCACCATTCACAATAGGTGATATCACAGCTCACCTCCTCCTGTACAATGACTGATATCTACTGTATATAGAGGTGTTAACACAGGATCCACCATTCACAATAGATGATATTATAGCTCACCTCCTCTTCCTGTACAATGACTGATAACACCTCTATATACAGTAGATAACACAGGATCCACCATTCACAATAGGTGATATCACAGCTCACTTCCTCCTGTACAATGACTGATAACACCTCTATATACAGTAGATAACACAGGATCCACCATTCACAATAGGTGATATCACAGCTCACCTCCTCCTGTACAATGACTGATAACACCTCTATATACAGTAGATAACACAGGATCCACCATTCACAATAGGTGATATCACAGCTCACCTCCTCCTGTACAATGACTGATAACACCTCTATATACAGTAGATAACACAGGATCCACCATTCACAATAGGTGATATCACAGCTCACCTCCTCCTCCTGTACAATGACTGATAACACCTCTATATACAGTAGATAACACAGGATCCACCATTCACAATAGATGATATCACAGCTCACCTCCTCCTGTACAATGACTGATAACACCTCTATATACAGTAGATAACACAGGATCCACCATTCACAATAGGTGATATCACAGCTCACCTCCTCCTGTACAATGACTGATAACACCTCTATATACAGTAGATAACAGAGGATCCACCATTCACAATAGGTGATATCACAGCTCACCTCCTCCTCCTGTACAATGACTGATAACACCTCTATATACAGTAGATAACACAGGATCCACCATTCACAATAGGTGATATCACAGCTCACCTCCTCCCTTCACATTGACCTCTGTGTAGATTAGAGCATGTCTAGAAAGCACTCACATAGAAATGAATGAGTGTAGAGTCAGTCTACTGTAGTTCACGAGTCAAATAATAGACTCAGTGACTAATATGAAAATGATTAATCTTATATAACATATATTTATATATACAGAATCCTGGACAAAGTGCTTCGGTGTCCGCGCTGCTGCTCCAAAGCCAAAGAAACACAGACACGGGAATGTCTGGTACAGCTACAGCCTTTATTTTCCTCCTACGCGTTTCGGAGCCTCCTCCCGAGCTCCTTCCTCAGGGAAGGAGCTCGGGAGGAGGCTCCGAAACGCGTAGGAGGAAAATAAAGGCTGTAGCTGTACCAGACATTCCCGTGTCTGTGTTTCTTTGGCTTTGGAGCAGCAGCGCGGACACCGAAGCACTTTGTCCAGGATTCTGTATTACGACCACGGTCACCGTTGAGAGTGCGGTCCCTGCAGCAGCTGCCTGTACGCTATTCTACCAGTTGTGGGTTTCACAACTGACTAAGGTGAGCAATTCCACATCGACAAGTGAGAGTTTTTAATTGAGATAAGACCCTATATGCGCATTCTTTCTTTCACATATATATATATATAGACACACACCTCCGCCAGCGGCCATGTTGTTTTTTATCTCAGTCTTTCTGTATCAGACAATGACACAAGACATCACCATGTTTTGTGTTATCTCTTCCTGTGGGTTTTTACACCATCCCTCTGCAGCGGTGACATCCCATGTGGGCATGGCCGCTGAGCGTGTTTAGACGAGTCAGCACCCGGCTCCTTCGCAATGTGTGACACATGTTGTGGAATTCTTGCTTTCACCATCACACTTCTGGCTTTTGTCTTTACATTTGTGTATTTCAAAACCGACAATTCGGGGAATAATTACTCCCAAATTGACAGTAATTTCACATTTGTGGTGGAATCATCGTTAAAACAGTGAGAAAAACTACTTTAAATTTTCTTAAAACTCCGTATCCATGGAAACTGTTGTATCAAAAACATCGAGTCATTCCAATTTTCGGAAATAAATGATATCTAAAAAAGCGCAATTGGATTGGTTGTCAAGGACAAGATAACTTGTTTCTTAAGGCTGGGGCTACAAGTTGCATTTGACCACGACACATGTCGGGCAGCCACAGATTGCTGTATGCCGATGCTTCATCACAGCATAGTGCAAGGGAATGCAGTTGTATTGGGACCCTCAAGGTCAAGGTACCACAAAGCAAGCAAGTTCTCAAGAAAGCCAACTGATTAGGACTTGCATCCCTCTACAGTGTGAGAAACCTAGAATTAAGTGAAGTTGTTCCCTCGACAGTGTGACAGCCCTAGAATAAAGCTGATCCCTCTATAATGTGAAAGCCCTAGAATAAACTGATCCCTCTACAGTGTGACAGCCCTAGAATAAAGCTGATCCCTCTACAGTGTGACAGCCCTAGAATAAGCTGATCCCTCTACAGTGTGACAGCCCTAGAATAAAGCTGATCCCTCTACAGTGTGACAGCCCTAGAATAAAGCTGATCCCCCTACAGTGTGACAGCCCTAGAATAAAGCTGATCCCTCTACAGTGTGACAGCCCTAGAATAAAGCTGATCCCTCTACAGTGTGACAGCCCTAGAATAAAGCTGATCCCCCTACATTGTGACAGCCCTAGAATAAAGCTGATCCCTCTACAGTGTGACAGCCCTACAATAAAGCTGATCCCTCTACAGTGTGACAGCCCTAGAATAAAGCTGATCCCTCTACAGTGTGATAGTCCTAGAATAAAGCTGATCCCTCTACAGCGTGACAGCCTTAGAATAAAGCTGATCCCTCTACAGTGTGACAGCCCTTGAGATATTGAAAGACAGCTATTAAGTCTCCTCTCAGTTTTCTAGCGGCACAAGGTATATTTTTTATGGGAGCCTTTACATTTACGACTCTAGAACAGGACCCATTTGTCGTCATTTTGGTGCCACAGCGTCCGCCAGCGTCTGGCCTGCATTATTCTTCCACCTTCTCCGCTTGCAGATAAGTCTTGTCAGTTTCTACGAATTAAACAGCTGTTCTGATCTGCAGTCGGGGGACTTGGTCTATTTTTAAAGGCGCGACCATGCAAGACTATCTGTAGAGTTAGTATATATCTTTGCCAAACAGTTTATTTCACTTGGCAGGGATGCGGCACGCCGCGCCGCGCACCGCGCTCATTCTCATTACATTCTTGCTGCATTCTGGAAAATTTTCAGCTTGTAATCACCGAACATTGTCAAATTCTAAATAGGTCTAGAAAAAATCCAAGATACTTGTTACAAGAAAAAATTCCAAAATCCTAAAAATATCCTTCCCACTCCTCATGTGGACAAACAGCCCCATAGCCAGCAATAATAAATCATACATGGGTCCGGGAAGCTGAGATACAAGGTGCTGTTTGTATGGACCGGTTCCAGTTCCTGGCCCAATAGCCAGGTGTAGCAATAATAACTCATACATGGGTCCGAGAAGCTGAGATATAAGGTGCTGTTTGTATGGACCGGTTCCAGTTTCTGGCCCAATAGCTAGGAGTAACTATAATAACTCATACGTGGGTCCAGGAAGCTGAGATATAAGGTGCTGTTTGTATGGACCGGTTCCAGTTCCTGGCCCTATAGCTAGGGGTAACTATAATAACTCATACATGGGTCCAGGAAGCTGAGATATAAGGTGCTGTTTGTATGGACAGGTTCCAATTCGAGCCTAGATAAAATTAGGTAAGTAGTTTGCTACCGGATTCCATTATATCTGGGACTAGCGAGTGTTTAGACACAGTGGCGATATTGAGACGGCAGCCATTGCTATGCTGGCGGCACAAATGGTTCCACATTATTATAAGGAGTTACCCAGGATAAGTCTCCATTTTTATAAAACAGCGCCACACATGTCCTCAGTTTGTGCGTGGTATTGCAGCTCAACAGGATTCATCTTAAGTAAATAGTCAAGACATAACCCATAGACAGTCTACCCAACCCTACGACACAATTTGGCAAGCATAATGTGGGTGAATGAGGGACACAGTGATCTGCCAGTGGGGACCAATTGGACTTTTAGTGACTCGCCTGTCGCAGTTGCTCTACCTTGTGCATCACATTGTGACCTTGTCACAAATAGCTCTAATGGTGCCAAATCTTCCACAATGGTGAGCATGGGAACTGGCGAGACATGAGGACTGTTGTACATAACACTCATTTTGCGCCAAAACAATCTAGAGAGAATTTGGCAAATTTTACTGCACAAAACTGCCAAGAAATCCAACACACATAGTAATCCTGTGAGTGCACTCTGCTCTATTGGCGTAACTTACTAAACAGATCTACTGTGCTTTTGCCCATTGGGCCTTATATATATGTGAACAAAGAACTGTTGTCCAAAGCAACCAATCAGATCTGAGGTTTTGTTCCGATCGGAAAATTAAAGCAGTGTCCCCATTGGTTGCTTCGCACAACATAGTTATGCCCAATCAGACGACAGCTTTCATTCATTCTAGCCTGAAATAGAAAGCAATATACTGATTGGTTTCTTCAGACAACATAGTTATAAGTTAATATATAATACTAGTTGGGTGCCCGGTGCTATCGCATTGGGAGAGTGGTCACCATGGGGTCGGGATCGGTGTCACTGGGGATGGTGTCCATCTCTCCCCACCAGTAGGTTCTGTCTCCACCCCCCTGTGCACTCTCTCCCCGTGTGCTCTGTGCCCCCTGTGCACTCTCTCCCCGTGCGCGCTCTCTACCCCCCTGTGTGCTCTCCCCCTATGCGCTCTCTCTACCCCCCTGTGTGCTCTCCCCCTGTGCGCTCTCTCTACCCCCCTGTGTGCTCTCCCCCTGTGCGCTCTCTCTACCCCCCTGTGTGCTCTCCCCCTATGCGCTCTCTCTACCCCCCTGTGTGCTCTCCCCCTGTGCGCTCTCTCTACCCCCCTGTGTGCTCTCCCCCTGTGCGCTCTCTCTACCCCCCTGTGTGCTCTCCCCCTGTGTGCTCTCTCTGTCCCCCCATGCTATGATGTCATAACACCCCATTGTAATACGGGGACAACTGGACACAGGAGGCAATGACAGACCTCACAAGAATAGATAGATAGATAGATAGATAGATAGATAGATAGATAGATAGATAGATAGATAAATAGATAGATAGATAGATAGATGTCCAATCAGGTTAGTTCATTCATTCTGCTCTGACTATGAAATCACTGTTCTGATTGGTTGCTTCGGACAACATACTTGAATGTTTCTGCATATTATGACTAATCAGATTACAATTTTCATTCATTCTGGTCTGAATATGAAAGCAGAGCTCTGATTGGTTGCTGTGAACAACATACTACTTTTTTTTTTTTTTTTTTTTTTTTTAACATGCCAGAGGTCCAATCAGATTTTAGCTTTTATCCTGGTCTGAAATTGAAAGCAGTGCTGTGATTGGTTGCTATGGACGACACATCCTGTTCTAGTTTTCCTCTATGGGACACATTGGTTGCTATGGAGATTTGTTCATGTATATGAGGCCTGGACAGATTTTAACTTTAATTTCAGTCTCAAAATGAATCTGCCACTTGAACAGGGGAGTAACTACATTAGGTGCAGGGGTGGCCATTGCACCCGGGCCCTGGAGCCTAGGGGCCCCAAAAGTCCCTTTGGTCTATAGAAACACTATTGCTATTAAAGATTTGCAGTAATTGGGGCCCCATTGGGGCTTTCACATCAGGGCCCATGAGCTTCAAGTTACACCACTGTGCTTGACTGTAATAATGTAAAGCAGGAATGTCTTCACTATCTCCCGGTATCTATATACAGCGCAGGCATTTACCCCCAGGGGCTGCAAAACCAGTTACAAAGATGAATCTGCTTCCATGTAATTGACATTTGCCCCCGCACTGTGCCCCCCGGTCATGGACTCACCCCCTACATACCCCATTAGATGATCCTATGTGATCATCATAGAAATCCAATCACAATGTCAGTCCTTGTCTGGTACCATGAACAATACGGGGTCAGATTGACCCTATGGTACCAGACAAGGGCCCGGATACCATCGCCATTATTGCAAATCTTTAATAGCAATAGTCTTTTTCTATAGGACAAAAGGGACTTTTGGGCCCCCCTAGGCTCCAGGGCCCGGGTGTGATTGCAACCCCTGCACCTGTTGTAGTCATGCCCCTGGTTTTACACGTACGATCACAACATCTTGCTGGACCCAGATTAACCCAATCCCCCAAAATACAAAGATGGGTTATAGTTACATGAGAGAAAGTGGCGGCCAAATATATCCAACACCTTTTACCTTTAGGTAAACCAACTGGTGTACACAGACAGAAAAGGGCCCCTGTGCAAGAATAGTAGAGGGGCCCTTTTGCAGTTCCATAGCTCATCATAGTGCACAATCCCACCTGCTTTGGAGGTAGACATGGGCCCCCCTACCTCTTGGGCCCCTGTGCGGCTGCCCCAATGATATGTCTGCCCCCGTTGACATGTATTAATACTAATATATGATTGTAATGACAAATTAAGATCGTCTAAAAGTGGAAAACACAGATATAATATGAAAACGACCATGGTGGCCATCACTTACCATCATGCCGGTGCTCTTATCTATCCCCCTCTTCACTTTCCCATATGTTCCTCTTCCGAGTGTCTCCAGCAGTTGGTAGCGGTGTTTGATACTTCGCTTATGATGGTGTTTCTTCACGGCCCCTGACCCAGGAGCGGCATCTGACACCCCATAGGGGTCACACCTGTCCCAACTAGGGGACCTCTCCTCTTCTCTTCTACGCCCTATGCCACCCATCCTGACCCCATCCCTTGCGTTGTCCTCTCCGGTCACCCCTGTCATAGTGTCCGCCTGATTAGTCAGTAGAAATATCTAAATGGGCATGCTAAATACTGAATAAATATTGTTAAATAATTCCTAATAAATTAACAGAAAGTTACAAGGGTGCAAAAAGATGAAACTTATTTGTTTGCAAAAGTTTCTAAAGTTGCAAGATCTAGAGGGGGAAGGTCACCTATCCTGGAGCTGCACCCCTTCACCAGGATCTGGGGGGTTACCTATCCTGGAGTTGCACCCCTTCCCTTCTCTGAGCCCTAGACAGCTGCTATAGTGTCCAGGCGGCTGTCATTATCCTGTGGATCCTGGGCTGTGGTGTATGAGCCTGGGCAGGCAGAGTGTGCTCTGAGCACTGACACTGGCCTGCATTCACATAGTAGGGCTGGGAGGAGACATATTTGGGAAGTGGGTGAGGTCTCCTCCCCGCCGGATGACTGATGTGACAATCAGATCTTCTACCTGCTACTGCTGCTGTAGAGAGTTTAGTTGTTTTGTGGGAGGATATATCATTATTGCAGTATATTATATTGTGGTGCAATAATTCGTATAATTATATTGTGTGTTTTAATATTATAACTGCAGATATTAGTGGGAAACATTATGGGATTAGCCGCAGCGGTGACTGGCGGCACCAGTGCAAAACCTACCATGTGCCGGAGAGTAGGAGCAGGGTTGCAATTGCACCCGGGCCCCAGAGCCTAGGGGGGCCCCGAAAAGTCCCTTTGGCCTATAAAAAAAAACTTAACTAGAAACAGAATAAACTTTGGCACTTAGTGACAGGACTGTGGAGCCGGAGTCATGGAGTCAGAGTCGGGGACCATGTTGGTAGAGTTGGAGTCAGTATAAAATGGACCGACTCCTACAATATATAATAAATTGGGTCCAGCGGTTAAATGCAGAATGTGCTAAATTTATTATGAATTATTATCATGTTCTTTCTAGATCTTGATTATTTTATAAAAGTAATGTTTAAAGTCTGATGTTCACATTGTACTACAATAAATGTATCATTTAAAAACATGAGCCGTGTATGAGAGTGTCGGAGTCATGGAGTCGGTGGCTTGGGAGTCCTACTTAGTGATGGCAGAGACCATCTACAAATGGGCTCCTATGGTGACGCACTGGGAATACCAGGTGCCTGCTGTCTAGACAGAAGATGAAGAAATTAATCCACAAAGAAAAAAGAATCAGCGGCACTCCATTTCCAAAAATACAGTCTAAAATGTATTCAAGTAAGGTTAAACACAGTATGGGGAGAGAGAGGTGCAACTCCACAGTATGGGGAGAGAGGTGCAGCTCCACAGTGTGGGGAGAGAGGTGCAGCTCCACAGCATGGAGAGAGAGAGGTGCAAGTCCACATCACGGGGAGAGAGAGGTGCAGCTCCACAGCATGGAGAGAAAGAGGTGCAGCTCCACAGCACGAGGAGAGAAAGATGCAGCTACACAGCACGGGGAGAGAGAGGTGCAGCTCCACAGCATGGAGAGAAAGAGGTGCAGCTCCACAGCACGGGGAGAGAAAGGTGCAGCTACACAGCACGGGGAGAGAGAGGTGCAGCTCCACAGTGTGGGGAGAGAGGTGCAGCTCCACAGCATGGAGAGAGAGAGGTGCAAGTCCACATCACGGGGAGAGAGAGGTGCAGCTCCACAGCATGGAGAGAAAGAGGTGCAGCTCCACAGCACGAGGAGAGAAAGGTGCAGCTACACAGCACGGGGAGAGAGAGGTGCAGCTCCACAGCATGGAGAGAAAGAGGTGCAGCTCCACAGCACGGGGAGAGAAAGGTGCAGCTACACAGCACGGGGAGAGAGAGGTGCAGCTCCATAGTGTGGGGAGAGAGGTGCAGCTCCACAGCACGGGGAGAGAAAGGTGCAGCTACACAGCACGGGGAGAGAGAGGTGCAGCTCCACAGCATGGAGAGAAAGAGGTGCAGCTCCACAGCACGGGGAGAGAGAGGTGCAACTCCACATCACGGGGAGAGAGAGGTGCAGCTCCACAGCATGGAGAGAAAGAGGTGCAGCTCCACAGCAGGGGGAGAGAAATGGTGCAGCTACACAGCATGGGGAGAGAGAGGTGCAGCTCCACAGCATGGGGAGAGAGAGGTGCAGCTCCACAGCATGGGGAGAGAGGAGTGCAGCTACACAGCATGGGGAGAGAGTGGTGAGGCTCCACAGCATGGGGGAGAGGCGAGGCTCCACAGCATGGGGAGAGAGAGCTAGTACAAGAGCCAACATATTACGCATTGGCAGAGAGTCAGAGATTTTCAGTAGAGAACCAGAATTTGGAGACTACTAACCATGGTGCTATGTCAAGAATATCCTACATCTTCACAGTAGATGGTAATTATTCAACCTAAGAAATACTGGTGTAAGAGAAAAGATATGAGTTTAGAGTGAGGGGAGAGTTTATTAAGAGGAAGACTGATTAGTAGAGAATTGCAATAATCCAGATGGGAATGAATAAGGGCAACAGAGTTTTGCAGAGTCAACAGTAAGTAACAGTTGAACTCTAGAGATGTCCTCTATCTTGCCCGACATTCTCTGCTCTTGATGGAGCGGTATTCTGATTTTCTATTTATTTTGGAAGGGAATTACGACCACATTTCCCTTTAGAGCTACATGCAATGAGGACGTATTCTCAAGATATATCTAGGTGTATCCTGTTTATATGCCATAAATTTACACGATTGGACTGCCCCTAAGCTGATAATACCTTTGACCAAATCCCAATACATTGTTCATTAAAGGTCCACTCATGACACAAAGCCTGGACCATTGTTCAATAGCATCACAAAGGTAATACAACATGTACCAAGGTGAAATAAGAGTTTAGTTGCACACAGGAGGCTAAAGTACAGAGGAGCAGGGGCAGCAGTGACAACTAGATGGCCAAAGTGAGGGGGTATTGATGGCATGAGGGCATCCATACTTTGCTCCCCTATGAAGCAGTAACACGCCCTCCCCAGGGCCATGGGGTACTCAGAACCGAGCTAACAGTTCTGCTGGGGAGAGTCATGGGGGTCGAGACCCGGCTCCATGGCCCTGGCGGTGTCAATTAAACGTTTGGGGAATAGGGATTTAGGGATGGTGGTCATGACGCCACCCGTGGTGTTCGGCTATTAGTGTCCGAAGCTGTTGCGCTACTCTTGGCTGCCTGTAGCTAGCTGCGACCCTCTCTTCCTGCGTAAAGTCTCACTCTCATATGGCAGGCAGCTCAAACCCTTCCCAAGCACCTCTCCTCTGCTTACTGTCCCTGAGCTCTCTGATGCCGCTTTGCCTCCTGAGCTTTGTTGTGGCCGTCCTGGGCTTTGTTGTGGTCGGGAGACTTGGAATCTCCTGCCCTCCGGTTTTGGCTGCTGGGCCTGGAATACGTGCACAACCTCGGACTCTGGTGTGTGCTCCTGGCGCTCTTCATTTCTGGCGCCCTACTGGTCAGGGCACCACAGTAGGGGTACTGCACCCATAACTGAGTGTGCGGTACTCCTGCAATTGGGGAGTGCAAAGTCAACCTTGGGCTCTTATCCCAGCATCCCTACCCCAAACATAGGGGACCAATTGGCCACCCGTTACCACGAAAACTGGTCCTGGTGGGAGGAGTGTTAGGGTAGAAGGGGCGGGAAAAACACTCAGACAGAAGAAGAGAGTCTAGTCTGAGGGACGAAGTCCTAGAGGGACACCACAGGGAGGGCGCCCGAAAAGGAGCGGCGACCCAGACGGAAGGAGGAGACCCAGTGCCAGACCTTATCTACGGTCCGGGGGAATGCTAGTCCACAACGGGGTACCGGCTCCGAGTCATGGTGCAGGCGAGTCTAACCCTGACCCGTCAATACCGGTGGGTCGCAGGTTTGCCCAGCAGCCCCGACCTCGTCCAGAACGTGCAGCCCCACCAGGAGCACTAGACCGGGTTGAGCCTGTTAGAGAAGAAGGGTAACCTCATAGCACCTAACGGGTTTGGTAGACAAGTGGGTTGTACAGGATAGTACATGGATAGTAAGGAGTCGAAGGAACAAAGGACAGTGAAAGTAGCTGAAGGAACACTCTGGGAGCCTCAAAGAGACTTTATCTTACCCAGTGACTACCCGGCCAGCTACCCGCAAAGACTGTGTAACCGTGTACCTGAACTGCTGAAAACTGTTGCCAGTAAAGTACCCGTACAGAGTCAGCAAGATTCTAGTGTCTTTATTCTGTTAAGTTAAGAAGCAGCTGCTGCTACACCTGTTCAGCTCAGCAGCACTGCCCCGGGGACCCTACTCCGCCTGCAGGTAGGCATGGTCAACTGGCTGCAATACCACCATCCCGGGCAGTCTGACAGCGGCGCTGGTGAGATCACCAGAAACTGCTAGTGGCATCACGAGACTTTTATTGTTTTACCCTTTATTCAGCTGACCCCCAGAGCTACGGGCCCGGGCACCAGCCACCAAAACAGCACCCCTATATCAACGCCCGGGTACCGAGTCCCCATAGACCCCTGGGCGGGTCACATTGAGGTGAGCCCGCTCACTGGCTCCACTCCCCAGACTGTCTCTTTTTCCTTCCTCAAAACCTCTCCTACGGGTCCCTCACACTTGCTAGACTCTGTCCCGGGACGAGCCTTACTGTGCTCCAGTCACCCCGCCCCCAGGCCAGAATTTATAGTGGAGCTTCCCTGAACTTGGGTTGCAGACCTCCCCCTTCTGGTCTGGAGTCAGGAAAAGTGTTGCATGCTGTGGGCTTACCTGGTGTGGATACCCCTTCTTGCTTCCAAGCACGACATTACCCCCTGAGGGAGGCAATGCCATTGTGGCAACCAGACTCTGGGGTGCCACAGCAGGACTGAGAGCCTTTTTGGACTGTTTCATACATCCATTTTTCCAAGTACAGACTGTAATGTACAGACTGGCCACAGGTCTCCGGGACTAAATTCAACACCCTCATAGGCATATATGAACCATGAGGTTGGTCCATTCATTGCAGTGTGTTCTTGAATCGTGAATCACGGATTTGTGAAAATGGCCCAATACAGACTCTGGTGGATTGTCATTGAATTCAACGAGATTCCATGTAATATTAAACTCTAATATTCTAATAATGTTATTACAAAGGAAACAGCAAAACGTCTCTGGTCACTAATGACCGCACAGATCTCTATGTGCGCTATGAGCTGGGGATCTCCACTCATGGACTGTACATGTAGCCACACGCCGTCATCCTCAGGACAACTATGTCTGGGTCACAGATAACCTCCTGTTTGATGCAATGTTCCTCTTACTCATCACAACACGGCTGAGACCAGACCTGAGCTCTGGATTGCACAATATATGGATTTCAGATGTGTCAGAAGGATGAGTTGTAAGACAGATTTTGGATAAAACCAGAAATGATAAGGATGAAGTTAGCCCCCCATCCAGGGGCGTAACTAGCGGCATAGCAGACGTAGCGGTCGCTTTGGGGCCCGGCGCTTGTGGGGGGGCCCGGACCCAGCGCCGCTACGTCTGCTATGCCGTACAGCTGCAATACAGCGGCGTAACTACCGCGGTTGGCGGTCCCCGAGCTCCCCGGGGGGGCCCCAAGCTCCCCGGGGGGCCCTGCTGCCTGTGCCCCCAGCCGCCCGCCGCGAGCGCTATCCTGGAAGAGGAGCCGGAAGAGGGGCTGCAGGAAGTGATCACTGCGCAGCAGTACCCGCCCCACCAAAAGCCGGGAGACGGGGAGAGGCAGAGCAGGTAACTGTGCGCTTCCCGCGCTTCCCACCCAGCCGGCAGCACTGTATATGGGCCTGTATATACCACCACCAGGGGCCTGTATATACCACCACCAGTGGCCTGTATATACCACCACCAGGGGCCTGTATATACCACCACCAGGGGCCGGTATATACCACCACCAGGGGCCTGTATATACCACCACCAGGGGCCCTGTATATACCACCACCAGGGGCCTGTATATACCACCACCAGAGGCCTGTATATACCACTGGGGCTGCTGTAATACTGCTGGGGCCTGTATATACCACTGGGGAGGCTGCTGTAATACTGCTGGGGCCTGTATATACCACTGGGGAGGCTGCTGTATACCACTGGGGCTGCTGTAATATGGCTGGGGCCTGTATATACCACTGGGAGGCTGCTGTATACCACTGGGGCTGCTGTATATACTGCTGGGGCCTGTAAGGGGGTGTGTCTTGAAGGGGCGTGTCATTGAGGGCACGTCTTGGAGGGGCGTGTCATTGGGGGGGTGTCTTGGAGGGGGCCCCGTTCAAAAGTTTGCTATGGGGCCCTGCCAGTTCTAGTTACGCCCCTGCCCCCATCCCTCAATACTCTGCAAATAAACTAAATGTGGCAAAGTGTTCCTACAGAGTTGTGTTAAGTCCTAACCCTATATCTTCAAATCCTGCCCGGTGGAGAGTGTTGGGTCTCACCCTGGGGCATAACTACAACAGGTGCAGGGGTTGCAATCACACCCGGGCCCGGAGCCTAGGGGGGCCCCAAAAGTCCCTTTGGCCTGTAGAAAAAGACTATTGCTATTACATTCTTGCAATAATTGGAGGTCCCATTGGAGCTTTCTCATCCCAGCCTATGAGCTTCATGTTACACCACTAGTTCCACCAGTCCCTCTGCACCCAGCCCCTAGGATGCCTATCCTACTAGTGTCCTCCTGAGTTCCCACTTGTGTTGATTATTAGTCCCTGGGAGAAGATGAAAAACTGCAGCCTCCAGAGGACCTGTTCCTGCTAGAGACCTGTAATGATTGACAAAACAGTGTCATTTTTATCCCCAACGGGACACTTTAATCCAGGTTACAAAATGAAGCAGCAAGTCAAAAGCCTGATTATTGCGCCATTCACTCCTATGGGGCTGGTAGAAAAAGTTGAGTTGTCACATAGAGAATGAATTGAGTGGCGTTCGAGGATGTGCACTGCAGGTCCACTCTAGTGCCCAGTTCTGCCAGTCATTGCAGGTCCCAGAGGATGACTTCATCCCATCTACAACCTATTATATACACTACCGTTCAAAAGTTTGGGATCACCCAGACAATTCTGTTCTTCCATGAAAACTCATACTTTTATTTATCAAATGAGTTGCAAGATAAATAGAAAATATAGTCCAGACATTGACAAGGTTAGAAATAATGATTTGTATTAGAAATAATAATTTTCTCCTTCAAACTTTGCTTTCATCACAGAATGCTCCTTTGCAGCAATCCAGCATTGCAGACCTCTGGTGGGTCCTATGTAATGAATCTGCCAGATGAGGAGCTGTGGAGCGTCGATTTCACAAACTAGAGACTCTAATGTCCTTGTCTTGTTGCTCAGTTGTGCAGCGGGGCCTCCCACTTCTCTTTCTACTCTGGTTAGAGCCTGTTTGTGCTCTCCTCTGAAGGGAGTAGGACACACCGTTGTAGGAAACCTTCAGTTTCTTGGCAATTTCTCACATGGAATAGCCTTCATTTCTAAGAACAAGAATACACTGTCGAGTTTCACATGAAAGTTCTCTTTTTCTGTCCATTTTGAAAGTTTCATAGAAGAAACAAATGTAATGCTCCAGATTCTCAACTAGCTCAAAGGAAGATCAATGTTATAGCTTCTCTAATCAGCCAAACCATTTTTAGCTGTGCTAACATACTTGGTCAAGGGTTTTCTAAACATTCATTATCCTTCTTAGGCGGCCGTCACACGCTACAATATCGTGAGCGATATTGTAAGCGATCACGTGCACGCGCGATCGCTAACGATATCGCTCACATCGCTGGTGAGCAGTCACACAGACAGACTCACCAGTGATGTGGAGCAGCGACATCGCTGGTAACTATGGTACACATCGGGTTACTAGGCGCCGCGCGGCGCTTAGTAACCCGACGTTTACCATAGATACCATCTCCCAGCACAGGCTCTGCCGCTGGGAGATCGTTCATCGTGGTGTCACACACCACAATGAATCAGATTGTTCAATCGTTCATCGCTTGATATGAGCTCCGGAGCTCAGATCTGCGATGTCACGATCAAGCGATTTTACATTGTAAAATCGCTTGATCGCACGTAGCGATGCACAAACGATATCGCTTAAGCGATCAAAAAGTAGATCACTTAAACGATATCGCTCACGATATTGTAGAGTGTGACGGCCGCCTTACACAGCAAATACAATGTACCATTAAAACACTGGAGTGGTGGTTGTTGGAAATGGGCCTCTATACACCTATGTAGATATTGCATTAAAAACCAGTCATTTGCAGCTAGAATAGTAATTTACCATATTAACAATGTATAGAGTGTATTTCTGATTCATTTAATGTTAGCTTCATTAAAAAAATGTGCTTTTCTATCAAAATTAAGGAAATTTCAAAATGACCCCAAACTTTTGAACGGTAGTGTATCTTGAATAGGAGATAACACATTTAATGATTTCTATTTGTTCTGAAAGGACAGAGATAGTTCTCCACAGGAGATTCTTGGACATCTCTTCTGATATTTCTTTTCCCTCCTCTGTCTGTAATATTGCAGGGAGCCCCTGGCCATGGCCAGTCTATGGTGAAATGATGTTTTCTCCACTTCCGGATTTTGACCTCAGCAGTGCTCACTAGAAACTTCTATAGTTTAGACATTCTTCTGTAACCAGTGCCATCATTTTGTTGCACCAGTAAGGTTACAAAGGTTTTGACACATCTCACTGGTTTTACCAATTATGAGATGTTTCTTGTGTGGCACCTTGGGAAGGAGACACTTTTTTATCACTTGAACCAGCTGATATTATTCTTCACTACCACGCACAGGATTACTTTCTAATTACTGATATATTTCACCTGGTATCAGAACTTTCCATGGCTTTTTGCACCTCTCTTTCTTCATGTGTTCAATACTTTTTCCTCTGTCATTTCTCATTATTACACATCACTAAATCGATGGACGTCTATGGTTTGATTTCTTTCCCTGTGTGGATTGGATGGGTTGTTACGAACATCTGGTGAGAAATTAATGTCCATAACACCTTTAGTAATATATTTACTTAGAAAACTGGTGACATGTTCAATACTTATTTCACCCACTGTATATGTCTGACAGCTCTCTTTTATGACTTTTTGAGTTCACCGCTTCTATGATCCCTTTGAAAGATCAAATTGTGGACTCCTCTCATGGCGGTTTAGCTCTGCGCCAAACAGCAGGACCGGAGCATGAAATTCCAATTGGATGAGCCATCTCCTCCCTAACAAGATCTGTTAAGGAAGAGTCAGGAGGCCACTGTAGACATTGTATGGTTAGGTGATCCTGCCTATATTATTTGTGATTTTATTTCTAGAAAAATGATTTCTCTCTATGTTGTATCTTCTTTACTATTTACTTGGCCCAATATTAAGAATTTCGGGCTTAATGCCAGCTGGCAATACAAAGCTGGCATTAACCCCTTATTACCCAGTTTGCCACCACTACACGGAAATGGGAAGAGCTGGGTAAAGTTTCAGGAACTGGCGCTTCTTATGAATGCGCCAATTTCTGGGTTGGTTGTGTGCCGATATTCTATAGTGTGGGGGCCCAATAACAATGGGCATACACTGAGAATACCAGCCCCCAGCTGCCTCGTTTAACTTGGCTGGCAATTAAAAATAGGGCAGAGCACTACACTTTTTTTTTTTGCCAGCCAGCTGTCTGAAAAAATACAGCCCTACGCATTTTGTTCCAATTAATTATTTATTTTACACCCTATGATGCCAGGTTGGTTGACATACACTAGTTAAGCTACACACACATCTGAACAATTACCAAACTAATCACGAATTTCCAAAACATTCGGGTTCGAGGGGTCGAGGGAACATTCCCAAATTCGGTCCGATTTGAAATTGATGAACATGTTTGTCAAACGTTCGCTCATCTCCAGTAGGGACCTAAGGTAAAAGATTTCTACGTGGTTGTTAGCAACTTTTAACTTTACTCTTTATTGGACATATTCCCAAAACATAGTGAAATATACTCTGGAACCCCCCCCGGCCTTTAAATTGAGTAATTTCAATTCTATTAACATCCACGTTCCAATTCTATCTACATGTTAAGTAATTGCTATTTAAGCAGTTTGCTACAACCTAATTCCACATCGTACCTTACCTCATTTATTTTCCTACCCGGCAAATTACGCTGGCGAATTCTCTGCCTTTGTTACCAAAGTGCTCAATAATTACAACTATTTAGGTCTCGAACAGGGAACTCATTTTCGCTAATGTCACGGATAATTCCGTGATTTATCTGGAGCTGATCCCCGACCGCAAATATCTAATATCCTTAATGATCTCTGTCTGCTCCGGCAGGACAGCTGTAGGCCACAGGGATAAAAGGTGAGTCAGGGTGAGGGGGAGAGAGAGGCACCTATTGAGTCACACAGCTGGGTGCTAAACATTGTCTACAGCCCCCCGGGGGCCAGGAACAAATTCCAAATCTTGTTCTCACTGCAGAAGAAAGTGCCCATTGTGGCTGCGGCAGACAGCTGCTCCTGCCAGAAATCAAGGCCCATCAAGGGCACGCGGCGCACCGTGAATGTGGTCACCGGGCCTGTCCTTGCCCGACCAAAAAAAAACGTTTGTGAAAGTTTAAAGGGAACCTGTCACCTGGATCTAAGCCCCTACACTATCACTACCTGTCCCTGCACCTTCCTAGCTGCTCCCTATCTATCCCTCTCTGAGCTAAATCCGCCCTATAAAACAGCAGAAAAATAACTTATAACTTACAGCAGTCCCTGAGGCTGGGGACTGAGAAGGCGGCGCCAGGCTCCATTCAGCCCCTCCTCCATGCAGCAGCACACGCCCCCGCTGGGCGGCATTATTCTTTCTTCATCGCCGCCTCCTCCATTTGGAATCTGTGCTTTACACCTATCATGTTGTGGTGATGCGACCTCGATGTGTCCCCTGACTGAGACACAGCATATGGGAGATTGTATCTTCTGCTCGGTAGCTGCACACACAGGGTGAGCTGCTACTGGAGCTAAGTGCTGATTGAAATCACTGACCCCCAGGTGTGCGGGTGAATAGGAGATGATATGTGCTGCCCTGGGCTGTTGGGAGGGGGTGGAGCGTGTCAGGACAGCAGCAGGAGCTGCTGGGATTGTATGAGGTTCTACTCAGCTGTGCCCCGGTGTAACAGGCCAGACTAACCCCCCCGACCAGAATATACTCGGGGTTAAAGTGGCCTAGGCCAGATTATACCTCTCCGTATACCACAGCAGCTGTAGATCAGGGCTCCAAGCAACACATGGGGGCCTGAGGCAGCACAAAGTGGCCCCAGGCAGCAGAAAGTGGCCCTACGCAACATACAGGGGCCCCAGGCAGTGCTAGGGCCCCATGCAGTGCTAGGGGCCCCAGGCAGTGCACAGGGCCCCAGGCAGCACTAATTGGCCCCAAGCAGTACAAAGAGGCCCCAGGCAACATACAGGGGCCCCAGGCAGTACTAGGGGCCACAAGCTACACACAGGATCCCAGGCAGCACACAGGGGCCCCAGGCAGCACAAAGTGACCACAGGCAATATACAGGGGCCCCAGGCAGTGGGCCACCCGGGGCCACTTTGTGCTGCCTGGGGCCCCTGTGTGCTGCCTCTGGCCCCCATGCGCTGCCTGGGACCCCTTTGTACTGCCTGGGGCCCTTGTATGCTGCATGGGGCCCCTGTATGTAGCCTGGGACCCTGTGTGTAGCCTGGGGCCCCTAGTACTGCCTGGGGCCCCTGTATGTTGCCTGGGGCCACTTTGTGCTGCCTTTGGCCACTTTGTGCTGCCTGGGGCCTGTGCACTGCCTGGGGCCCCGTGCACTGCCTGGGGCCCCGTGCACTGCCTGGAGTCCTTGTATGCTGCATGGGGCCCCTGTGTGTAGCCTGGGATCCTGTGTGTAGCTTGTGGCCCCTAGTACTGCCTGGGGCCACTGTATGTTGCCTGGGGCCTCTTTGTGCTGCTTGGGCCCCCATGTGTTGCTTGGAGCCCTGATCTACAGCTGCTGTGGTATACGGAGGGGTATAATCTGGCCTAGGCCACTTTAACCCCGAGTATATTCTGGTCGGGGGTTTAGTCTGGCCTGTTACACCGGGGCACAGCCGAGTAGAACCTCATACAATCCCAGCAGCTCCTGCTGCTGTCCTGACACACTCCACCCCCTCCCCACAGCCCAGGGCAGCACATATCATCTCCTATTCACCCGCACACCTGGGGGTCAGTGATTTCAATCAGCACTTAGCTCCAGTAGCAGCAAACCCTGTGTGTGCAGCTACCGAGCAGAAGATACAATCTCCCATATGCTGTGTCTCAGTCAGGGGACACATCGAGGTCGCATCACCACAACATGATAGGTGTAAAGCAGAGATTCCAAATGGAGGAGGCGATGATGAAGAAAGAATAACGCCGCCCAGCGGGGCGTGTGCTGCTGCATGGAGGAGGGGCTGAATGGAGCCTGGCGCCGCCTTCTCAGTCCCCAGCCTCAGGGACTGCTGTAAGTTATAAGTTATTTTTCTGCAGTTTTATAGGGCGGATTTAGCTCAGAGAGGGATAGATAGGGAGCAGCTAGGAAGGTGCAGGGACAGGTAGTGATAGTGTAGGGCTTAGATCCAGGTGACAGGTTCCCTTTAAGATTTTTTTTGAGCTGCGTACCTTACGCTCTTTGCGTTCCTGTCTGGGGGTTACGTTATTTGGGGAATTTTTTTAAAGGGCCATATCAACATTCCTGGAGCCCTGCCGGGATAATTACTGCTGTGTTTTGGGACAGAGGGGGGTTACTATTAGGGGGATTCCAGAAGATATTACAACAGAGGGTTGGAAGGATGAACTTAGAATCTGCTCAACATTTTGGAGTTAAAGGACATAAAATCAGAAAACTTACCATAAAAAGACAAAGGTCTGATACCCAATGCAGTTAGCAGGACGCCACAGGCCCCAATGATAGAGGAAACACAGGTGCAAGATACCAATGCAACAATCACTCTCAACCTGCCATGGCACGGGGGTGGTGATTGGTGGTATTATATATGCACACAGATGAGGTTTCCATATGGCATCAGTCACACAGGTATGTGTGATGCAAAGTGTCTGTCTACAGCCTATTGATCACACCCATACTGTTAGGGTGCCGTTACACACAGCGATGTTCCAGCGATCCCGACAACGACCAGGATCGCTGGAACATCGCTGTGTGGTCGCTGGGGAGCTGTCAAACAGGCAGATCTTCTCAGCGACCAGGGAGCCACCTCCACATCACTGGGTAAGCGGGAAGACACTGGTAATCATGATAAACAGCGGGTATCAAGGCAGGGCGCGCTGTTTAGTTACCCGCTGTTTATCATGGTTACCAGTATCCTCCCGCTTGCAAGCTGTGATAAGCAAGAGGACGCTGGTAACCATGATAAACAGTGGATAACTAAGCAGCGTGCGCTGCTTAGTTACCCGCTGTTTATCATGGTTACCAGCATCCTCCCGCTTACAGGCTGCGCTAAGCGGGAGGACGCTGGTAACCATGATAAATAGCTGGTATCTAGGCAGCATGTACTGCTTAGTTATCCGCTGTTTATCATGGTTACCAGCCTATGAGGTCGTTGATTGCTGGTCTCTCGCTGTCACACGCAGCGATGCGTGCTGACCAGCGGGAGACCAAGGACCAAAAAATGGTCCTGAAGGATGTGCAGCAATCGGCGACCTCACAGCAGGGGCCTGATCGCTGCTACGTGTCACAAGGCGAGATCGCTGGAGAGGTCGCTGTTACGTCACAAAACCTGTGCCGTATCAGCGATCTCGCTATGTGTGACGGGGGCTTTAGACCAGGCGGGCTCCCCAGCACCATGTATATGAACCACATAGGACAGACGCCCCAAAAGGGCCCAACCAGATCCTGTATAAAGATAAAAAAGATAACGTGAGGTGTTGGTGGATATTTTGGCCAAAACTCATAATCCATGTCAAGGATCCTTACGCTTACGAGTCCCTAACACTGTATTCAGATCAATACCTAGAAGGACATAAAATCAGAGAACTCACCATAAACAGCCAAAGGTCACCCAATGCACTTAGCAGGACGTCACAGGCAGGGGGTTGGGCCAGATGACCCAGGAGGCCCCTTCCATCTCTACCATTCTATGATTCTATTGTTGTTTTCAATTATATAAAAATGCTACAAAACAATTTAAAATAATGAAAATAATGATTCATTTTTTTAAATTTCGTACAGAACCGTCTGTCCTGTCTTCTCATGAGCAACTTACCGGGAAGTGTAGCATCTGCCGAACACATGCCGGTGCTCCCCTAGGGGGCGACATGGGACCCGGCCAGATCCTTCTTTGTCCTATGTTGTTCTCCTTCTTGGATTCGCTCTTGGTCGGGGGGTGGATTGCGGCTGCTTGTGTTGTATTTGATGAAACGTTCCCTGGTGGCCCATTGTAACGGCGTACTTCACTCCTGAGCTCATAACCTCACACCACGTCCTATCCGCCCTCATTCCCACACACAGGACACACTCCTTTTCCCCGAATTTGAGGTCAAGATCCTATAATAACAAAACCTAAGGATGGTATTCTCAGAATTATCTACTTAATAATAATAAATAATAATAATACTCTTTATTCACAAATCAGAGGATCATATACAAACAGTCATAAGTAACAGTTATCAGAGAATGCAATAATTAAAGCAAAATAATGACAGCCCTGTTCATAGGAGCTTACAATCTACAATGAGATGGGGGGGACACAGTACAGGGGCTGCCACTTATTTACAATGAAGGTCCAGCCAACTTGGAGAAATGGCGGATATAGGCTGCATGAGTCATCACCAGACAATCTGTGTAGAGCTTTGGGTGGAGTTTGACAGAGAATTATATTCAGAGAAATAGTGAATGGGTAATATATAAAGGACTTTGATTAGGGAATGGGATAGGCCGCCCTAGAATGATGTGTTTTTAGGGAGCGCCTAAAACTATGTAAGTTGTGAATAGTTCTAATTTCTAGGGGTAGTACATTCCAGAGAATTGGTGCAGCTCAGAAGTCGCCTTGGAAACAGGAGTGGGAGGTTCAGATTATTGCAGATGTTAGTCAAAAGTCACATGCAGGACTGTAGAGGTGGAAGACAGAGATGAGGAGATATAGGGAGTACAGAACTGTGAAGAAGATGAATAGGCAGATAGACAGATGAGGAAGAGATGTAGGGGGGTGCAACACTGTGGAGAGGATGGGTAGGGCGATAAACAGAAATGAGGGAGGAGATGTTGAGGATTGCAGAACTGTGGATAGGTGACAGACAGAGATGAGAGTGGAGAGGTAGGGAGGTGCAGAACTGTAGAGAGGACTGGTAGCGTGATGGACTGAGATGAGGGAGGATATGTTGGGGGGGGGTGTAGAACTGTGGAGAGGACGGGTAGGAGGATATACAGAGATGTGGAGTAGATCTAAGAGGGTGCAGAATTGTGGAGAGGACGGGTAGGTGATAGACAGAGATGAGGGTGGAGATGTAAGGAGGTGCTAAACTGTAGAGAGGATGGGTAGGTGGTAGACAAGGATGAGGGTGGAAATGTAGGTGAGTGCAGAACTGTGGAGAGGACGGGTAGGGTGATAGACAGGGATAAGGATGGAGAGGTAGGGAGGTGCTTCACTGTGAAGAGGTTTGTGGCTAAGAACAAGTCATTTAAATTGGATCCTATAGTATAGGCAGCCAGTGCAATGACTGGCACAGAGCGGAAGCGTTCGAGTAACTATTAGCCAGATAGATGATCCTGGCTGCTGCATTAAGGATGGACTGGAGAGGGGAGAGTCTAGTGAGGGGGAGGCCAATTAATAGAGAATTGCAATAATCCAGGCGGGAGTGGATCAGGGTCACAGTGAGGGATTTTGTTGTTTCCTTGGTGACAAAAGAGTGGATTCTAGAGATGTTTTTCAGGTGCAAGTGGCAAGAGCGGGCGAGAGATTGTAGATAGGGGGTGAAGGAAATATCGGTGTCAAACACAACACCAGACAGCGCGCCTGCTGACTACTACTTGACCACCAAATTAACATTCTTCCTTACATACAGATTCTTATCCATAGTCATGTCTATTTCTATTTTTTTTACTAGGCTTCCCCTCACTATAAGGTTTCCTGCTCCTGGGACCACCAGCGATCAGCTGTGATCTGTAGGGATATAAGTGTTCAGTTTGCCTGCAGCACTCCCACTGGAGAAATGAGGAATTACACTCACCCATAGAATAAATGGCTGTCTGTGTAATGCTTGGATGTGTCCAATGTAAGAGATGGTATTTCAGTGTTCCTGATGGTCAGTTATCAGCAGTCAGGACAGGTCTACAGAGGAGAGAGGCCGTCTGAGCACTGACAGAGGTTTCATACCTGATTTGATAAATGTGAGGAATGTGCCATGAACAGAATGTCACCAAACTATAATATCTGCCCGGAGATCTCCCCGGGGGGCGACCACACTGAGCCGCTTATGTGTCATTTCCTAGAACTCATTACAGGCTTAGGCAGCCGCCATATTCCCCATTGGCTGTAAATGAGTGGAGTCCACCCAACATCAGTAATGTAATGTATGTACACAGTGACTGCACCAGCAGAATAGTGAGTGCAGCTCTGGAGTATAATACAGGAGGTAACTCAGGATCAGTAATGTAATGTATGTACACAGTGACTGCACCAGAAGAATAGTGAGTGCAGCTCTGGAGTATAATACAGGAGGTAACTCAGGATCAGTAATGTAATGTATGTACACAGTGACTGCACCAGCAGAATAGTGAGTGCAGCTCTGGAGTATAATACAGGAGGTAACTCAGGATCAGTAATGTAATGTATGTACACAGTGACTGCACCAGCAGAATAGTGAGTGCAGCTCTGGAGTATAATACAGGAGGTAACTCAGGATCAGTAATGTAATGTATGTACACAGTGACTGCACCAGCAGAATAGTGAGTGCAGCTCTGGAGTATAATACAGGAGGTAACTCAGGATCAGTAATGTAATGTATGTACACAGTGACTGCACCAGCAGAATAGTGAGTGCAGCTCTGATCAGCTGTTGCTCATTGTGTGATTGAGGGTGTGGTCGCCTGTGATCCTGAGCTGTGCTCCTGAGCTCCTGAGAACCAAGACCTCTCCACCTGGGGCCTGCTCTCTCCTGCCCAGGGAGGGAGTGGGTCTCTGGGAATGAGTGATGGAGCCAAGTCCCAGGCTTCTGTTCCCCGAACCAGGCCGGCGGGGGGCAGGAGAAGCCAGCAACCGGCCTGCACATCGGAGGACTCGGGGGTGAGACGTTCCAGCAGGAGACGCAGTAATGTGGCTCCTACTCCCCTCGGGTCTGTGGAGACCCAGAGAAGCCGCAAGGCTTCCAACATGGAGGATATGCCAGGCAGCGTGGGTGACAGCCGTCCTTCCGGAGAAGCGCTGAGTGCTCACGGAGGTGAGTCCGAACTTACTGAAGGGGATTGGGGGCTGCAAAGCTCCCAGGAGTCAGTGTCTATCTATGCCTCCCGCGTTATGAGCCACCTCCGGGAGTACGAGGAGGCAAGTAAGACCATTAGGAGACTCCGGGAGGAGCTGCGCTGTGCACGCGCCAAAGTGTCTACTACCTCCAAGCCTAAGAAGATCAAGGTCCTGGAGGGAATAAAACGACTTCAGGAAGACATTGCCGAGCTGGAGATGAGGAAAGCTTACATCATAGACAAAAGTGGTCCTTTTAAAGAGAAATTGCTTAATGAGGACAGATTCAGAGTTATGGCTGATAACAGAGAGCAGAGGCTGATGGAGCTGCAGCCTGAAAGCCAGGTGGATGATGGGGAGGATGGTGACCAGCAGACAGCCCCACCTGGCAGCCTGGAGAGTCAGCCACAGGCCACGTGCAGCGAGCTCCCTGCCGGACAGGCGGCAGCAACATCCAGTCGCAGTCTTGCCGGCTCTGGGGAGGACAGTGACCACAGCAGCCAGGGAGGGGCGCTAATGGCACAGATCAAGATCCTGGAGTCCCCAGTGTGCCTTCAGAATTTCCATCTTGGTGATGATCTACCAGAGGAGGCACCTGGGGGCAAGAAGAAAGCTAAAGCCAAGAACAAGCTACAGGAAACGGTGAGCTTTGTGTATGCCCCCCTCCCTGCACCCCCTGAGCCGGCCGCAGGGTCCGCTCGTTGCATAAGTCCCGTTGCCCAGCCCAGCCCGGATTCTGCTGTGGATTCGGTGCAAAGGCGCGGGGAGATAATAAAGCAAGGTAGTGAGGCGCAGGGCTGCGTCTCTGCTTGTAGTAGTGGAGACGTAGCGGGTGATGCATCAGCCGAGAGGCTGGACAGTGGTTGCGGCCCGGCGGCGGGCATTCCATCAGGTCACGATGTCGTGGTGCGCTCCTCAGTGGGAGGGGGGAGCGGCCCGGTGTTGGGGGCCGCCCCGGTAGCCTCGGCGCCTCTGGATACTGTTGCCGCTGATCACGTAGTTGAGAGGCGGCGGCAGTGTGGGGGGGCGGCTGCAGCTGTTGAACCCATTCCTCCCGGACAATTACTATTTTGTGTTGGTGCCGTTGGTTCAGCGGATCCTGTTGATGGGGATCAGCGGCGCCTCATAGTAACAAAAGATCAGCGGCGCCTGAATGGAAAAAATCGGAAATTACTGACTAATGATGCGGAGGGTAGACATAACATTGGGGGTGAGGTTGTCTCCGGTTCTATGGAGGTGGCTGATCCCCTTGTGCCCAATGATGCTGAGGTCAATAAGTCACCCAGTCCGGTCACTGGTCCAGCAGGAGTGAATGTGGTGGTGGGGGCAAGCGAGAGTACTGTACTATCTGGTGGTGTAGTGGAGGGTGAGATGGAGGTGAATGATAATGTTGGGGCGGTGGAGTTAACTGGTCCAGTTGCCCCCCCGGAGGTGGGAGTACCTGTCAGGTCTTATGCCAGTGTCACCTCTGGGGGTAATAAGGCGTCATCCTCGTCTCCAGGCACTGAGGACAGCGTATTGCAGCGGCGTCTCCTGGGGGCTCTAAAGAGGGGAGAGAGATCACTAACTGTAGAGGGTAGAGTGGTGGATCTATCCTTCTGGATAGAGAGGCATGGCCTCGGGGCCTTCCAAGATGAAAGAGGGAGTGATACTGTATCGTCCCTTCCGACAGCGGGGCAGGGGCGTGTGCGTAGGAATGTGGTCCGTCTTCGGTGGAGGGGCAGTGATGCATGTCCTCCAAGATCAAAGGTTGTGGAGCTCCTGCTGAGGATGGGTTTCAAGGCATTTGATGTCTATGCCTTGATACATCCCTACGGCACGCCTGAGTTTGATGTCAGCTTTGTCCGGCCGGAGGGGCTTGAGCTCTTCTGGTCGAATTATGAGTTGGCAAAAAATGAGCCTGGCTGGCGGGATTTTGTTGTTCAGGCAATTTCTCGCCAAAACCAAGTCAAGAGAGTGACCGTGGTGACTTGTAACGAGTCACTTTCTTGTTTTGACATCATGACATGGATTGGTCGGTATGGAGAGGTGGTAGAAATACCAAAGAAAAATCGAGATGAGTTTGGTATCTGGTCAGGAGCCTGGACGTTTATGGTAAAACTTAAGCATTCAGGAGGTACGGTCGCCCACATTCCATCATCTGCCTTCCTGGGTGTGGATCGTATCCGGGTTCACTACCAAGGACAACCGAAGCTCTGTCACAAGTGCGGTGACCCCACACACTTCAGTGCAAATTGCACTGTGCAGAAATGTGCACTGTGTGGGGAGGTCGGCCATCTGGCTGCATCTTGTGGCAGGATTAGGTGTCACTTGTGTGGTGAGCTAGGTCACCCATTCAGCCGTTGTCCTCGCTCCTTTGCCAATGTGGTTGTGACCCCAGTGGGAGAAAGCCGTGTGGCCGATTCTGCTGGGGAAGGGACTAGCAGAGGCGAGGGAGCTGAGGGGCCAGGGAGGAAGAGCAAGAAAAAGACGTCCGCCCGGCAGAGGCGTCTAGATAAGCGCAGACAGGAGAGGGAGCCGGGTGAGCCCCTGGCTGCCAAGGTGACCTCTGTCCTGGATGCCCGTCTTGCTGCTGAGGCCCCGAGGGATGATGAGTTAGATGAGGAGGTCAGGAGGATCCACAGGGAGGAAAGCGCCACTTCCTCACAATCCTCCCATTATGAAAGTATGGATGAGGAGAATAGGCAGTGGCAAGAGCAAAAGCGTAAGCGTGGCGTCCGAAAGAAGAGAAACAAGGGAGATGTAACATCTTTTCCTACTCTGACCAAGGTACCTAAGGAAGGTAACACTGACTCCCCTCTGGTCGGTCTTTCTAACCAGTTCCAGGCCCTTGACAACATCTCCTCCTCTGAGGAGGAGGCCGAGGGTGGGGTGCTGGCCTCGGCGGGGCTTACAGGAGGCGCCGAGTCTCCTTCTTCTGGGGATGAATGGTCCTCAGGGAAGGAGACACACCGAGGGCCTGGAGACGAGGATGATAACAAAAAGAAACAGGTAATGGACACATCTGTGTCGCTAAAGAGGGGAAAGGATTCCTCTTCTGAGGTAGAAGATGGGAATGGGAGGGGGAAGAAGAAAGCCATCCAACTCAATCACCAATGATGGCGGTACCCACTCCGTTGACGCTGGCGTCCATTAATGTCGCCAGCATTAAGTCGGATACAGCTAGATTTGCGGCCTTTGATTTTCTCAGCCGGGTTGAAGCTGACATTTTCTTTTTGCAGGAGACCAGGCTGCCAACCATGGCAGACGTGTTTATAGCTAAAAGAGAGTGGAGACTCGGGCCCTCTTACTGGTCTCTTGCGGCCGAGCCGTATAGCGGAGTGGCGGTCCTTTTTACCGTACCGGTAGAATGCCGACGGGTAATTGAGTTGGAAATGGGGAGGTGCCTGATCTTAGATGTCCTCGTGAAGGGACAGGAGCTCCGGCTCATTAATATCTATGGTCCCCAATCTAAGTGGGACCGGAAGTGTCTCTTTACGAGGATCAAGCCCTACCTTTTTACGAGTCGGCAGGTTGTCTTTGGAGGGGACTTCAACACTGTCACGAGGCCCCGAGATAGAGGAGGTGCCAGAGACAAGCTGACTTATGATAGCGTCGCTCTTAATAGTATAGCTAGTGAGGCTCGCCTGGTGGATGTCCACATCCGGCACACCCCAGGCCACGAGGGGTTCACCTATCATAGAGGTAACTGTAGGTCTAGAATAGATAGGTTTTATTTAAAGGAGGACGCCGTCTCTTCAGCAGTATCTGTTGTTGAGGTGGAGTTCTCCGACCACTGTTTAATTTTATTTTCTCTGAATGTTGCAGAGACCCTCCGGATGGGTAGAGGCTTTTGGAGGCTGAATTCGTCTCTCTTGGAAGAAGCAGAGATAAGACAGTCCTTTGAGGATTTTCTTCAGAGCCAGGTACCCTTACTGGATCTTTGTAGTAGTAAGTCAGAGTGGTGGGAGATCTTCAAACAAAGGGTGGCGAGATTCTTCCGTCAGCTCTCGAGCCTCAGGAGTCTGGACAGGTACCGCCTGTATCAGGGCCTGAGGAGGAAACTCGACCATCTTGTCTCAACTGGAGGTAGCCGCGAGGAGATCTCCGGAGTGAAGTCTTTGCTCATGAGGTGTCAGTATAATAGACATGCATCTTTGGTTTTTGAGAGGGATTATGGGAAGTACCGCTCGCCCGACCCTTACAGAAACTGCAAGATGTCAGTTAATAGTAAAATTGTCACAGGACTGATCGACAGTACAGGGTCCCTGAGGAGATCCAGATCAGGGATCCTGGAGGTGGTCAGATCCTTTTACTCACACCTCTTGGGAAAGAGGGATCTGGATTGGGATGAGATGTCGGCTTTCCTGGCTGAAGCTGTCCCTGAACCAGGGGTAGACCCCTCGCTTGATGTTTTGACAGAGGTGATCAGGGAAGAGGAAGTTAGGTTGGCGATTGAAGGGCTTGCCCTAAAGAAATCGCCAGGTCCAGATGGCTTAACATCTGAGTTCTATAAGACCTTTAAGGACGCCTTGGTTCCCCTCTTGACTGAAGTATTTAATGAGTGTCTTTCCTCGGGCGCTCTGCCGAAGTCAATGAGGAGGTCTGCCCTGATCATTTTGTCAAAGGGTAAGGACCCTTCTTGCATTGAGAATTGGCGTCCCATAGCGCTTCTTAATGCGGACAGGAAGGTTTTGGCAAAGGTGCTCTTTAATCGGCTGGTGAAGTTTGCACCCCGGCTCCTTTCGGAGGCCCAGAATTGCTCTGTTCCCGGCCGCAGTACATTTGGTGCTGTGCTCTGTGTCCGAGAGGCAGTGGAGCAGGGTAGGGCTGGCCACTGGAGGGGGTACATGCTGTCATTGGATCAGGCAAAAGCATTTGATCGGGTTAATCACGATTACCTCTGGTCTGTCCTTCTGAGGTATGGCCTGCCGGGGAGGTTTGTTGATTGGCTTAAGACATTGTACGCTGGGGCAGAGAGTTTCCCGCTGGTCAACGGTTGGATTGGCAGCTCATTTGAGGTTGGCTCTGGCGTTCGCCAGGGTTGTCCCTTGAGCCCACTGCTGTACGTGTTTGCGATTGATCCCTTCCTTAGAAGGATTGAGCGTGGACCGTTGGCTGGGGTCGGGATGGACCGGGCGGCTCCAGACACCACTCTAAGGGTGGTGGCGTATGCTGATGATGTCACCGTTTTTGTTTCCTCGGAAGGGGAGACGGAGTGGCTGATGTCAGAGGTAGATCGCTACTCGGAGGCATCTGGGTCCAAGATCAACCGGGATAAGTGTGAAGGTCTCTGGCTGGGAGAGGAGATCCTGGTTTTGATCTCCTGGACACCCTTCCGGGGCCCAAAGTCTCTGCAAAAGTCCTTGGCATCGAATTTTCTCAGGGGGATTACTCCAAACAAAATTGGGACAGCAGGCTAGAGATTGCCGCTCAGAAGGTCAACCAATGGAAGGGTTGGTCTTTGACTCTAAGGGAAAGGGTAAACCTGATCAAAACTTACCTGCTCCCTTTACTAATTTATCTAGGCAGCGTGTGCATCTTGCCGGAGCCTCTCTGGACACGGGTCTACAGTTTGTTCTTCCAAATGTTATGGGGGAATAGACTGAACCTTATCAAGAGGGAGGTTACTTACCGTACGAGGAGACTAGGAGGGTTGGGTATGGTCAACCCTGTGATATTCCTTGTGAATATCTTTCTTAAGACCAATATTGCAAACCTCTGGACAGCGAGGGCTCCTCCGTGGGTATTCTCCTGTAGGGGGTGGTTTCAGCCTTTCTTCCAGGAATGGGAGACAGGAGGGCAAGTGAAGGATCTTCGCACACCGCATGGACATCTTCCGGCTTACGCTACCCTGGTTCTGAAGGTCATTCGCCGGTGGGGTCTGGGGATGTGGGAGGTCCGGACTCTGCCAAGGAAGCTCCTTGACAATAGGGTTCTGCTGACCCATTTCCAGAAGCCTCTAGCCCTCAGGGACTGCCCAAGTCGGGATCTTGGGGTGGGTTTGCATCTTCTCAATTCTGTTAGGATCCCCATGAAGTTTTGGGACTTGGCTTGGCGCTGCTTCCATGGGAAACTGTGTGTGAGGGACAATCTGAAGTGTAGGAGCTCTGAGGACAGGAATTGTCCTCGAGAGCATTGTGGTACTGTGCTTGAAAGCATGGACCACTTCCTGCTTCATTGTCCTTTTAACACAGAGGTTTACAGCAGGGTGGGCACCTCCATTGGCTGGCCTCGGCTGGCCGGTCTCTCCTATGCGGAATGGGCTTATGGAGCGTTCGGAGACCTGGGTGGTCGGGACCGCTGCACTTTGTTTCTAGTTAGCCTAGTGGTTAGGTATCACACGTGGAACGCACGCTGTTTAGTATCGACGCAACGGAAAATCCTCCCAGTAGACGAAGTGTTTAGGTCCATCCTCGGTGCCCTGGTGAAGGTGCGCTCTCTGGAGTATGAGAGACTGGGCACACGGAGGGCGGCTCTCCTCTGGAGGGGCTTTTCTTTTAGTGTGCCTTAGTCTATCGTCTCCTTACCTGGTGGTGGGCTGATGCTGACACCATAGACTTTTGTTTTGTGTTGATGTGTGGACAGTGATGTAGGGCTGCAGGCGCTGATCTTGGGCTTTGTTGGTTATATTGGTTTTGTGTTTCTGTATATATTGTATATAGGTGTATATGTATGGGTGTAGGTGTTAGGTTGGGAGGTGGGTTTCTCATACGGGGCTTTGGGACGCTGGGGCTTCAACTGGTGCTTCCTGATCTGGACTATGGACATTGGACCATGAACTGAGGCAAGAGACGCGGGACCGGCTCTCAGGATGGTGTGGGGGAGGGGAATGGTGAAGGGGGGAGGGGAATGGTGAAGGGGGGGGAGGGGAATGGTGAAGGGGAGGGGGGAAGAAAAAAAAAAAAAAGTGATTGGCTATTGTTTTCCTTATTTTTTTTTCTTTTGGCAACTGGATCAGGTGTTGATGTATTTAGTGTTAGTGAATATTATGTATATATTGAGGTTTATGGTTGTATGTATGGTAATACGTGTGTGAGGAGAGAGTGAGCGGCTGGACCAGATCTTGTTATATTGATCATGTTCTGATTGTTACTTTTGTTATGTTTCTGTTATTGTTGTTATGTTTTTCATTTTTATAATAAAAGATCTACAGGAGGTAACTCAGGATCAGTAATGTAATGTATGTACACAGTGACTGCACCAGCGGAATAGTGAGTGCAGCTCTGAAGTATAATACAGGAGGTAACTCAGGATCAGTAATGTAATGTATGTACACAGTGACTGCACCAGTAGAATAGTGAGTGCAGCTCTGGGGTATAATACAGGAGGTAACTCAGGATCAGTAATGTAATGTATGTACACAGTGACTGCACCAGCAGAATAGTGAGTGCAGCTCTGGAGTATAATACAGGAGGTAACTCAGGATCAGTAATGTAATGTATGCACACAGTGACTGCACCAGCGGAATAGTGAGTGCAGCTCTGGAGTATAATACAGGAGGTAACTCAGGATCAGTAATGTAATGTATGTACACAGTGACTGCACCAGCAGAATAGTGAGTGCAGCTCTGGAGTATAATACAGGAGTGTAACTCAGGATCAGTAATGTAATGTATGTACACAGTGACTGCACCAGCGGAATAGTGAGTGCAGCTCTGAAGTATAATACAGGAGGTAACTCAGGATCAGTAATGTAATGTATGTACACAGTGACTGCACCAGCAGAATAGTGAGTGCAGCTCTGGAGTATAATACAGGAGGTAACTCAGGATCAGTAATGTAATGTATGTACACAGTGACTGCACCAGCAGAATAGTGAGTGCAGCTCTGGAGGATAATACAGGAGGTAACTCAGGATCAGTAATGTAATGTATGTACACAGTGACTGCACCAGCAGAATAGTGAGTGCAGCTCTGGAGTATAATACAGGAGGTAACTCAGGATCAGTAATGTAATGTATGTACACAGTGACTGACACCAGCAATAGTGAGTGCAGCTCTGGAGTATAATACAGGAGGTAACTCAGGATCAGTAATGTAATGTATGTACACAGTGACTGCACCAGCAGAACAGTGAGTGCAGCTCTGGAGTATAATACAGGAGGTAACTCAGGGTCAGTAATGTAATGTATGTACACAGTGACTGCACCAGCAGAATAGTGAGTGCAGCTCTGGAGTATAATACAGGAGGTAACTCAGGATCAGTAATGTAATGTATGTACACAGTGACTGCACCAGCAGAATAGTGAGTGCAGCTCTGGAGTATAATACAGGAGGTAACTCAGGGTCAGTAATGTAATGTATGTACACAGTGACTGCACCAGCAGAATAGTGAGTGCAGCTCCGGAGTATAATACAGGAGGTAACTCAGGATCAGTAATGTAATGTATGTACACGGTGACTGCACCAGCAGAATAGTGAGTGCAGCTCTGGGGTATAATACAGGAGGTAACTCAGGATCAGTAATGTAATGTATGTATACAGTGACTGCACCAGCAGAATAGTGAGTGCAGCTCTGGAGTATAATACAGGAGGTAACTCAGGATCAGTAATGTAATGTATGTACACAGTGACTGCACCAGCAGAACAGTGAGTGCAGCTCTGGAGTATAATACAGGAGGTAACTCAGGGTCAGTAATGTAATGTATGTACACAGTGACTGCACCAGCAGAATAGTGAGTGCAGCTCTGGAGTATAATACAGGAGGTAACTCAGGATCAGTAATGTAATGTATGTACACAGTGACTGCTCAGCAGAATAGTGAGTGCAGCTCTGGAGTATATCAGAGTAATCAGGATCAGTAATGTAATGTATGTACACAGGGCTGCACTAGGCAGAATAGTGAGTGCAGACTCTGGGGTATAATACAGGAGGTAACTCAGGATCAGTAATGTAATGGTAGTGTACACTAGTGACTGCAACCAGCAGAATAGTGAGTGCAGCTCTGGGTATAATACAGGAGGTAACTCAGGATCAGTAATGTAATGTATGTATACAGTGAATGTAACCAGCAGAATAGTGAGTGCAGCTCTGGAAGTATAATAACAGAAGGTAACTCAGGATCAGTAATGTAATGTATGTACACAGTGACTGCACACAGAACAGTGAGTTGCAGCTCTGGAGTATAATACAGAGGTAACTTCAGGTCTTAATGTAATGTATGTACACAGTGATGCAGCAGATAGTGAGTGCAGCTCTGGAGTATAATAAGGAGTAATCAGGTTCAGTAATGTAATTGTTATGTACAGTGATGCTCACTGAATAGTGAGTGCATGTTCTGGTATAATACAGGAGGTAACTCAGGATCAGTAATGTAATGTATGTACACAGTGACTGCTCCAGCAGAATAGTGAGTGCAGCTCTGAGAGTATAATACAGGAGGTAACTCAGGATCAGTAAGGTAATGTATGTACACAGTGACTGCACCAGCAGAATAGTGAGTGCAGCTCTGGAGTATAATACAGGAGGTAACTCAGGATCAGTAATGTAATGTATGTACACAGTGACTGCACCAGCAGAATAGTGAGTGCAGCTCTGGAGTATAATACAGGAGGTAACTCAGGATCATGTAATGTATGTACACAGTGACTGCACCAGCAGAATAGTGAGTGCAGCTGTGGAGTATAATACAGGAGGTAACTCAGGATCAGTAATGTAATGTATGTACACAGTGACTGCACCAGCAGAATAGTGAGTGCAGCTCTGGAGTATAATACAGGAGGTAACTCAGGATCAGTAATGTAATGTATGTACACAGTGACTGCACCAGCAGGAATAGTGAGTGCAGCTCTGAGTATAATACAGGAGGTAACTCAGGATCAGTAATGTAATGTATGTACACAGTGACTGCACCAGCAGAATAGTGAGTGCAGCTCTGGAGTATAATACAGGAGGTAACTCAGGATCAGTAATGTAATGTATGTACACAGTGACTGCACCAGCAGAATAGTGAGTGCAGCTCTGGAGTATAATACAGGAGGTAACTCAGGATCAGTAATGTAATGTATGTACACAGTGTCTGCACCAGCAGAATAGTGAGTGCAGCTCTGGAGTATAATACAGGAGGTAACTCAGGATCAGTTATGTAATGTATGTACACAGTGACTGCACCAGCAGTATTTGAGGAGATATACTCTAAGGTACTTATCTAATGTAATTAATGCACAGTGACTGCACCATGGATCAGGATCTGCAGCTGAGTAATTCACAGGAGGGTACCATTGGGTGGTAGTAGGGTTGTCTGAACACGCTGCTGAGCAGGAATGTTTCGTCAGGATGTTAATACCTCAGGATCAGTAATGTAATGTATGTACACAGTGACTGCACCAGCAGAATAGTGAGTGCAGCTCTGGAGTATAATACAGGAGGTAACTCAGGTCAGTAATGTAATGTATGTACACAGTGACTGCACCAGCAGAATAGTGAGTGCAGCTCCGGAGTATAATACAGGAGGTAACTCAGGATCAGTAATGTAATGTATGTACACGGTGACTGCACCAGCAGAATAGTGAGTGCAGCTCTGGGTATAATACAGGAGGTAACTCAGGATCAGTAATGTAATGTATGTATACAGTGACTGCACCAGCAGAATAGTGAGTGCAGCTCTGGAGTATAAATACAGGAGGTAACTCAGGATCAGTAATGTAATGTATGTACACAGTGACTGCACCAGCAGACAGTGAGTGCAGCTCTGGAGTATAATACAGGAGGTAACTCAGGGTCAGTAATGTAATGTATGTACACAGTGACTGCACCAGCAGAATAGTGAGTGCAGCTCTGGAGTATAATACAGGAGGTAACTCAGGATCAGTAATGTAATGTATGTACACAGTGACTGCTCCAGCAGAATAGTGAGTGCAGCTCTGGAGTATAATACAGGAGGTAACTCAGGATCAGTAATGTAATGTATGTACACAGTGGCTGCACCAGCAGAATAGTGAGTGCAGCTCTGGGGTATAATACAGGAGGTAACTCAGGATCAGTAATGTAATGTATGTACACAGTGACTGCACCAGCAGAATAGTGAGTGCAGCTCTGGGTATAATACAGGAGGTAACTCAGGATCAGTAATGTAATGTATGTATACAGTGACTGCACCAGCAGAATAGTGAGTGCAGCTCTGGAGTATAATACAGGAGGTAACTCAGGGTCAGTAATGTAATGTATGTACACAGTGACTGCACCAGCAGAACAGTGAGTGCAGCTCTGGAGTATAATACAGGAGGTAACTCAGGTCAGTAATGTAATGTATGTACACAGTGACTGCACCAGCAGAATAGTGAGTGCAGTCTGGAGTATAATACAGGAGGTAACTCAGGATCAGTAATGTAATGTATGTACACAGTGACTGCTCCAGCAGAATAGTGAGTGCAGCTCTGGGGTATAATACAGGAGGTAACTCAGGATCAGTAATGTAATGTATGTACACAGTGACTGCTCCAGCAGAATAGTGAGTGCAGCTCTGGAGTATAATACAGGAGGTAACTCAGGATCAGTAAGGTAATGTATGTACACAGTGACTGCACCAGCAGAATAGTGAGTGCAGCTCTGGAGTATAATACAGGAGGTAACTCAGGATCAGTAATGTAATGTATGTACACAGTGACTGCACCAGCAGAATAGTGAGTGCAGCTCTGGAGTATAATACAGGAGGTAACTCAGGATCAGTAATGTATGTACACAGTGACTGCACCAGCAGAATAGTGAGTGCAGCTGTGGAGTATAATACAGGAGGTAACTCAGGATCAGTAATGTAATGTATGTACACAGTGACTGCACCAGCAGAATAGTGAGTGCAGCTCTGGAGTATAATACAGGAGGTAACTCAGGATCAGTAATGTAATGTATGTACACAGTGACTGCACCAGCAGAATAGTGAGTGCAGCTCTGGAGTATAATACAGGAGGTAACTCAGGATCAGTAATGTAATGTATGTACACAGTGACTGCACCAGCAGAATAGTGAGTGCAGCTCTGGAGTATAATACAGGGGGTAACTCAGGATCAGTAATGTAATGTATGTACACAGTGACTGCACCAGCAGAATAGTGAGTGCAGCTCTGGAGTATAATACAGGAGGTAACTCAGGATCAGTAATGTAATGTATGTACACAGTGTCTGCACCAGCAGAATAGTGAGTGCAGCTCTGGAGTATAATACAGGAGGTAACTCAGGATCAGTTATGTAATGTATGTACACAGTGTCTGCACCAGCAGTATTTGAATATTAGCTCTAATGTATTTCTAATGGATTTACAGCACAGTGTCTCCACCCATGGATCAGGGCTCTGGCAGCAGCTGACATCTCTCGACAGTCGGGCAGCCATTAGCTGGTGAGGACGGTGTCTGAACACGCTGTAGTCTGGATGTTTCGTGCAGCTGTCAAACCCTCTCGTCACAATGTAATGCACGCGCCAGGAATCTGCACCGAACATCTATGTAACCCACATAGTTATTGGCTTCTTCTTTCACACATATTTTGTAGGTAAAAGCTTCATCTTGTAAAAGTAAAATTTAAAGAATGTGAGAATGTGCCCAAGATCCAAAGAGGAGCCGCAGCGTCCGCACCAGAGGAATGTAAACCGCCATCCAGAGAAAGTGACGAGGAGCCCAGAGTAATCACTGCAATCATCAGAGCATTATATGGGGAGATTATCTGTGAACATGCGACAGCCTCAATGTGACTCCTCCCGGGGGGACACGATGACAAGGTATCTCCCCGAGAGATAGAGGAGCCTCAATGAATGAGAATATCATCAAAAAGTTACTTTATCTCAGTAATTCAATACATCAAGTGACCACATATATTATATAGAGTCATTACACACAGAGGGATCTATTTCATGTGTTTATTTCTGTTAATGTTGATGATTATGGAAACCCAAAGGTCATTATCTCAGAACATTAAAGTAGGGAGGATGAAGGGTCTGAGAGACAAAATATGACCTAAATAGGTATCAGAGGCTTCACCTTGTGTGGTTGTGAGAGTCACAACCACTATAAAAGCAGATCATGGGTGCTGCAGTCCCCAGCGTGGGGCATATAGAGGAGGGAGGATAAAGGGTTAAACACCGCGCTGCCGTATGCCACGAGACATCAAATGGTGAATATAATATTGATTTATTAGTCAACATGTTTCAGGGCTCCCTGGCCCCTTCCTCAGGACAAATCAATATCATATTTTCATGTTCCAGGGAGTCTTGGAACACGTTGACTAATAAATCAATATTATATTCATCCTTTGATGTCTGGTGGAATACGGCAGCGCGGTGTTTAACCCTTCATCCTCCCTACTCTATATGAACCACGCTGGAGACTGCAGCAGCCGTGATTTGCTTTGATAGTGGTTGTGACTCTCACAACCACACAAGGTGAAGCCTCTGATACCTATTTAGGTCATATTTTATCTCTCAGACCCTTCATCCTCCCTACTTTAATTTTCTGAGATAATGACCTTTGGGTTTCCATAATCATCAATATTAACATAAATAAACACATGAAATAGATCCCTCTGTGTGTAATGACTCTATATAATATATGTGCGTCACTTTATGTATTGAGTTACTGAAATAAAGTCACTTTTTGATGATCTTCAAATTCATTAAAATGCACTTGTATATAAGATGTGTGTATCCCTTTAAGCTGTTACTCCTCTGATATTGATTTCTCTGTTATTCCATCATTAAATAGCTCCTCCCCTTCCCTCCCTTAGATGATGTTCTAATTCATTGGGATGCACCTGTATATGAGAAGAAGTGGTCAAAATTCTGGAATCATTGGTGGAACTTAAAGTGAATCTGTCACCAGATTTTTGCCATCCCATCTGAGAGTAATATAATGTAGAGACAGAGACCCTGATTCTAGCGATGTGTCACTTACTGAGCTGCTTGCTGCCATTTTGTTAAATGATTGTTTTCTCTGCTGCTGATTTGGCAGCTCCTAGGTATGACTGGACTACTTGTTTAGTCCTCTATTGATAATCTCCAGATGATTTAACAGTGATTTTATCAAAAACTACACTGAGCAGCGCAGCCCAGTAAGTGACACATCGCTGGATTCAGGGTCTCTATCTCTACATGATGCTGCTCTCAGATGAGTTGACAAAAACCTAGTGACAGATTCCCTTTAAAGCTTGTTGTTCCCAAAGCAAAATTGCTAACAGGGCCCCTACTTATCCATGTCTGCAGGGCCGGCTCCAGGTTTCTGTGGACCCCGGGCGAAAAGGTCTCAGTGGGCCCCCTTTAAGTACATATCGCGGACTATATAATTATATATATATATATATATATATATATATATAATATATATTGCCGCACACTTACCGCAAGCCCCATAGACAATGCATGGGGCTTGCCGCAAACGTGCAGCAAGTGCAGCCGCTAGGCGGAAATGACGCAACTGCCACATTTTTTAAAAAACTCCTATGTGAAGGCAGCCTTACAGGAACAGTGACTGCTGAAACCAGCAAGAGCTGTTTCTGACAGTGAGTATACTACACGTTGTTAGGGCTAAAATGCGTTTGCGTTCCCTTGCGCTTTTTAAAAATACCCTTCAAATGCAAAATGTTGCATTTTTGTGCGTCTGAGGATTCTTGGTATATACACAAGCATCCTGAAGCACATAAATAATGCAAGCAGCTCAATGGAGCCACACTGCCATATGGTGGCACCGCAGCTTAGCGGAGTGTCTGGCCGTCCGGATCTCTCTTTCTCCTCACCTTTCTTCTCGCTGCTCCGGTCTCCTCCGGTCGCTCTGCACATATCAGCACAGTGATGACATCGTGCCCCTCCATGCTGAGCTGCAGAATGCAGACAGCGGCAGAAGAGACTCTGGAGAAGAATGCTGCTGGCAAAGGTGGCTGGGACTATAGGAGCGGAATCCGCGGGGGCTACCACTGGTACACATACCTCGCACGCACTCGGCTCTGCTCCGTACACCTCGCACGCACGCGGCTCTGCTCCGTACACCTCGCACGCACGCGGCTCTGCTCCGTACACCTCGCACGCACTCGGCTCTGCTCCGTACACCTCGCACGCACTCGGCTCTGCTCCGTACACCTCGCACGCACTCGGCTCTGCTCCGTACACCTCGCACGCACTCGGCTCTGCTCCGTACACCTCGCACGCACTCGGCTCTGCTCCGTACACCTCGCACACACTCGGCTCTGCTCCGTACACCTCGCACACACTCGGCTCTGCTCCGTACACCTCGCACACACTCGGCTCTGCTCCGTACACCTCGCACACACTCGGCTCTGCTCCGTACACCTCGCACACACTCGGCTCTGCTCCGTACACCTCGCACACACTCGGCTCTGCTCCGTACACCTCGCACACACTCGGCTCTGCTCCGTAACCCCTCGCACACACTCGGCTCTGCTCCGTACACCTCGCACACACTCGGCTCTGCTCCGTACACCTCGCACACACTCGGCTCTGCTCCGTACACCTCGCACACACTCGGCTCTGCTCCTTACACCTCGCACACACTCGGCTCTGCTCCGTACACCTCGCACACACTCGGCTCTGCTCCGTACACCTCGCACACACTCGGCTCTGCTCCGTACACCTCGCACACACTCGGCTCTGCTCCGTACACCTCGCACACACTCGGCTCTGCTCCGTACACCTCGCACACACTCGGCTCTGCTCCGTACACCTCGCACACACTCGGCTCCGCTCCGTACACCTCGTACACACTCGGCTCCGCTCCGTACACCTCGTACACACATGGCTCTGCTCCGTACACCTCGTACACACTCGGCTTCGCTCTGTACACCTCGTACACACTCGGCTCTGCTCCGTACACCTCGTACACACGCTGCTCCGCTCCGTACACCTCGTACACACATGGCTCTGCTCCGTACACCTCGTACACACTCGGCTCTGCTACATTCACACTGTAAATCCCTCCTGACCCACACATAACCTTCACCTAATTGCCATACACCTAGTACACACTCACCTCTGCTACATTCACACTGTAAATGCCTCCTGACCACACACAAACTTCACCTTATTTGAGCATCATTGATGGCCAGTACAGTCCTGGATACACTGAGGAGCTGATCATGAGACCCCTGACTCCTCCCCATCCATTGACATCATCACAGGTCCTGTAAGCACAGTGTGTGTGTGCAGCTCTGTCGGCTCCCGTGGAGGGGGGAGGAGGGAGACCTCCGGTGCTGCAGGCAGCAGGAGCCTGAAAATGACCCCCCAGCTGCCCCCTGGATATGGCTCTGGCCTCTGGCTGTGGGGGCAGTGCTCAGGGGCCCCTGAGGCTAGGGTCACACTTGCATTGTGACCCTAGCCTTATGCAAGTATAGTATGTTGCAGCGCATAGCGCTGGAGGCAGCCCATAGAAACCCGACGTTTACCATGACAACCACTGGTTGTCAATGTAAACGTCGGCTTTCTATGGGCTCAGTTGCTGGCAGCGCATAGCGTTAAACGCTCTGCGCTGCAGCAGACAATACTTGCGTCAGGCTAGGGTCACAACATAAGTGTGACCCTAGCCCTCAGGGGCCCGGTGGGCCCCCTCCAAGCAGTCGGGCCCCGGCACTTGCCCGGGTACGCCGGGTGCTGACGCCGGCCCTGCATGTCTGTAATAGTATTGGTCTTGTCATAAGGCCTTAAGCTCCGGGGCCCGGGTGTGACTGCAAATCCCTGCACCTGTTAGAGTTACAGCCTTTATAAGTCTCGGAGCTCTATAAAGCTCCAAAAAAAGGGGCGTAACTACAGCAGGTGCAGGGGATGGGATCGCACCTGGGCCCGGAGTCTAGGGGGGCCCCAAAAGTCCCTTTGGCCTATAGAAAAAAACTAATAATATTAAAGATTTGCAATAATTGGGGGCCCCTTTGGAGCTTTTGCATCGGGGCCCCTGAGCTTCACATTACGCCACTGTTCCAAATCCTCTCTCACAAATAGTTACACCATGAGTTTCTCCCCATAACTCCTGTAGTGATGTCCATATGTTTTCCTAGGTCAGGAGGACAGAGGAGGTTACCGTCCTCTATGGCCTCCTGATCACAGTGTTGGCACAGTCTTTCCTCCCTGGGCTTGTAGCTCTGCCTGTGTCGGCCGGACTCGATGGCCAGACTGTGGGCACTGAGTCTATATCGGCTCAGGATCTATCTATCTATTTATCTATCTATCTATCTATCTATCTATCTATCATCAGTCAGTGATGTATGACGGACATTTCCTCGATGATCCCCATAGATGACCCCGGTGGTCTTCTCTCTCTGGTTCCCATTATCTCGGTGCTGTAGTTATGTCTCGCTCACATCCCCATCATGTACAGACACAACTATCACTTAACACCAATTGTCTCGGTTTCCAGTCTGACATCTGTTTGCTGACAGATGTGTTCACATTTCTCTTCTGCTCCTCAGATGTTTCTCTGATTGAGGAACCTTACAGAATCTCACATTTGGAGATGGTGATTAAATCATTAAAGGGATCCCGTCAGCAGATTTTTGTGTATGAACCTCCTCGGGGCCTGTGCTGCGTTCTAGAACATTGTATATTACGTCCTGACCCCCACTCCTCGTATATCCCCCCAAAACTTCTGAAATTCTCTCATGTTGTAAATAAATCCAATGGGCGTCATTGCGGCGGCTCCTGTCCTCGTCTCTGCTCCTAATCGTTGTCTTTCCGCTGTGACCGATCCTGCATCATCCACATGGCGGAACGAAATCTCACACCTGTGTGGAGCACAAAGGGTCGGGGCACCCAGCAGCTGGGCCAGTGGTCAGGATCACGGTGGCTGTGCCCGGTGCTGTGGTCCTGGCTCACATTAAAAAGGGGGGGAATAAAAATGGAGAAAAGAAAAACAAAAAATAGGTTTGTGACACCATGTGAGATTTCCAGCCTTTGGGTGGTCGGCACTGCAGATAATCCCTGGGAAATAGGTGGTGAAGCAGTGTAGATGTTTAATCCTTCCCAACCAGGGCTGGCTCCTAGGGTTATGAGGATGATGGGGGTAGTAGTAGGAGTGATGATGCAGTGGGAAAAGAGGCACACAAAATAGTCTATTTGCTCTTTACCTTTTTACTGAAGTCCAAGGTTACAAGCACCATCAGGCTCTTGGTCCAGCCAGTCTGAGAAGAACTGCAGTCCGCTCTGCTGGATGAGATATAGTGGCCTACCCCCTAACTTGTCTTTGTTAAGGTTTCCAGGTGCTTGCAAGCTCTCTTTACTCCCTACCATTGCTATGGGTTACCTCCAACCAGGCAGGCGATGTGGATCCTGTGGGCATCCTTACTCTCTTTAGTGCAGGTCCCTGACCCTCTGGATTACTGTGCCTTGGAAATTCTCATTTAGATGTGGCTACTGGGCATAAAATCCATCATCCTCCAGCATCTGTTAATAGGCCATGAAAGCCTAGCAAGCTAGGGCCTGCAACTCTGTATTGCAAACCGGCCCCTCTGAGCAGCCTCCCAGCCTGCTGTAGACCCAACCTCTCCCCTTGCCTCCTCACCCCTACTATCCTAACCCCTCCCTCCAACCAGAAACTGGGACCTGCTCAATTGGGGTTTTTCAGTTCTCAGCTTCCTGATTGAAGTTTGGGTTGTGTTGGATGCTTCAGGATTCCAGTAGAGGTTGCTTCAATTCTCTCCAGACATTGTATTACAATCAATGTTAACAAAATACTATCTGCGGCAGCCGAACCACAGGGGCGCAACATCTGTGCAGGTACATCAGGCTAACGCAGGTGCACTATGCTTCTCCCTACTAAAACTAAAACTTTTTTAACAAATAAAGAACTGAAGCGTGGGGTGTGCAATATTATTCGGCCCCTTTACTATCAGTGCAGCAAACTCACTCCAGAAGTTCAGTGAGGATCTCTGAATGATCCAATGTTGTCCTAAATGACTGGTAATGATACATAGAATCCACCGGTGTATAATCAAGTCTCTGTATAAATGCACCTGCTCTGTGATAGGCTCAGGGGTCTGTATCCAGTGCAGAGAGCATCATGAAGACCAAGGAACACACCAGGCAGGTCCGAGATACTGTTGTGGTGAAGTTTAAAGCCGGATTTGGATACAAAAAGATTTCCCAAGTTTTAAACATCTCAAGGAGCCGCTGTGCAAGTGATCATATTGAAATGGAAGGAGGATAAGACCACTACAAATCTACCAAGACCCGGCCGTCCCTCTAAACTTTCATCTCGAACAAGGAGAAGACTGATCAGAGATGAAGCCAAAAGGCCCATGATCACTCTGGATGAACTGCAGAGATGTACAGCTGAGGTGGGAGAGTCTGTCCATAGGACAACAATCGGTCGTACACTGCACAAATCTGGCCTTTATGGAAGAGCGGCAAAAGAAGCCATTTCTCAAAGATATCCATAAAAAGTCTCATGTGAAGTTTGCCACAAGCCGCCTGGGAGACACCAAACGTGGAATAAGGGGCTCTGCTCAGAGGAAACCAAAATCTTACATTGGCCACAATGCAAAACAATATGTTTGGCGTAAAAGCAACAAAGTTCATCACCCTCAAAACACCCTCCCCACTGTCACACATGGTGGAGGCCTGAAAACACCATCCCCACTGTCACACATGGTGGAGGCAGAATCATGGTTTGGGCTTTTCTTCAGCAGGAACAGGGAAGATGGTTAAAATTGATGGGAAGATGGACGGAGCCAAACACAGGACAATTCTGGAAGAAAACCTGCTGGAGTTTGCAAAAGACCTGAGACTGGGACGGAGATTTATCTTCCAACAAGACAATGATCCCAAACATAAAGCAAAATCTACAATGGAAAGGTTAAAAAATAACCGTATCCAGGTGTTAGAATGGACAAGTCACATCCAGACCTGAATCCAATGGAGAATCTGTGGAAAGAGCTGAAAACTGCTGATCACAAACGCCTCAATCCAACCTCACTGAGCTCCAGCTGTTCTGCAAGGAAGAATGAGACAAACCCCAAGAGACTGCAGCTGGAATCACAGCACAAGGAGGTTCTACAGAGGATTAACTGAAGGGGACGAATAATATTGCACCCCCCACTGTTCAGTTTTTTATTTGTTAAAACAGTTTAAAATATTCAATAAATTTGGTTCCACGTCACGATTGTGTCCCACTTGTTGTAGATTCTTCACAAAAAAATTATAATTTCTATCTTTATGTTTGAAGCCTGAAATGTGGCAAAAGGGTGAAAAGTTCAAGGGGCCAAATACTTTCACAAGGCAATGTATATATATATGTATCCTATGTAAATCTGTACTCGGTCTGAGCTAGTGCGTCCAGGGGACAGTCCTAATCAGTGATCAACTGCTTTTTCAGTATAAGACACCCACCCCCTGGACACATAGACCCATAGGTTTATGTTACTACATCATGCATTACATTGAGGACACTCCCTTTGAAAAAGCAGTGCGAAACGCGTGTCGGGGTTTGTCCCTCCAGCCTAACATAACTGCACTGCACCTAATGGGTAGATTCTTCATGTATTAACTCATTGTCAGTGATTTATTATACATCCCGATACATATGCACCTTGGTATTGACTGCCCTATCTATGATACTATTTAGGTTTTCATTTTAAATGCACAAACATGTTCTTTTGGAGCTTTATTAACCAAGAAATCCTGTTATAACCTCATATCAGAGTTACTAACATCATGTGTGACATTATAAGGAACCTGTTATGTCCTTTATTATTTATTTAAACCAACCCCAATGTTATTTAGATCATGCTCTGCGCATCACTAACCTGGTCATAAAAATTCACTAATGCTGCAGGAGGACCCGTGGTGATGTCACGACCATGTAGGCTTAGCTCCGCCCATTATGGTAACATGGTCGTGACATCACCACGGGTCCTTCTGCAGCATTAGTGAATTTTCTGAAGGTCCCTCACTGATGTTAATATATTACAATGTAGGGGGTGGGAGACTACATTTAAAAACCGGCATGACTGCAGTGGATTGACGTGACCGATTCCAGCTGAAGTCCCCGCCCCGATGACTGTTCGTGCAGGTACCTAATGCAAACATATAACCATGTAAAGTAATTTTTATGATAAATACATGGATTTTCTTTTATTTAAATCCAGGTTAGTGATGCACAGAGCATGATCTAAATAACATTGGCCTGCCTGATGGGCATGGGGAAGAGTGAAGGAGTAAAATCACCATACTGGGCCCTTCATAATGCCATCAATGAGGTGCCGATAGACTCCCGATTTGTGGTGATCAAGTACAGTAGACCACAGGCGGGAGACCAGAAGGAGAGAGACACGCCATCATACGGCTCTATAGTGCAGAACTGTAGGGACTTCACGTACCGGCGCTGGGGGCGTAAGTACAACAGGTGCAGGGCTGGAATCGCACCCGGGCCCTGGAGCCTAGGGGCCCCAAAAGTCTCTTTGGTCTATAGAAAAAGACTAATGCTATTAAAGATTTGCTATAATTAGGGGCCCCTGGGCCTGAAGTTACGCCCCTGTGTACCGCCATATAGTGTCTTTATCTATAGTGTTTGCCCCCTTGGTCTATGAGGTCTCTGGGATGTAAGACTCCAGCTTATTGTGTCCAAGTCACGGCCGATCCCACTTTAATTCATCACCTCGGGTGTAATGGTTTTCATCACCCATTCCCGAATCTTATATAAACCGTCGTCCTAACGCTCCCATATATGTTTAGGTTATAGCAGAGCCGTGCCAGGAATGTCATGTTTAGGTTATTCGCCCGTCTCAGGGGAGAGACGACTCCATTAGGAAAGTATTAAGACTGAGATCAACCACATCGGGGCTCTGATCACAGGGATCGCCAGCACCCCCTGCTGTTAATAACACATAACATATGGGGGCTGTGCGGAGTCTGGAAATTACAGTGTTACAGGCCAGCAAAGTGTAGAGATCGTATTTAAGGCATGTTTATTATGAGGTTCTGCAGCAACTGAGGTTTGTATTACAAGTGTGTGCAGCAGCTGAGATGTATAATGTCATGCTGTAGCTGAGATATATTATGAGGTTCTGCAGCAGCAAAGGTGTATTATGAGGTTCTGCTGCAGCTGAGATATTTGTTTTGAAGTTCTGTAGCAGCTGAGGTGTAATATGAGGTTCTGCAGCAGCTGAGGGGTATTATGAGGTTATGCAGCAGCTGAGATTTATTTTGAGGTTCTGCAGCAGCTGAGGTGTATTATGAGGTTCCACAGCAGCTGACATATATTATGAGATTCTGCAGCAGCTGAGGTGTATTATGAGGTTCCACAGCAGCTGACATATATTATGAGATTCTGCAGCAGCTGAGGGGTGTGAAGTTTTGGAGTAGATGAGATGTTTATTATGAGGCACTGCAGCAGCTGAGGTGTATTATGAGGTTCTGCCGCAACTGAGGTGTATTATGAGGTTCTGCCGCAACTGTGGTGTAGTATGAGGTTCTGAGGCAGCTATGATGTTTTATATGAGGTTATGCAGCAGCTGAGGTTTATTGTGAGGTTCTACAGCAGCTAAGGTTTATTATGAGGCTCTGCAACAGTTGAGGGATATTATGATGTTCTGAGGTAGCTGAGTTGTTTGTGAGGTTCTGCAGCAGCTGAGGTGTGTATTATGAGATTATGCAGTAGCTATGTGTATTATGAGGTTCTGCAGCAGCTGAGGTGTGTATTATGAGGTGCTGCAGAAGCTGAGATGTGTATTATGAGGTTCTGAAGTAGCTGAGATTTTTATTATGAGGTTCTGCTGCAGCTGAGGTGTATTAGGAGGTTCTCCAGCAGCTTAGGTGTATGTTATGAGGCTCTGCAGCAGTTTAGGTATATATTATGAGGTTCTGAGGCAGCTAAAGGGCTTATTATGAGGTCTTGCAGCAGCTGAGGTGTGTATTATGAGGTTCTGCAGAGGCTGAGACAATATCTATATAGTACATACTGTGCATGCTGCAGCTGCTGAGAATAATATCTATTTACTTATATAGTACCATTATTTCTACAGTGTCTTATATACATTACTAACCTTTCTTCTTAAAGGGATTGTCCAGTATTTTTTATTGATAGTCTGTGCATAGGATAGGTCATCAATACCAGGTCACTGGGGGTGCGACACTTGGCACCTCCACCGATCAGCATGGTCAGATGTGACCAGTTGTGGAGCTAGGCGCGGTGGTACTGCACATCTCTCCCTATTCAGATGAATAATGGTAGACCTGCAGTACCTGCTGCAGCCACTTTACAGATGATGGCGCTATTCTGTTCTGTTCTGCAACTGATCACATCCAGGGACAGCTGATCGGAGCGTGTGGCGGGTGTCGCCTTCCCACCGACCTGATATTGATTATCTATCCTAATGAAAGGCCATCAATATAAAATTTGTGGACAACCCCTTTAAAAAATAGTGGATAAGCACATGTTGGTCAATGAGCGGTCTTGAGAAACCTATAAAAATCAGGTGTGAATAGACGTCTGCAGCAAAGTGTCGCCTGTGTAGAGCCGCCCAGAATGTGACGTTCATGTAAACGTTATTTACAAACAGATCAATTGACATTTTCCATGCTCCTATAGCAGATACAATGTATATATGTATCCTGACTCTGTATAGAGCTGCAGGATTCCTATTGGCCCCCTAGTGGTGACTGTGTGTCACTGCAATATGTAACATTATGGTAATTGATGCACAGGTTGGACCTTGGACACCAACACAATCTGATAAATCATCTATACTGGTGTCACTCGTTAATTATTAGTGAGTATTAATTATATATCGTCCATGACAGACGTGCCATTAAACCTTTACATTTATCACTTTCATTATTTAATTTATTCAGCGATGAAGCAGCTGCGGTAAGAATAGTTAGACGTACCCAATGATTATATACAGTATAGTCAGGAAAGAGGCATTACCATCACTTATCAATCAATAACCAATAATTATAATATAATCTCAATTAATGGACATTTAACTCATTCAGTTCTCTTATAATGATTGTTCATCCCAATTATTCTATATCCAAATCTAAAATTCTGTATATATTTGAATGGTAAAACTCTGTCTTATTGCAGCCGCCACTAGGGGGAGCACACTGCATACACATTATACATTGAACTCAATAATAAAGCTGTGTGCAGAGAGCTCCCTCTAATGGTGGCTGCTATAAGACAGAATTTAATCATTAAGGTCTAAGGGAATTTGGAGCTCAGTATAGGGTATATTGACACTGTATCATTGTCACATCATGTGTGAGCCCTGGGATACTTATTGATAAAGAGAAATATCACAGAGGTCCAGGGTCGTGTTGGACACTACTCTTTACAGGGCCGTTGTCAGCACCCGGCGCACCTGGATAAGTGACGGGGGCCTGAACAAACATGGGAGGCCCACTCTCTGTCGGGGACACCATCTGCGCCGCTTGCCGGACAGTGTCCCCAGCCCTTAACAATGTATGGGGCCAGGGGTAACTGTCTCTCCCCTACCTGTTGGTTGTCTCTGTGCACAGTGTTCTCCCCCCTTCCCCCCGTACTGTGCGACAAGCACAGCGTCCGGACTGCTGACGGCTTAAGAATATTAATAAGCTGCCAGCAGAGACCAGAGACGTCACGTGTGGGGAGGTACAGACCTCCTGCATCAGCATCGCACAGCACAGGGAGAGAGAAGACATCACATAGGAGAAGAGAGCACATGGGGAAAAGCACATGAGGTGGGAGACAGCGCACAGGGAGAGAGAGCAAATGGGGGTGGGGGGGGGGGAGAAGAGTGCGCACAGGGGGACAAGAGGGCGCACAGGGGGACAAGAGGGCACACAGGGGGACAAGAGGGCACACAGGGGGACAAGAGGGCACACAGGGGGACAAGAGGGCACACAGGGGGACAAGAGGGCACACAGGGGGACAAGATGGCACACAGGGGGACAAGAGGGCACACAGGGGGACAAGAGGGCACACAGTGGGACAAGAGGGCACACGGGGACAAGAGTGCACAAGGGGACAAGAGTGCACACAGGGGGAGAAGAGTGCACATAAGGGGACAGCACATGGGGAAAGAGTGCGCACACGGGGAGAAGAGGGCACACAGGGGGAGAAGAGGGCACACAGGGGGAGAAGAGGGCACACAGGGGGAGAAGAGGGCACACAGGGGGAGAAGAGGGCACACAGGGGGACAAGAGGGCACACAGTGGGACAAGAGGGCACACAGTGGGACAAGAGGGCACACAGGGGGAGAAGAGGGCACACAGGGGGAGAAGAGGGCACACAGGGGGAGAAGAGGGCACACAGGGGGAGAAGAGGGCACACAGGGGGAGATGACTGCACACAAGGGGACAAGAGTGCACACAGGGGGACAAGAGTGCACACAGGGGGAGAAGAGGGCACACAGGGGGAGAAGAGGGCACACAGGGGGAGAAGAGTGCACACAAGGGGAGAAGAGTGTGCACAGGGGGAGAAGAGTGCACATAAGGGGACAGCACATGGGGAAAGAGTGCATGAAGGGGGATTATATTTACAGGGAGTGTAATATATATGTGTATATATATGTATATATGAATAGCCCACAGCCTCTATATTATAATCAAGAATTGTGGTATGTGTTAAAGGGGCCTACTGAGGTCCTTTCGCCTGGAGCCCAGGAACACCTGGAGCTGACCCTGACTCTTCACATTGAGGTTATGAGATAGAGGTCATCATTTTGGTTACTGATAGGTGAATGTAATAGTACTAGAGAAGGGTTTATACCTGATGAAGGGCACATGCTCCCAAGCTTGCATGTTACCATCAGTCGCCTAAAGTTCACACTGAGGTAGCAAGATATTTCTACCATAGAATGGTGGCAACGGTACGCCGGAGAGTTGTAGTGACACTTTACGTGGGAATACCCTTAAGGTGTGTGAAAAACACAACATGGACCTCTGGGGATGTAAGGTCAAGAAGGCACTCACTATTTCATTGGACACATATATGCGTCACCTCAGTTTTTAGGTGATGTTTCTTATTTTCAGGGTCTCAGATACCAAGTTTTCCATGTTGAGGACAGGAGACCCTACAAAAAGACAGAAGGGATCTGTGTGGTGACAGGTGATGTATAGTTACAAGAGGGTAATACTTAACACAGTGCCCAAGTCCCTACCCTTGTGTGCCAAAATTCACCATGATGTTCTTATCACCAGTAAGACAGTACTTGGCAAGTATCTCCATGTATGAGGAACTCAGCTGGAATACCCTTAATGTTGTAACAATCCTGACCCGATGAGCAAACATAAGCAATCTACATGAAGACCAATCTCGCCCATGTGAGCATTCAGCTCCAGATACAATCTCTCAATGAGACAACTCCTGAAGACCAATTCCATGGTGAGCATTCATGTGATTGTCCAATGGGGTCAGCTCACAGATGAGGCCCTAATATCTACCATAAGACTCACCATGTGCTTCCATCACCCCATGATGATGATTAATGTGGCAATCTCCCATGATTGTAATTCTACTTGGTCTCTCATCAGTCACAAGAATGATGAGTACTAATGACTACAACAACAACCACCATCATCCTACTCCATCCCCCACCAAAACAAGTAGCCAAACCCGAAACTCCAGAAAACAACATTCTGTTTATACAACTTCCCTTAGGGACCATTATCTGATTGTCCATCCCACCCTTCGTGAACCCAATCCTTCACAGATGATGAGCCAATCCCTCACCCATGAAGAGCCAATCCCTCACCCATGAAGAGCCAATCTCTCACCCATGATGAGCCAATCCCTACCTGTAACATCTCCCATGATGAGCCAATCCCTCACCCATGATGAGCCAATCCCTCACCCATGATGAGCCGATCCCTCACCTGCCATCCACCCATGATAAACCAATCTCTCACCCATGATGAGCCAATCCTCACCCATGATGAGCCAATCCCTCACCCATGATAAGCCAATCCCTCACCCATGATGAGCCAATCCCTCACCCATGATGAGCCAATCCCTCACCCATGATGAGCCAATCCCTCACCCATGATGAGCCAATCCCTCACCCATGATGATCAATCCTCACCATGATAAGCCAATCCCTCACCATGATGAGCCAATCCCTCACCCATGATGAGCCAATCCCTCACCCATGATGAGCCAATCTCTCACCCATGATGAGCCAATCCCTCACCCATGATGAGTCAATCCCTCACCCATGATAAGCCAATCCCTCACCCATGATGAGCCAATCCTCACCCATGAAGAGCCAATCCCTCACCCATGATGAGCCAATCTCTCACCCATGATGAGCCAATCCCTCACCCATGAAGAGCCAATCTCTCACCCATGATGAGCCAATCCCTCACCCATGATAACCAATCCTCACCCATGAGAGCCATCCCTCACCCATGATGGTCAATCCCTCACCCATGATAGCCAATCCCTCACCCATGATGAGCCAATCCCTCACCCATGATGAGCCAATCCCTCACCCATGATGAGCCAATCCCTCACCCATGATGAGCCAATCCACTCACCCATGATGAGTCAATCCCTCACCCATGATAAGCCAATCCCTCACCCATGATGAGCCAATCCCTCACCCATGATGAGCCAATCCCTCACCCATGATGAGCCAATCCTCTCACCCATGATGAGCCAATCCCTCACCCATGATGAGTCAATCCCTCACCCATGATAAGCCAATCCCTCACCCATGATGAGCCAATCCCTCACCCATGAGAGCCAATCCCTCACCCATGAGAGCCAATCCTCACCCATGATGAGCCAATCCCTCATCCCATGATGAGCCAATCCCTCACCCACGAGCAATCCCTCACCCATGATGAGCCAATCCCTCACCCATGATGAGCCAATCCCTCACCATGATGAGCCAATCCCTCACCCATGATGAGCCAATCTCTCACCCATGATGAGCCAATCCCTCACCCATGATGAGCCAATCCTCACCCATGAGATCAATCCCTCACCCATGATGAGCCAATCCCTCACCCATGATGAACCAATCCCTCACCCATGATGAACCAATCCCTCACCCATGATGAGCCAATCTCTCACCCATGATAGCCAATCCTCACCCATGATGAGCAATCCCTCACCCATGATGAGCCAATCCCTCACCCATGATGAGCCAATCCCTCACCCATGATAAGCCATCCCTCACCCATGATGAGCCAATCCCTCACCCATGATGAGCCAATCCTCACCCATGATGAGCAATCCTCACCCATGATAAGCCATCCTCCCCATGATGAGCCAATCCCTCACCAGGCCAATCTCACCTGTGAGCAATCCCTCCCATGATAACCAATCTCTCGCCCATGATGAACAATCCCTCACCATGATGAGCCAATCCCTCACCATGATAAACCAATCTCCACCCATGATGAGCACCAATCTCCTCACCCATGATGAGCCAATCTCTCATACTCCCATGATGAGCCAATCCTCACCCATGATGAGTCAATCCCTCACCCATGATAGCCAATCCCTCACCCATGATGAGCCAATCCCTCACCCATGATGAGCCAATCCTCACCATGATGAGCCAATCCCTCACCCACGAGTCAATCCCTCACCCATGATGAGCCAATCCCTCACCCATGATGAGCCAATCCCTCACCCATGATGAGCCAATCTCTCACCATGATGAGCCAATCCCTCACCCATGATGAGCCAATCCCTCACCCATGATGAGCCAATCCCTCACCCATGATGAGCCAATCCCTCACCCATGATGAGCCAATCCCTCACCCATGATGAGCCAATCTCTCACCCATGATGAGCCAATCCTCACCCATGATGAGCCAATCTCTCACCCATGATGAGCCAATCCCTCACCCATGATGAGCCAATCCTCACCCATGATGAACCAATCCCTCACCCATGATGACCAATCCTCACCATGATGAGCCAATCTCTCCCCATGATGAGCCAATCCCTCACCCATGATGAGCCAATCCTCACCCATGATAGCCAATCCCTCACCCATGATGAGCCAATCCTCACCCATGATGAGCCAATCCCTCACCCATGATGAGCCAATCCCTCACCCATGATGAGCCAATCTCTCACCCATGATGAGCCAATCCCTCACCCATGATGGCAATCCTACCCATGATGACCAATCTCTCACCCATGATGAGCAATCCTCACCCATGATGAGCCAATCCCTCACCCATGATGAGCCAATCCCTCACCCATGATGAGCCAATCCCTCACCCATGATGAGCCAATCCCTCACCCATGATAGCCAATCCCTCACCCATGATGAGCCAATCCCTCACCATGATGGCCATCTCTCACCCATGATGAGCCAATCCCTCACCCATGATGAGCCAATCCCTCACCCATGATGAGCCAATCTCTCACCCATGAGAGCCAATCCCTCACCCATGATGAGCCAATCCCTCACCCATGATGAGCCAATCCCTCACCCATGATGAGCCAATCCTCACCCATGATAAACCAATCTCTCACCCATGATGAGCCAATCCCTCACCCATGATGAGCCAATCTCTCACCCATGATGAGTCAATCCCTCACCCATGATAAGCCAATCCCTCACCCATGATGAGCCAATCCCTCACCCATGATAAGCCAATCCCTCACCCATGATGAGCCAATCCCTCACCCATGATGAGCCAATCCCTCACCCATGATGAGCCAATCCCTCACCCATGATGAGTCAATCCCTCACCCATGATAAGCCAGTCCCTCACCCATGATGAGCCAGTCCCTCACCCATGATGAGCCAATCCCTCACCCATGATAAACCAATCTCTCACCCATGATGAGCCAATCCCTCACCCATGATGAGCCAATCTCTCACCCATGATGAGTCAATCCCTCACCCATGATAAGCCAATCCCTCACCCATGATGAGCCAATCCCTCACCCATGATGAGCCAATCCCTCACCCATGAAGAGCCAATCCCTCACCCATGAAGAGCCAATCTCTCACCCATGATGAGCCAATCCCTCATCCATGATGAGCCAATCCCTCACCCACGAGTCAATCCCTCACCCATGATGAGCCAATCCCTCACCCATGATGAGCCAATCCCTCACCCATGATGAGCCAATCCCTCACCCATGATGAGCCAATCTCTCACCCATGATGAGCCAATCCCTCACCCATGATGAGCCAATCCCTCACCCATGATGAGCCAATCCCTCACCCATGATGAGCCAATCTCTCACCCATGATGAGCCAATCCTCACCCATGATGAGCCAATCTCTCACCCATGATGAGCCAATCCCTCACCCATGATGAGCCAATCCCTCACCCATGATGAGCCAATCCCTCACCAATGATGAGCCAATCTCTCACCCATGATGAGCCAATCCCTCACCCATGATGTTCCAATCCCTCACCCATGATGAGCCAATCCCTCACCCATGATGAGCCAATCCCTCACCCATGATGAGCCAATCTCTCACCCATGATGAGCCAATCCCTCACCCATGATGAGCCAATCCCTCACCCATGATGAGCCAATCCCTCACCCATGATGAGCCAATCCCTCACCCATGATGAGCCAATCTCTCACCCATGATGAGCCAATCCCTCACCCATGATGAGCCAATCCCTCACCCATGATGAGCCAATCTCTCACCCATGATAAGCCAATCCCTCACCCATGATGAGCCAATCCCTCACCCATGATGAGCCAATCCCTCACCCATGATGAGCCAATCTCTCACCCATGATAAGCCAATCCCTCACCCATGATGAGCCAATCCCTCACCCATGATGAGCCAATCCCTCACCCATGATGAGCCAATCCCTCACCCATGATGAGCCAATCCCTCACCCATGATGAGCCAATCTCTCACCCATGATGAGCCAATCCCTCACCCATGATGAGCCAATCTCTCACCCATGATGAGCCAATCCCTCACCCATGATGAGCCAATCCCTCACCCATGATGAGCCAATCCCTCACCCATGATGAGCCAATCTCTCACCCATGATGAGCCAATCCCTCACCCATGATGAGCCAATCCCTCACCCATGATGAGCCAATCCCTCACCCATGATGAGCCAATCCCTCACCCATGATGAGCCAATCCCTTACCATGATGAGCCAATATCTCACCCATGATGAGCCAATCCCTCACCCATGAAGAGCCAATCTCTCACCCATGATGAGCCAATCCCTCACCCATGATGAGCCAATCCCTCACCCATGATGAGCCAATCCCTTACCCATGATGAACCAATCTCTCGCCCATGATAATGTCTCTCTCATCCACCACCTTCTACGGTTTGTAATGTATGTATTATATGTTAATGTATAATATTATTTTCTTATATTTTGGGATGTGCAGTGTTTGCATTGTGTGTTTTCTCTCCTTTTTCTTTGGAGCCCTATATTGTTGCACATTCTTGACAATTAAGAGTGATCTAGTCGTTCCTTTACCTCTTACCCACAATACTTATCGCAATCCTGTAACATAGGACACATGAGCAATGACTTGGTACAAAATGGCCACAGCAGCCGTATATTGAATGCTACGGTACATAACAAACCTGATCACAATGACAATTCCCGGTTACCTAGATCTAGGCCTGAGGCAAACCCCAACATCCTGGAGAATGTTTTCCCCAGCCACACCACATCAGCAATAGACAGCAAAATACCCTCAACCGTGCATGACCAACGCCGCCACTTTATCTGAGAGGTAACAGTTACTGTACACCTCACAATGGATTTTATGCAAGGGTCATAACACTTATCTCCAAGACTTCAGCACTTCTATACACTGGACCGACCCTGGAATTGAGAAATGCATTACAAACACTGCCCCCTAGTGTTACAATGTGTAATGACCATAGTAGAAGAAGCTAACTAAGGCTAGGGACACATTTGCGTCATAATAATAATAATAATAATTTATTCATTTATATAGCACTATTAATTCCATAGCACTTTACATACATGAGTATGACCCAAACCTAACGGAAGCGCTAAAAGCTGAGACATTTCAGCCTCAGCGCATAGCGCTAACCGCAGGTAACACTATGCACGGCGAGGCTATTGTTCCCCATGGTAACCCGATGTTTACCTTGCCAACCAGCTCCACACAAAGTTGCAGGATGTGCGCTTTTGCAGAGCGCACAGGAAACGCGGTCCACAGCTTTATGTGGAGCTGGTTGGCAAGGTAAACATCACTGTCACACATGGTGACATCACAGTCATGTGACTCACCGAAGGTCCTGCACTGCATTGCGGAAGTCAGAGGTCTGCATAGTGCGCGGTGGCAGGACCTGGAGACTCCACCTCTTGTATATTCAAATGTATAGGCGCCAGGACTGAGGCAAAGGAGCGCTCCTCACTCGCTGTTGCACTTGGGCTGCTGACAGGACGCCGCAGACGGGACAGGTAAGCGCTCCTAGGAGCCGAAGATGAGATGGAGAATGATTTTAGATGAGGGGGCTGTGGTGGGGGAGGATTAGGGACAGGCAACTGTCCAAGGGACATAATGGTGCAATGGGGAACTTTATGGGGCAAAAAGGGCATTATAGGGCACTGGGGGCATTATAAGGCAATGAAGGATCTTTTGGGGCAGTATGGGATAATATGGGGCAATGAAAGACTTTAAGGGGTAATGGGGGACATTATGGGACATTGAAGGTTAATGGGGGACATTATGGGGCACTAAGGGATATTGTGGGGCAATGGGGAACATTATGGAGCAGATTGGGACATCGGGCAATAGGGGACATTATGGGGCAATGAAGGCTATTGTGGGGCAATGAGGGACATTATAGGGCAATGAGGGACATTGTAGCGTGTTTGGGGACATTATGGGGCAATGAGGGACATTGTGGTGTGTTTGGGGACATTATGGGGCAATGAGGGTGGAGAGTATATGCAGAGGTGTAGAATGGGGGAGATATTACAGAAAGGGGAGGTTTTGGGAGACAGTATGAAAAGGGGCAGTTTGAGGGGCTATTTTAGAGAAGAGCAGTGTATGGGGGAATATTCTGTACAGGAAAAACCGTGAGGGGTAATTATTTATTGAGGGGTGCAGCATGTGATATATTTATATTCCTGGGGCAATGTAATATTACTTTTTATTTTAAGGGCAATCTGTCGGGAAATGCTGAAGCCGAAAAGAGAGAAATCTCATCATGGCGTCTGTGCTACATGGAGACAAAAGGGACGGCAACAACTTCAGTCCGAGAAGATGTCATCTATGAGGTACCTTGATCTAAATCTTTATTTGTGATACTGACCAGTTGTCATCAGTCTGAGGTTCCTGTATGACCCATTGTCTAATAAGGACTGATAATAACTCCCAGCATCTCCCTACCATTAGTAAGAATGTACTGGGATTTGTAGCTTCAATTAACAACCTCTTCTGATTCCACTTGTTCCCCTACTTAAAATTTACCTGGAAGCTATACTGGGCTGTATATATTACCTGGAGGCTGTGCTGGGCTGTATATATTACCTTGAGGCTGTGCTGGGCTGTATATATTACCTGGAGGCTGTGGTGGACTGTATATATTACCTGAAGGCTGTGCTGGGCTGTATATATTACCTGGAGGATGTGCTGGACTGTATATATTACCTGGAGGCTGTGCTTGGCTGTATATATTACCTGGAGGCTGTGCTGGGCTATATATGTCATTTTAAGGCTGTGCTGGGCCGTATGTGTTATATGGAGGCTGTGCTGGGCTATATGTGTTATTTGAAGGCTTTGCTAGGCTATATATATTATTTGGATGCTGTGCTGGGCTATATATGTTATTTGGATGCTGTGCTGTATATATTATTTTGATGCTGCAACTGGCTAAATATATACAGCCCAGCAGTAGCCTCCAGATAATAAATACAGCCCTGCATAGCCTCAATATTATATATACAGCCCATTTTGTGTGGGAAAACCCATAGCTAGAATTGATATGCTGCAGATTTTCACTAACATACACAGCATTGTAATATTTATAAATCTATATATTGTTGTACTATGAAGGGGGGGGGGCCCAAAGAATTTTCTTGCACAGGGGCCCACTACAGTCTGTGTCCGCCCCTGGTGTCACATGTATCAGAGCACAATCTCTGTGATCTTCACTGGAAGACAAAGTGCAGCATGAGGAGTTTTGCTTTTTGTTATGATGGCAGAAACCTTAACAGAAACCCAACGACCCCCATTATAGTCAATAGGGTCCATCTGGTATTCTGTGTGTCCGTAATGAAATGGAACAATTTCCTTCTCTGTCTGTTAGTGTAAACTGATGGGAATATTCACAGGTGATCATAATAATAATCTTTATTCATATAGCGCCAACATCTTCCGTAGAGCTTCACAATTCAGAGGATCCATATACAGACAGTCATGAGTAACAATAAAAAGAAAGATTATTGATCATGCTGAATTTAGTAATTGCACCATGTTTCTAACTATATACAGCTGCATCTCAATGAATGAGAATATCATCGAAAAGTGACTTTATTCCAGTAATTCAATACATAAAGTGACACACACATATTATATAGAGTCATTACACACAGAGGGATCTATTTCATGTGTTTATTTCTGTTAATGTTGATGATTATGGCTTTTGCATTGATTCTCTTTTCCATTGATACTTTTGCTCGTGTTGTTTCTTGATGACCATGCTGTTCTTGTACATAAATTAGTTTCAAGCTCTGAATTTCTGGAGAAATTCTCCTGAACTGCAGTTTTCCCTCCTGTGAAGCTTCAATTTCATTTCAATTCATTTTGGCTCAAAACAATTGTCACGTCCTACTGACAGACTCCACACGTGGACCCACTGGACCACGTAAGCGGATGCTGATACCGGGATGACAGAGAGACGGACCAGTAAAGTAGAGTCAACAGGTTTATTTAACAACACACACACCCACGCCCCAGGGGAGGGCCACACGGCCACAGCACTGGAACACCACCGAAGGAGGCCCCGGGAGCGCTTGACCCCTATACAGGGATACCGCCGGTACCAACCTCGGAGGGACCAATGAAGCGGACACGGGTGTTGAACCGACCCAAGGCAACGTGGGAAACAATACAACAACCGGGAATAGGATCGGACACGGGGAACACGGGGAACAGAACATGGGGAACCAGAACACGGGGAACCAGGAACACGGGGAACCAGGAACACAGGGGATCCGGAGCCAGGCTTGAGACAGCGATCAGCTTGGAAGAGATCCGGGAAACCGGCCAGGAACACGGCGGTCAGCAAGGAGCCGGCAGGGCAGGAATCTGTAGGAAGGAACACACAGAAATCAGGTAACAGGCCAAATAAGGAACGACCTGACCAGACCAGGAATGGCAGCTCCACTAGGGAGACGTTGCCCTGGCCCCGACTGACTGGAAACAGGAAGTTTATATCATAGCAGGGCAGTCCTGATTGGCAGGACACAGAGGCATGGTGATTTGCAGAGGGGAGGAGCATGATCCCTGCAGTCTCTCCAGCAGATACTGATTTGGAGACAGTTTCATGTGCTCAAGCAGTAGCCCCGGAATGAGAGGAGCAATGCTGCTCAAGCAGAGGGTGCTGGACCCCTGCGGCTGGGAACAGGTGCGCGTACCCGGGGAGCATACGGTAAGGAAGACGCTACCCGACCGACCCGCGGGCGGCGACTGCCAGCGCGAGCGCCGTTGGCGGACGGACGACACCCGGGATCCTTGAGGCCGGACAGAGGCGGTAAGAGCCGAGGGAGTAAGGGCAGCAGGCGCGGGGCACGGGCGGCAGACCCCCGGGTGGTAACAACAATTGAATGTGTAGAGAGAGAGGAGAACAAGCGTCCCCCCCCCGGGTCTACTGCTGAGATGTATCAGGAGTCGTGTGCCGGACAGATGGACATACTGATTGTGTAGATGTTCCCATGAGTATGTTGTGTGTACTATGTGCACTGTCATGATGCTGCGGACGTCCAGCAATGAGGGGAAGGTGAGCTCCTGACAGCCATGTATGTAGGTCCACGATGAGGGAAAGGTGTGCTTCTGACAGCCATGTATGTAGGTCCACGATGAGGGGAAGGTGTGCTCCTGACAACCATGTATGTAGGTCCACGATGAGGGGAAGGTGTGCTCCTGACAGCCATGTATGTAGGTCCACGATGAGGGGAAGGTGTGCTCCTGACAGCCATGTATGTAGGTCCACGATGAGGGGAAGGTGTGCTCCTGACAGCCATGTATGTAGGTCACGATGAGGAAGGTGTGCTCCTGACAACCATGTCTGTAGGTCCACAATGAGGGCAAGGTGTGCTCCTGACAGCCATGTATGTAGGTCCACGATGAGGGGAAGGTGAGCTCCTGACAGCCATGTATGTAGGTCCACGATTAGGGAAGGTGTGCTCCTGACAGCCATGTATGTAGGTCCACGATGAGGGAAGAGTGTGCTCCTGACAACCATGTATGTAGGTCCACAATGAGGGCAAGGTGTGCTCCTGACAGCCATGTATGTAGGTCCACGATGAGGGGAAGGTGTGCTCCTGACAACCATGTATGTAGGTCCACAATGAGGGGAAGGTGTGCTCCTGACAGCCATGTATGTAGGTCCACGATGAGGGGAAGGTGTGCTCCTGACAGCCATGTATGTAGGTCCACGATGAGGGAAGTGTGTGAGCATGTATGTAGTCACGATGAGGAAGTGTGCTCCTGACAGCCATGTATGTAGGTCCACGATGAGGGAAGGTGTGCTCCTGACAGCCATGTATGTAGGTCCACGATGAGGGAAGGTGTGCTCCTGACAAGCCATGTATGTAGGTCCACATGAGGGAAGGTGTGCTCCTGACAGCCATGTATGTAGGTCCACGATGAGGGGAAGGTGTGCTCCTGACAGCCATGTATGTAGGTCCACGATGAGGGAAGGTGTGCTCCTGACAGCCATGTATGTAGGTCCACGATGAGGGGAAGGTGTGCTCCTGACAGCCATGTATGTAGGTCCACGATGAGGGGAAGGTGTGCTCCTGACAGCCATGTGTGTAGGTCCACGATGAGGGAAGGTGTGCTCCTGACAGCCATGTATGTAGGTCCACGATGAGTGGAAGGTGTGCTCCTGACAGCCATGTATGTAGGTCCATGGTGAGGGGAAGGTGTGCTCCTGACAGCCATGTATGTAGGTCCACGATGAGGGAAGGTGTGCTCCTGACAGCCATGTGTGTAGGTCCACAATGAGGGGAAGGTGTGCTCCTGACAGCAATGTGTGTAGTTCCACGATGAGGGGAATGTGTTGCTCCTGACAGCCATGTATGTAGGTCCACGATGAGGGAAGGTGTGCTCCTGACAGCCATGTATGTAGGTCCACGATGAGGGGAAGGTGTGCTCCTGACAGCCATGTATGTAGGTCCACGATGAGGCGAAGGTGTGCTCCTGACAGCCATGTATGTAGGTCCACGATGAGGGAAGGTGTGCTCCTGACAGCCATGTATGTAGGTCCACGATGAGGGGAAGGTGTGCTCCTGACAGCCATGTAATGTAGGTCCACGATGAGGGAAAGGTGTGCTCCTGAAAGCCATGTATGTAGGTCCACGATGAGGGGAAGGTGTGCTCCTGACAGCCATGTATGTAGTCCACGATGAGGGGAAGGTGTGCTCCTGACAACCATGTATGTAGGTCCATGATGAGGGAAGCTGTGCTCCTGACAGCCATGTATGTAGGTCCACGATGAGGGGAAGGTGTGCTCCTGACAGCCATGTATGTAGGTTCCACGATGAGGGGAAGATGTGCTCCTGACAGCCATGTATGTAGGTCCATGATGAGGGGAAGGTGTGCTCCTGACAGCCATGTATGTAGGTCCACGATGAGGGAAAGGTGTGCTCATGACAGCCATGTATGTGGGTCCATGATGAGGGAAAGGTGTGCTCCTGACAGCCATGTATGTAGGTCCACGATGAGGGGAAGGTGTGCTCCTGACAGCCATGTATGTAGGTCCACGATGAGGGGAAGGTGTGCTCCTGACAGCCATGTATGTAGGTCCACGATGAGGGGAAGGTGTGCTCCTGACAGCCATGTATGTAGGTCCACGATGAGGGAAAGGTGTGCTCCTGACAGCCATGTATGTAGGTCCATATGAGGGCAAGTGTGCTCCTGACAGCCATGTATGTAGGTCCATGATGAGGGAAGGTGTGCTCCTGACAACCATGTATGTAGGTCCACAATGAGGGCAAGGTGTGCTCCATGACAGCCATGTATGTAGGTCCACGATAAAGGGAAGGTGTGCTCCTGACAGCCATGTATGTAGGTCCACGATGAGGGGAAGGTGTGCTCCTGACAGCCATGTATGTAGGTCCACGATGAGGGGAAGGTGTGCTCCTGACAGCCTTGTATGTAGGTCCACGATGAGGGGAAGGTGTGCTCCTGACAGCCATGTATGTAGGTCCACGATGAGGGAAAGGTGTGCTCCTGACAGCCATGTATGTAGGTCCATGATGAGGGCAAGGTGTGCTCCTGACAGCCATGTATGTAGGTCCATGATGAGGGGAAGGTGTGCTCCTGACAACCATGTATGTAGGTCCACAATGAGGGCAAGGTGTGCTCCTGACAGCCATGTATGTAGGTCCACGATAAAGGGAAGGTGTGCTCCTGACAGCCATGTATGTAGGTCCACGATGAGGGGAAGGTGTGCTCCTGACAGCCATGTATGTAGGTCCACGATGAGGGGAAGGTGTGCTCCTGACAGCCATGTATGTAGGTCCACGATGAGGGGAAGGTGTGCTCCTGACAGCCATGTATGTAGGTCCACGATGAGGGAAGGTGTGCTCCTGACAGCCATGTATGTAGGTCCACGATGAGGCGAAGGTGTGCTCCTGACAGCCATGTATGTAGGTCCACGATGAGGGGAAGGTGTGCTCCTGACAGCCATGTATGTAGGTCCACGATGAGGGGAAGGTGTGCTCCTGACAGCCATGTATGTAGGTCCACGATGAGGGGAAGGTGTGCTCCTGACAGCCATGTATGTAGGTCCACGATGAGGGAAAGGTGTGCTCCTGAAAGCCATGTATGTAGGTCCACGATGAGGGGAAGGTGTGCTCCTGACAGCCATGTATGTAGGTCCACGATGAGGGAAGGTGTGCTCCTGACAACCATGTATGTAGGTCCATGATGAGGGGAAGCTGTGCTCCTGACAGCCATGTATGTAGGTCCACGATGAGGGAAGGTGTGCTCCTGACAGCCATGTATGTAGGTTCACGATGAGGGAAGATGTGCTCCTGACAGCCATGTATGTAGGTCCATGATGAGGGAAGGTGTGCTCCTGACAGCCATGTAAGTAGGTCCATGATGAGGGGAAGGTGTGCTCCTGACAGCCATGTATGTAGGTCCACGATGAGGGGAAGGTGTGCTCATGACAGCCATGTATGTAGGTCCATGATGAGGGAAAGGTGTGCTCCTGACAGCCATGTATGTAGGTCCACGATGAGGGAAGGTGTGCTCCTGACAGCCATGTATGTAGGTCCACGATGAGGGAAAGGTGTGCTCCTGACAGCCATGTATGTAGGTCCACGATGAGGGGAAGGTGTGCTCCTGACAGCCATGTATGTAGGTCCACGATGAGGGAAAGGTGTGCTCCTGACAGCCATGTATGTAGGTCCATGATGAGGGCAAGGTGTGCTCCTGACAGCCATGTATGTAGGTCCATGATGAGGGGAAGGTGTGCTCCTGACAACCATGTATGTAGGTCCATGATGAGGGAAAGGTGTGCTCCTGACAGCCATGTATGTAGGTCCATGATGGGGAAAGGTGTGCTCATGACAGCCATGTATGTAGGTCCACGATGAGGGGAAGGTGTGCTCCTGACAGCCATGTATGTAGGTCCACGATGAGGGAAAGGTGTGCTCCTGACACCATTGTATGTAGGTCCATGATGAGGGGAAGGTGTGCTCCTGACAACCATGTATGTAGGTCCATGATGAGGGAAGGTGTGCTCCTGACAGCCATGTATGTAGGTCCACGATAAGGGGAAGGTGTGCTCCTGACACCATGTATGTAGGTCCACGATAGGGGAAGGTGTGCTCCTGACAGCCATGTATGTAGGTCCACGATGAGGGGAAGGTGTGCTCCTGACAACCATGTATGTAGGTCCACGATAGGGGAAGGTGTGCTCCTGACAGCCATGTATGTAGGTCCACGATGAGGGGAAGGTGTGCTCCTGACAGCCATGTATGTAGGTCCACGAGAGGGGAAGGTGTGCTCCTGACAACCATGTATGTAGGTCCACGATAAGGGGAAGGTGTGCTCTCTGACAGCCATGCATGTAGGTCCACGATAAGGGGAAGGTGTGCTCCGAGTCCTGACAGCCATGTATCTGTACCTTATATGCAGGATTATGTCATAAGTGGTAGGGGATTGTATTTATTATTGCATTCACACATACACTCACTGTATGTATATACTGTATGTATATAATAATTATATATTTTGATTTATATGGCGCTATTAATTCTATAGCACTTTACATACATTTGCAACACTGTCCCCATTGGGGCTCACAATCTACCATAAACATGATGTATTTATATATAGCGTACATACATTCCTTTTTATATATATACTAGTTGTAGAGCCCAGCGTTGCACGGGCATAGTAACTAGCTGTGGGGCTATGAAGTGAATGGGGTTAACTGGAGGGGAGGAGCTATGAAGTGGGCGGTGCTATCTGGAGGGGGCAGAGCTATGAAGTGGGCGGTGCTATCTGGAGGGGGCAGAGCTATGAAGTGGACAGGGCTTTTCAGAGGGGCAAAGAATGAAGTGGGCGGTGCTATCTGGAGGGGGCAGAGCTATGAAGTGGGCGGTGCTATCTGGAGGGGGCAGAGCTATGAAGTGGGCGGTGCTATCTGTAGGGAGCAGAGCTATGAAGTGGGCGGTGCTATCTGTAGGGAGCAGAGCTATGAAGTGGGTGGTGCTATCTGGAGGGGGCAGAGCTATGAAGTGGTGGTGCTATCTGGAGTGGGCAGAGCTATGAAGTGGGCAGGGCTATTCAGAGGGAGCAGAGCTATGAAGTGGGCGATGCTATCTGGAGGGGGCAGAGCTATGAAGTGGGCGGTGGTATCTGGAGGGGGAGGGGCTATCTTGAGGGGTCAGATCTATGAAGTGGGCGGTGCTATACTGGAGGGGGCATGAGCGATGAAGTGGGCTGTTGCTATCTGGAGGGGGCAGAGCTAGAAGTGGGCGTGTATCTGAAGGGGAGGGGCTTCTTTAGGGGTCAGACTATGAAGTGGGCGGTGCTATCTGGAGGGGGCAGAGCTATGAAGTGGGGTGTGCTATCTGGAGGGGGCAGAGCTATGAAGTGGGCAGTGCTATCTGGAGGGGGCAGAGCTATGAAGTGGGCGTGCTATCTGGAGGGGCAGAGCTATGAAGTAGGCGGTGCTATCTGGAGGGGGCAGAGCTATGAATTGGGCAGTGCTATCTGGAGGGGGCAGGGCTATGACGTGGGCGGTGCTATCTGGAGGGGGAGAGCTATGAAGTAGGTGGTTGCTATCTGGGGGGGCAGAGCTGTAAATGAGTAGGTGGTGCTATCTGGAGGGGGCAGAGCTATGAAGAGGCTATGAAGTGGCAGGGCTATCTGGAGGGGGAGGGGCTATCTTGAGGGGTCAGATCTATGAAGTGGGCGGTGCTATTGGAGGGGGCATAGCTATGAAGTGGGTGGTGCTATCTGGAGGGGGCAGAGCTATGAGTGGGCGGTGCTATTGGAGGGGGAAGAGCTATGAAGTGGTGGTGCTATCTGGAGGGGGCAGAGCTATGAAGAGGCTATGAGGGGGACAGGGCTCTATCTGGAGGGGGATGGGGTGCTATCTTGGAGGGGTCAGATCTATGAAGTGGGTGGTGCTATCTGGAGGGGGCATAGCTATTGAAGTGGGCGGTGCTATCTGGAGGGGGCAGAGCTATGAAGTGGGCGGTGCTATCTGGAGGGGGCAGAGCTATGAAGTGGGCAGGGCTATTCAGAGGGGAGCAGAGCTATGAAGTAGGGCGGTGGTATCTGGAGAGGGGCAGAGCTATGAAGTGGGCAGGGCTATTCAGAGGGGGCAGAGCTATGAAGTAGGTGATAAACATGATGTATTTATTATTAGCGTACATACATTCCTTTTTATATATATGTACTAGCTGTAGAGCCAGCGTTGCACGGGCATAGTATCTAGCTGTGGGGCTATGAAGTGAGTGGGGTTAACTGGAGGGGAGGAGCTATGAAGTGGGGGTTGCTATCTGGAGGGGGCAGAGCTATGAAGTGGGCGGTGCTATCTGGAGGGGGCAGAGCTATGAAGTGGGCGGTGCTATTGGAGGGGGCAGAGCTATGAAGTGGGCGGTGCTATCTGGAGGGGGGCAGAGCTTTCAGAGGGAGCAGAGTATGAAGTGGGCGGTGCTATCTGGAGGGGGCAGAGCTATGAAGTGGGCGTGGTGCTATCTGGAGGGGGCAGAGCTATGAAGTGGGGCTGGTGCTATCTGGAGGGGGCAGAGCTATGAAGTGGGCAGTGCTATCTGGTAGGGGGCAGAGCTATGAAGTGGGCAGGGCTATTCTGAGGGGCATGAGCTATGAAGTGGGCGGTGCTATCTGGAGGGGGCAGAGCTATGAAGTGGGCAGGGCTATCTGGAGGGGCAGAGCTATGAAGTGGGCGGTGCTATCTGGAGGGGCAGAGCTATGAAGTGGGCGGTGCTATCTGGAGGGGGAGGGCTATCTGGGGGTATCTGAAGGGGCAGTAGCTATGAGTGGGCAGGGCTATTGAGAGGGGGGCAGGAGCTATGAAGTGGGCAGTGCTATTGAGGGGAGCAGAGCTATGAAGTGGGCGTGCTATCTGTTGGGGGGCAGAGCTATGAATGGGCAGGGCTATCTGAGGGGGCAGAGCTATGAAGTAGGTGAGTGCTATCTGGAGGGGGCAGAGCTATGAAGAGCTATGAAGTGGGCAGGGCTATCTGGAGGGGGCAGAACTATGGAGGTGGGCGGTGCTATCTGAGGGGCAGAGCTATGAAGTGGGTGGTGCTATCTGGAGGGGGTAGAGCTATGAAGTGGGCAGGCTATTCGAGGGGGCAGAGCTATGAAGTGGGCAGTGCTATCTGGAGGGGGCAGAGCTATGAAGTAGGCGGTGCTATCTGGAGGGGCAGAGCTATGAAGTGGGCAGTGCTATTGAGGGGGCAGAGCTATGAAGTAGGTGGTGCTATCTGGAGGGGGCAGAGCTATGAAAGAGCTATGAAGTGGGCAGGGCTATCTGGAGGGGACAGAGCTATGGAAGTGGCAGGTGCTATCTTGAGGGGTCAGAGCTATGAAGTAGGGTGGTGCTATCTGGAGGGGGCAGAGTATGATGCTTAAGTGGGCAGGGCTATCTGGAGGGGGAGAGGGGGCTATCTTGAGGGGTCAGATCTATGAAGTGGGCGGTGCTATCTGGAGGGGGCATAGCTATGAAGTGGGTGGTGCTATCTGGAGGGGGCAGAGCTATGAAGTGGGCGGTGCTATCTGGAGGGGGCAGAGCTATGAAGTGGGCGGTGGTATCTGGAAGGGGCAGAGCTATGAAGTGGGCAGGGCTATTCAGAGGGAGCAGAGCTATGAAGTGGGCGGTGGTATCTGGAAGGGGCAGAGCTATGAAGTGGGCAGGGCTATTCAGAGGGGGCAGAGCTATGAAGTAGGTGATAAACATGATGTATTTATATATAGCGTACATACATTCCTTTTTATATATATACTAGTTGTAGAGCCCAGCGTTGCACGGGCATAGTAACTAGCTGTGGGGCTATGAAGTGAGTGGGGTTAACTGGAGGGGAGGAGCTATGAAGTGGGCGGTGCTATCTGGAGGGGGCAGAGCTATGAAGTGGGCGGTGCTATCTGGAGGGGCAGAGCTATGAAGTGGGTGGTGCTATCTGGAGGGGGCAGAGCTATGAAGTGGGCAGGGCTTTTCAGAGGGAGCAGAGAATGAAGTGGGCGGTGCTATCTGGAGGGGGCAGAGCTATGAAGTGGGCAGGGCTTTTCAGAGGGAGCAGAGAATGAAGTGGGCGGTGCTATCTTGAGGGGGCAGAGCTATGAAGTGGGCGGTGCTATCTGTAGGGAGCAGAGCTATGAAGTGGGCGGTGCTATCTGGAGGGGGCAGAGCTATGAAGTGGGCGGTGCTATCTGGAGGGGGCAGAGCTATGAAGTGGGCGGTGCTATCTGTAGGGAGCAGAGCTATGAAGTGGGTGGTGCTGTCTGGAGGGGGCAGAGCTATGAAGTGGGCGGTGCTATCTGTAGGGGGCAGAGCTATGAAGTGGGCAGGGCTATTCAGAGGGAGCACAGCTATGAAGTGGGCGGTGCTATCTGTAGGGGGCAGAGCTATGAAGTAGGCAGGGCTATTCAGAGGGAGCAGAACTATGAAGTGGGCGATGCTATCTGGAAGGGGCAGAGCTATGAAGTGGGCAGTGGTATCTGGAGGGGGAGGGGCTATCTTGAGGGGTCAGATCTATGAAGTGGGCGGTGCTATCTGGAGGGGGCAGAGCTATGAAGTGGGCGGTGCTATCTGGAGGGGGCAGAGCTATGAAGTGGGCGATGCTATCTGGAGGGGGCAGAGCTATGAAGTGGGCGGTGCTATCTGGAGGGGGCAGAGCTATGAAGTGGGCAGTGCTATCTGGAGGGGGCAGAGCTATGACGTGGGCGGTGCTATCTGGAGGGGGCAGAGCTATGACGTGGGCGGTGCTATCTGGAGGGGGAAGAGCTATGAAGTAGGTGGTGCTATCTGGAGGGGGCAGAGCTATGAAGTGGGCGGTGCTATCTGGAGGGAGCAGAGCAATGAAGTAGGTGGTGCTATCTGGAGGGGGCAAAGCTATGAAGAGCTATGAAGTGGGCAGGGCTATCTGAGGGAGCAGAGCTATGAAGTGGGCGGTGCTATCTGGAGGGGGCAGAGCTATGAAGTGGGCAGTGCTATCTGGAGGGGGCAGAGCTATGACGTGGGCGGTGCTATCTGGAGGGGGCAGAGCTATGACGTGGGCGGTGGTATCTGGAAGGGGCAGAGCTATGAAGTGGGCAGGGCTATTCAGAGGGGGCAGAGCTATGAAGTGGGCAGTGCTATTCAGAGGGAGCAGAGCTATGAAGTGGGCGGTGCTATCTGGAGGGGCAGAGCTATGAAGTGGGCAGTGCTATCTGGAGGGGGCAGAGCTATGACGTGGGCGGTGCTATCTGGAGGGGAAGAGCTATGAAGTAGGTGGTGCTATCTGGAGGGGGCAGAGCTATGAAGTAGGTGGTGCTATCTGGAGGGGGCAGAGCTATGAAGAGCTATGAAGTGGACAGGGCTATCTGGAGAGGGAGGGGCTATCTTGAGGGGTCAGATCTATGAAGTGGGCAGTGCTATCTGAAGGGGGCAGAGCTATGAAGTGGGCGGTAGTATCTGGAAGGGGCAGAGCTATGAAGTGGGCAGTGCTATCTGGAGGGAGCAGAGCTATGAAGTGGGCGGTGCTATCTGTAGGGGGCAGAGCTATGAAATGGGCAGGGCTATTCAGAGGGGGCAGAGCTATGAAGTAGGTGATGCTATCTAGAGGAGGCAGAGCTATGAAGAGCTATGAAGTGGGCAGGGCTATCTGGAGGTGGCAGAACTATCTGGAGGGGGAGGGGCTATCTTGAGGGGTCAGAGCTATGAAGTGGGTGGTGCTATCTGGAGGGGGCAGAGCTATGAAGTGGGCGGCGTTATTCAGAGGGAGCAGAGCTATTAAGTGGGTGGGGCTATGTGAAGGGGCAGAGCTATGATACATGCATACATACACACATACATACACTCAGCTTTACATATTAGATATGTATAGGTATATAGATATACACTGCTCAATGAAATAAAGGTAACACATATAAAACACAATGTAACTCTAAGTCAATCACTTCTGTGACATTATCTGTTCAGTTATGGAGCAGCAATGACTGTGAATCAATTTCTCCTGCTGTTGGGCAAATGGATCAGAGAACAGGTAGAAATGATTATAAGAATTTAACAATACTTCCCAATCGTATAGATTCACAATGAGGTAGAGCACTGCGATTAATGAATTCATGAACTACAGTATAATTGCTGTTAATGTTAAAAATACAAGATACTTAGCAGTTTTTAATAAAAAGCCATCCAGCCACGTCAAGGCGTATCAACCACGATGGTCCGACCTCTCCATAGGACATGTTTTGTTCTTTCATGTAATACTTTTTAAAGTTGTCCACAAGCAAAAAAACACAGATTGATCATATTGGTATAAGTAGGTGATTTTCTTTGCAATATCATTATATTGTTATTATTATTTCCCTCTCCTCTTTCTTGGCTTCTGGGTGGGTTATGGGCCCTTTGTAAAGATGTTTTTATGTTTGATTCTATTGCATAATTTTGATATTCTAAAAGGAAAAATATCCCCAGAGGTGGCAGCAATGTGTGTATTACCAGATGTAATATAGCCAGTTATCAGCTTTTCTGCCAAACATGTGGACGGCTGAAGTCATAGATTTCTGGAGAATTTCAGCAGACATTTGTGCAGAGTATTTAAGCTCCTGGAGAATATTTGATCACAGTTTTCTCTGATTCTTCGAGATGTTTTGTCGCTCGGTGATGATTCTGCTCCTTTGTGCTGTTTGGAGTCAATTTCTCTTCTACTCCAATGCGAGTGAGTATTTCATTACAATCTATCGATCTATCTGTGTATCTATCTATCTATCTATCTATCTATCTATCTATCTATCTATCTATCTATATCTATGTATCTATCTATATCTATCTATCTATCTATCTATCTATCTCTATATCTATCTATATCTATCTATCTATCTATCTATCTATCTATCTATCTGTCTGTCTGTCTGTCTGTCTGTCTGTCTAACTGTGTGTCTATCTATCTATCCGTAAGAGCAGGCTCGATCCTACAAGTTATTTCAAGTTATTTTTGATATCTCATCTGAGAGCAGCATGATGTAGGTAAGAGACCCTGAATCCAACGATGTATCACTTAGTTTACTGGGTGCAACAATTTTGATAGAATCAGAGTATTCAGATACAGCAATGCCGCAGAGCTGAGAAAGCTGCCCCCACCCACACCTGGCTCTGTATGTACAATGTCTATATATAGTGAGCAGCCCCCACCCACACCAGGCTCTGTATGTACAATGTCTATAGACAGAGAGTTGCCCCCACCCACACCAGGCTCTGTATGTACAATGTGTATAGATAGAGAGCTGCCCCCGCCCACACCAGGCTCTGTATATACAATGTGTATAGATAGAGAGCTGCCCCCGCCCACACCAGGCTCTGTATGTACAATGTATATAGATAGAGAGCTGCCTCCACCCACACCAGGCTCTGTATATACAATGTGTATAGATAGAGAGCTGCCCCCGCCCACACCAGGCTCTGTATGTACAATGTGTATAGATAGAGAGCTGCCTCCACCCACACCAAGCTCTGTATATACAATGTGTATAGATAGAGATGCCCCTGTCCACACCAGGCTCTGTATATACAATGTGTATAGATAGAGAGCTGCCCCCGCCCACACCAGGCTCTGTATATACAATGTGTATAGATAGAGAACTGCCCCCGCCCACACCAGGCTCTGTATATACAATGTGTATAGATAGAGAGATGCCCCTGCCCACACCAGACTCTGTATATACAATGTGTATAGATAGAGAGCTGCCCCCACCCACACCAGACTCTGTATATACAATGTCTATAGACCGAGAGCTGCCCCTGCCCACACCAGACTCTGTATATACAATTTGTATAGATAGAGAGCTGCCCCGCCCACACCAGGCTCTGTATATACAATGTCTATAGACAGTGAGCTGCCCCCGCCCACACCAGACTCTGTATATACAATGTCTATAGACCGAGAGCTGCCCCTGCCCACACCAGACTCTGTATATGCAATGTGTATAGATAGAGAGCTGCCCCCACCCACACCAGGCTCTGTATATACAATGTGTATAGATAGAGAGCTGCCCCCGCCCACACCAGACTCTATATATACAATGTGTATAGATAGAGAGCTGCCCCCACCCACACCAGGCTCTGTATGTACAATGTATATAGACAGAGAGCTGCCCCTGCCCACACCAGGCTCTGTATATACAATGTCTATAGACAGAGAGCTGCCCCTGCCCACACCAGGGTCTGTGTATACAATGTGTATAGATAGAGAGCTGCCCCCACCCACACAAGGCTCTGTATATACAATGTATATAGATAGAGAGCTGCCTCCACCCACACCAGGCTCTGTATATACAATGTGTATAGATAGAGAGCTGCCCCCGCCCACACCAGGCTCTGTATGTACAATGTGTATAGATAGAGAGCTGCCTCCACCCACACCAGGCTCTGTATATACAATGTGTATAGATAGAGGGCTGCCCCCGCCCACACCAGACTCTGTATATACAATGTGTATAGATAGAGAGCTGCCTCCACCCACACCAAGCTCTGTATATACAATGTGTATAGATAGAGATGCCCCTGTCCACACCAGGCTCTGTATATACAATGTGTATAGATAGAGAGCTGCCCCCGCCCACACCAGGCTCTGTATATACAATGTGTATAGATAGAGAGCTGCCCCCGCCCACACCAGGCTCTGTATATACAATGTGTATAGATAGAGAGATGCCCCTGCCCACACCAGACTCTGTATATACAATGTGTATAGATAGAGAGCTGCCCCCACCCACACCAGACTCTGTATATACAATGTCTATAGACCGAGAGCTGCCCCTGCCCACACCAGACTCTGTATATACAATTTGTATAGATAGAGAGATGCCCCTGCCCACACCAGGCTCTGTATATACAATGTGTATAGACAGTGAGCTGCCCCGCCCACACCAGACTCTGTATATACAATGTCTATAGACCGAGAGCTGCCCCTGCCCACACCAGACTCTGTATATGCAATGTGTATAGATAGAGAGCTGCCCCCACCCACACCAGGCTCTGTATATACAATGTGTATAGATAGAGAGCTGCCCCCGCCCACACCAGACTCTATATATACAATGTGTATAGATAGAGAGCTGCCCCCACCCACACCAGGCTCTGTATATACAATGTGTATAGGTAGAGCTGCCCCCGCCCACACCAGACTCTATATATACAATGTGTATAGATAGAGAGCTGCCCCCACCCACACCAGGCTCTGTATGTACAATGTATATAGACAGAGAGCTGCCCCTGCCCACACCAGGCTCTGTATATACAATGTCTATAGACAGAGAGCTGCCCCTGCCCACACCAGGGTCTGTGTATACAATGTGTATAGATAGAGAGCTGCCCCCACCCACACAAGGCTCTGTATATACAATGTGTATAGATAGAGAGCTGCCCCCACCCACACCAGGCTCTGTATGTACAATGTGTATAGACAGAGAGCTGCCCCCGCCCACACCAGGCTCTGTATGTATAATGTATATAGATAGTGAGCTTCCCCCCGCCCACACCAGTCTGTATATACAATGTGCATAGACAGAGAGCTGCCCCCGCCCACACCAGGCTCTATATGTACAATGTCTATAGACAGAGAGCTGCCCCCACCCACACCAGGCTCTGTATATACAATGTGTATAGATAGAGAGCTGCCCCCGCCCACACCAGGCTTTGTATATATAATGTGTATAGATAGAGAGCTGCCCCCGCCCACACCAGGCTCTGTATGTACAATGTCTATATACTGAGAGCTCACCCATGCCCACATCAAGCTCTGGATGTATAACATCTATAGACAGAGACCTGCCCCCGCTCACACCAGACTCTGTATAAAATGTCTGCTGACAAAGATCTGCTAATCATAAGAGGTGGTGTGCTGGACTGCCAGGCACAAGGCAATGTAGTCTGAACAACAATAATCTGGTGCTAAAATAATCATTGCAAGTAAACCACGGCATGACCCCTGATAACAGAGACATCACTGAAATCTGTGTTTTAACCCTTACAACATGCTGTCTTCAAATTGTATAGCAAAATCCTGCTGACGGATTCATAAGCGTAGAACAAACACTTTTTTTTTTATTGTTCCTTAAAGGGACACCACATTCCAGATGTAATAAATTCAGCTTCATTATAATGCTACATTTTTTTATCAAACACACCTTTTTACTTTAAGTTCTGATAAATGCTTTATAACTGCGCTGAACGGCATTGTATGAACCCGATGTGACGGCTCTGCCTAAATACATGAGGGTGTGAAAAATATCATATATCAGTGTCTGACCTGAAGATTTCATTTCTGTCCTTTCTGCAGATATCACCCCAAATTCTGAGAAATGTCTGCTAAAACCAGGTAATGTATGTAATGTATATTATGGTGTTCTATGCAAAAACTGTTGTCTATATCTATCTATCTATCTATCTATCTATCTATCTATCTATCTATCTATCTATCTATCTATCTATCTATCTATCTATCTATCTGTCTATCGATCTGTCTATCTATCTATCTATCTATCTATCTATCTATCTATCTATCTATCTATCTATCTGTCTATCGATCTATCTATCTATCTATCTATCTATCTATCTATCTATCTATCTATCTGTCTGTCTGTCTATCTATCTATCTATCTATCTATCTATCTATCTATCTATCTATCTATCTGTTTATATCTCTCTTCTTATTGTTGCATTGAATCAGAATTGATTTGTTTTTGCTGAAACAAATTAAATTGAATTTAAAATTCTTGGAAAAAAGCGCAAAAAAGTATATGTGGTAAGAAGGGGTTAAACAGAAGTTTTTAATATTTTTGACAGTTTTTGCTATGAACATTTCCTATTTATAAAACATAAACAAAATTATTGGTGTTTTACATCAATCAGATTCAGATTGAGATATAAGAAGAAGAAACTTGGAAATCACATGAAGCACAAAAATTCCAGTAATGAATAAACAAATAAATAACTAATTCATTAAATAAGTAAGAAATACCCTGCCAGCCAATATTACAGCTTGCCTTTATCATTAGCCTAAACTTAAAGGGAACCTGTCACCTGGATCTAAGCCCCTACCCTATCACTACCTGTCCCTGCACCTTCCTGGCTGCTCCCTATCTATCTCTCTCTGAGCTAAATCCGCCCTATAAAACTGCAGAAAAATAACTTATCACTTACAGCAGTCCCTGAGGCTGGGGACTGAGAAGGCGGCGCCAGGCTCCATTCAGCCCCTCCTCGATCCGGCAGCACACGCCCCGCTGGGTGTCATTATTCTTTCTTCATCACCACCTCCTCCATTTGAAATCTCCCACCCGTTTTACACTGTAAGGTAGTGGTTAGGATCGGCACGACAGAAGGCAGTGTTTACTCACACAGCACACAGTTTAATGGCACAGTTCAGGTATTCACAGGCCTCCAGGTTCCGGGGCGCAGCCAAGTACAACCTCATACAATCCCAACAGCTGATATAGAGTGCCCTGCACTCTCCCCACACGCCTGCACTTTTCCACCCTTTGTGCTCTGCACTTTCCACCCCATGTGCTCTGCACTTTCCACCCCCACACTCTGCACCCCCACCCCCACACTCTGCACTCCCCACCCCCCATGCTTTGCTCTCCCCCACATGCTCTGCACTACTCCACCTCATGCTCTGCACTCCCCACGCTCTGTACTCATCACTCCCAACACTCTGCACTCCCCAACTCCATGCTCTGCACTCCCCGCCCCTGATGCTCTGCACTTCCTACAACCCCACCCCATGCTCTGCACTCACCACCCAGCACCCTGCACTTTCCACCCCTGTGCTCTGCATTCCCCCCCGTGCTCTGCCCACCCCACACTCTGCACTCCCCCATTCCACACACTGTACTCCCCTCCGTGCTCTGCAGTCCTCTCCTCCTCATGCTCTGCACTCCCCCACATGCTCTGTACTCCCACCCCCTGCACTCTGCACTCCCCACCCCCATGCTCTGCACTCCCCACCCCCACACTCTGCACTCCACACCCCCACGCTCTGTTCTTCCCCCCATGCTCTGCACTCCCCCCATGCTCTGCACTCCCTCCATGCTCTGCACTCTCCACTCCCCATCCTCTGCACTCCCACTTCCCATGCTCTGAACTCCTATGCCCCACGCTCTAAACTCCCACTCCCCATGCTCTGTTATCCCCCTCCTCCATGCCCTGCACTCCCCACCCCCTACGCTCTGCAATCCCCACATTCCATGCTCTCCACTCCCCACCCCAGCAAATCTGGAAGAAAATCTTTGAAAAACCTTCTAGAAGATGTCCCCACTAGGCTGTTTCTAAACCTGACCTATGCTGGTTGTCAGGGAAATTCCTCTTCAGCTCCACACATGAGGCCATATAAGGGTGGGGGCCTACACAGTGTTCACAATATAGCTGATCAGAATCTCAGGTTACCTCTGGCAAGGACAGTGCTTAGCTCAGTCTGTCAGCACACAGCTCCTTGGATCTCTCTCTATTCACGTTGTCTCTGCTCCGTGTTATCAGCTGAGGAGCTGTATGAAGGCCATCAGCTGATTGCACAGAGCAGAGCGATGAGAATGGAGAGATCTCACAGGAGCTGTGTGCCGATAGCCTGAGCTCAGCACTGTCTCTACCTGAGGTAACCTGAGAGTCTGATGTTCTGTAATGTGAAGGCTGTGTAGGCCCCACCCCCACCTTTATATGGCCGTATTCAGTGTGTGAAGCTGAAGCCAAATTTCCCTGACAATGAGCATATGTCAGATTTAGAAACAGCCTAATGGGGACATCTTCTGGAAGGTTTTCTTCCAGATTTCACTTGTGAAGTACACTTTAAAGTTTATTGTAATCACTTGCTCTACATTATTATTAAATAAAAATATGAATGGCAGTTACACTTTAAAGAGGACCTGTCACCAAACCAGGCATGGTGATCTAATTACAGCACTGGATGCAGCATGTCTGCAGCATGCAGACAAGGGGTCCCCCAGCACTTGAGCAGCCCTGTACCCCGAGATAATACACTTAGAAAACTTACATGCTACAGCCACTAAGGAGGTGGCTAGGGGCTGCAGCCAAGGGCAGGTTCACACCCCCTGCCTGTGTAATCTGCCCACCGTCTGCAGCATTTAAACAGAGTTTTTTTTTCTCTCCCGTGTAGCTCCACCCCTCAGGGGGTGGGGCTAACAGACTTTCTGGGAGAGAGAAAAAAACTCTGTTTAAATGCTGCAGACAGGGAGAGAGTGATTGGCAGCGGTGGGCAGATTACACAGGCAGGGGGTGTGAATCTGTCCTTGGCTGCAGCCCCTAGCCACCTCCTTAGTGGCTGTAGCATGTAAGTTCTCTAACTGTATTATCTCGGGTACAGGGGCTCAAGTGCTGGGGGACCCCTTGCCTGCATGCTGCAGACATGCTGCATCCAGTGCTGTAATTAGATCACCATGCCTGTTTGGTGACAGGTCCTCTTTAAGCTCAAGCCCTTCAGGAATGTCCAGACATAACACTCATGGCTTACAGCCTAACAAGGAAAAGAGTCACAATAACTAAGCCCTAATGGCCCACTACTATTAGTAATGGGGATGGGAAACTGTCCTTTTAGTCTTTATTTGTGCAAACAGTACCATTCAGTAACCTTCTGATGGGCAACCTACACTAGGGGTTGGGGTGTGTCAAAGTACCTCACTGCTATTACACCTCTGTTGAGGGCATGACTGATACAGCAGGGGTAGAGCAGTGAGACCAGCAGCACCACTTGGACTTGGGGTGGTTTGGTGGGAACCAGAGGCTCTTTGTGCCAAGGTAGCAGGCTGTCACTGGGTCTTTGCCTTGCGTTGGCAAACTGAATGGGAGCGGGGTGCACTTTGCTTGCTCTGGTCACAATGGGAACCCTTGGCTACCTCCCACTCAGCAGCAAAGTGAGGATCCTCCATATCTCCCATTTTTATTACCACTGTGGCATACCAGCCATGAAAGTGGCAGAGAACGGTGAGGTCTTTCAGCAGCGGGTCAACCAGGCCAAAGGTAAAATTGGGGGTCGCGGATAGGGCAATGTCAGTCCCTCCTGTTGGTCACACGACCTCGACGTTCACCATCATCCTCTTTAAGCCGCACTCCTTTACGGCCTCACGTTGTAGGAACCGGGCCAAAACAGGTTGCCAGAGAGTTGGGCACTCCCTACTACCTGAAGCACCAGGCGAAGTCTTCCATCACGGTGACAAGCTGGGGATTACGTCCAGCCATGATGCACTCTGTCTCAGGGCACCACAACAGATTCTCTCCATAAGCAAAACAAGAAGACGTGGGCTGGATGGAGGAGGGCTAGAGTCTTTTGGATTACTTAACAGTTTAAGCAGGGTGGGATGCTGCTAGGGGTGACATTTCACAGGCAAGCCTTAGGGAAGCAGGAGGGACCATTTTTGGCACCATTGCTGAGGAACATGTTTGATAGATAGCCTTGCATTTCATTAGCTGCAGTACATGTCTTCGCCACATCAACAATGTAGAAACACTATTAATATCTACAGTCTCCAAGGCACACAGGACCTAGTTCCCAGGGTTTCTCATCCTGTTTGTGACACCAAAATGTGTTGGTCGCAAGAGCCTGGTTACTCAGCGCTAGGCCAGAGTTCAGTTCATGGCAGCTGTTCCCAGCAGCTGTGGTCCTAACCGCATTTATAAAGGGGTAGTAGTAAGTTTTATTTGTGACACCAGTTGAGATAATCAGCCTGATGTGGCAGCACTGCAGATGATCCCTGGGGTTAGGTGGTGTAGCAGTGCAGATGGAAAACCCTTCCCAACTAGAGCAGACCCCAGAGAGATGATAAGGGTAGTGGTGGTAGGTGTAGTAGAGAAAGCAGACAGTAGGAGACAGTCTCTTGCTTTACCTTTTATTGTGATCCTGTACCGAGTCCATGGTTGTAATACCACCACCAGGCATGTGGTCCAGCCAATCTGATAAGAGAGTGAGTCTTTTTGCTGGTTGAGTATTGTGGTCTTCCTGCTAACTTGTCCTGAGCTTTCTTGATACCTGTAGCTTTTCAATACTCCCTCCTCTTACAGTAAGTTACTTCTAGCCGGGCTGGCAATGTGTTTTAAAGCAGTTTCTGAAGTCCCAGAGAACTCCACTAAGTTGCTGGTGAGCATAAAACCCACACAGCATACAGTTCTGCCACCAGGCCCTCAAAGCCTGAGTGGCTTAGGGACTGGTCCCCTTCCTGAAGCTTGTCACTTTGTAGCAGCTCCCGTTGCCTCCTCACTGAATGACTCTTTTGCCTACTCCATCCTAATACACTACCTCTATCACTTCCCCCTACCAGGAAGTGTGACACATGCCCAAATCAGGCATCAGGTGCCCAATCTCCTAATAAGGGTTTGTGAAGTGTGTGTGTTCCCTTAAGACACACAGCAGAGGGACCACAAATCCCATCAGACATAGCAATGCAGTCATGTTACCTGTAATACAATTCTTTGGTGGCCAGACTTAGGGGCACCACATATTTATATGTGGATGTGAGTGAACCCCTAGGCCACGGTCCCACTAGCGAGTGACATGTGAGGGACTCGCTGCATCACCCGGCATGATCTTTCCCTCCCTGGACAGGAGTGTGCAGTCTCTTTCATTTCTCTTGCTAGTGGGACCTCGACCTTTGGTTTTGTGCCCAGAAAAGCAGCAACGTGGTTGAGCTATATAGAAATGCGCTTCATTTTTATGCTCCATAAACTGACCTGCGGAGCATGTGTCAAATCTGCATCATGTCAACTTCATTTGTGGATACGCTTAGTTTTCTGTGCTGATTTCCCCATAGACTTTTCATTAGATATGTCACAAGAGTATCTTTTTTAATATTTTACCCATGCGAACGCAAACACAATATTTTAAAACGCATTTCCGAAAAAAATTGGTGAGTGTGTTTACAGATTGAGTAAATTTATATTAATAGTTTAATGCTTTTTTTATTAAGGACTAACAAAAACACACTATAAGTGATCATCGTTCAGAAAAATGCCCCCCATTGATTTCAATGGGGTTAAACACATGCAGTGTTTTTTGAAACACTCAGTGAGTAAATCACTGCTTGCCAGTGGCGTAACTTCAGGCCCTGGGGCCCCGATGCGAAGGCTCCAACGGGTCCCCCAATTATTGCAAATCTTTAATAGTAATAGTCTTTTTCTATAGGACAAAGGGACTTTTGGGGCCCCCCTAGGCTGCAGGGCCCGGGTGCGATCGCAAACCCTGCACCTGTTATAGTTACGCCCCTGCTGCTTGCACTACTTTTTAATCGCTTCAGTAAATGCAGCCTTTATCACTATTTATATATAAAAAAAAGCTGCCATCGTTTTCACTACCGATTAAAAAAACTAATGCAGATGTGGTGAAAACTTGGTAGAAAAAAGCTGCCAAAACAGCAGTGTTTATCCGCAGACAGAGAAAGCAGTGTGTGTGCTAGCCCTAATACTCACTTTATAGCAACACTGTTCTATCTCAAGCGTACTTCATTTTTATTACCCATCTTCCTCACTTTTGAAAAATGTTTTTGAAAAAGCCGCTGGTGGTGGCTACTCTACTCTCCAAAGATTGTGAAAATTAAGAAGTAGAATTGACTTTATTGCATCCTTCTGGTCCAGCGCCATCCTTTGTGTATCCAATGGCCGCTTTACACGTCGCGATATCGATCCGATATTGCATACGATCTCACGGGAGCACGTTTTTGGCACTTGTCCAAGATCGCACAGTAGATGTCACACAGGGAGATATCGGCGGGCAACACAACTAGGATGGTGTACGCCCCTTCTTTGCGCTGGGTATGAGCAACCCAGGGAACGACCATTTAACATTGTAGTGAATAGGGAAGTTGCGCTCCAAATCGTAGTTGCGCCGTCACACAGCACGATCCTGCCAGATCGCATATCCAATATTGCACGGTTGGAGAGCCTGCACAATCTCATTGCGATATCGTAGTTGTGTTGATTTTGCGTCGCATTGCCCATTTACACGACACAACGCATCAACGATATCAACTGCAATGGCCACACCATGTGACTTTTTATCGTAGTTGCGTTGCGATATCGTGACGTGTAAAGCGGCCTCAAGAAAGCCAGATGATTTAAAAGTGCACAAAAGTCAGATATTAACTCAGGTGGAGCCGAACACCATGACCATGAAATGGCGATTGCTAGTAAGCGCTTATGGACAAGATGACATTTCACCCACTAGAAGGGACAAATTGATGATAAAAGTTCACTTTAAAAACACACTATTAATTGTTTGATTAGTTCATATTTAATAGAACTATGATTTAACTACTGTACTATTCTTATTAAACACTTCATAAATGACATGTTTAGTGATATAATAGAAAACTAATTTACATGTATAAATAGGGGTAACAATTTTGGTTCTTTTAATCTTGTTTAATGAAACTTGAAGATATGATCACCTTTTTTTTCTTTTGGTTTGTTCAATGCATTCAGGTTGAAAATGCTGAGCATTGTGTTCTGATGATTAAGATGGATTTATCCTGGCACTTAAGGGATTTGTTTTTTGTTGCATATAAATGTTTTATTCAATAAGTTGTGATAACTCACACAACCATAAAATAAAAAATATATAAATTTGACAGGTCCCAAGTTGAATCTCTGCACAAATATAACCAAGAACACAAGTAACACACAGGCATTTTTTCACCATTGCGCATCAAAATTTTGAAACAAAATATAAAGAAACATAGTCTTGTGACATCTCAACTGAAAGCTGTTACCGTTCTGAGTAAAATGATGCCTCTCCCACTTCATTATCTTATTTCTAGCCTGAGATAAAAAAATGTAAAGTCATACCAGGCCAAAATTCACCCTTTTTTAAAACTTTAAAAATCTGTAAAAAATTAACTGATTAAGAAAAAAATTCAAAACTTTTAATTTGTAATTAACTAAAGTAGTACTTCATATAGAAAGAAAATAAAAAAAATTTAAAGGCGTCAGGTAAAAAAAAAAATTCATGGTTAGATCACTTGATATGGAATGGCCCATTGACGCTATTAATAGATAAATATTTTAAGATATGATCCCATCGCGATCCCAACTTCAATTTTGGTACAGATGTGGCTAAGAGCAAAGCAGACACATGGGCAGTTTTGGAAATATTTAAATTAAACCAATTTTTTGGAAATGCGTTTTAAAATTTTGCGTTTGCATTTGCATGGGTAAAATATTAACAAAGATCCTCTTGTGACATATCTGGTGAAAGCCTGTATAGTTCTGAGTAGATTGGTGTTTATTTTGTCTCTATCTTATTCCTAGCCTGAGTTATGAAAAGAGATGTAAAGGCAGGCAACAGCGAAATTCACACTTTTTCCGAACTTTGAAAATCATTTATAAAAAAAAAATAAAATTTTTTAGAAATGTTTTCTCTTCACATTTTGCATTGTCTGAAATGCTATTATCAAATAACAAAATCTCAAAAGAATTAAAAATATAGAGGCAATAATCATTGGTTCACTTGACATGGAATGATAGAATAGCAGAAAGTATCAAACAAAGATGCTTTATTTAAACCTTACAAAACAAACAGAGACAATAAACGCAGGTTACCTAATTTACCTAATTGATGCCGAAATTCTGAAATATAAATAACTCACCAAAACTGGTAGATGCCAACTCTCAATAAAGAATGATACACATACTATTATTATTGTTACTATTATTGTCATCATCCATTTTGATCCTTATGTGTCTGATTTTTACAATTCATTGCAGTATTAATACTTTTTTTTTTCTCCTTTTCCATCAGGACAAATACGAAGAAGATTTGTTTCTGTTTTCATGGAAAACAGAGGTGCAAGGCCAGACACAACTTTCCATCTGTATCTTGTGACCTGTGATAAAGCCGCTACAGTCACGGTGACGGTGTCTCAGCCGTTCTTCAATAAGACGATTGATGTTCCCCAGGATAGTAGTATACCGGTGATCCTGGACTACACGTTTATGATCACAGAGAAGGACGTCACTTCCAGGGCTATAATAGTTTCATCTGATGTGGCCATATCTGTATTTACATTCTATTATCAATCGAGCTCCGCTGACGCCATGATTGTGCTACCACAAGAAGCCCTGGGTGTGGAGTATTATATCGCTACTCCTGGGACTGTTGCACAATCACAGGATGCAACATTCATAAAACAATTTGCGGTGGCCAATGGATTTGAACATGAAGTCCAAGTGCACATTACAGTCTCAGGATCCATCACTTATAATGGGATTTCCTACAAAACTGGAGATTCGTTCACATTGTCTCTGGGGAACCAACAAGTCATTCAGTTTCAAAGCTCTGATGACCTCACAGGAACCAAAGTGTCATCTTCAGCCCCGGTGGCCGTGTTTTCTGGTTACAGATCTTTTACGATTATTAAATCGGGCACCGACACCCTCATCGAGCAGCTCCATCCTGTAAAGAGCTGGGGGAACGTCTTTGCCGTCTTCACCTTCTTCACCCACACTACGGATGTCATCACTATAGTTGGGGGAAGTCCGGATACCCGTGTGACTATTGATAGCCCAGGAGGTGCCACCCATCATAGTCTACAGGAAGGCGGCTATGTCCGAATCACTGTAGACAAAATCCTCCTCATCAAAGCCACCAAACCTGTGATGGTCTCATATATATTCCAGGAATCTCGTTCACCTGGTTTACAATATCCATATGATGCTTTTATTGCTACCGTCCCACCATCATTACTGGGAAGAAGATATTACCAATTTGTGACACGATCTATATACGACAACTTCATCCTCATCGTTTCTCAAGTGTCTTCAGACTCCGAGTTCTACCTGGATGGAAAACCACTAAGTTCTTACCCAACGACCAGGAAAGAATTCAATGGGTTTATAGGTCGGGAAGTCACATTGGGGAAAACTGAGGGTCAGCATGAGATCTACCACCAGACCTCCACATTCACACTATATGTTTTTGGCACTGGATCTGTGACCTCTTATGGATATTCAGTGGGCGAAGATGTATCCAATCCAGGTGAGATATGTTCTACACTGCCAGAGCATAAGACTTATATTGGCTTGAAAAGCGTAGCCAAAGAAATAAGTAATTTTTTTGCCTTTAGTGTAATTTCAAGACATGGTGTCACGATGGTCTCTCTTACCTGGGAGACTTGTGACTGGTTTGGGGCCTCTGTCTCATGTCTGTATTGGGACTTCATATTTCTTCCCTTTGGCAGTTGGGGAGTGTGATGAATATTGTTTCATATTCCCCATATTCCACCCAGAAAGCAATTTGAAGGCACATCTCACTCATAAAGAGGTAAGCCCCCACCCTTCTGACAGGCAGAAGTCATTCATCTGACAAATGGCAGAGTAATTAGCACCTAGCTACAAGCCAACTGGCAACACAAAGACACTCTCCCTTAACTTTGATATGGAAATCAGGTAGATGTATGCGGCTTCCTCTGGACTGAGGTTATGCCAAAAGGTGACACGTTCAATTTAAGTCTCTTTCTTCCCAGGTAGACTAGAAGGCACCGTGACTATAACATTAATATTTCATGAGCCGTGCTGCCTATGAACATGGCAAGCATAGATCCATGATCGTGACATCTAGACGGAAATAGGGCTGGTATTCACATGGATGTAGGATAACTGTAAGCCATCTAAACAGGATATTGGCTGGTAGGGGTACTCAAGTAGGCATGTTTCCCATCCAGACGAAGATAAAATCATAACTAAAAATATGAAAGTATTATCTTCTGTCTGCGATGCCCATGGACCCGGCTAGGGAACATTGTAGAATTCGGGTGTCCATATCTCCCCTCAGAGGGGTGGGAGTTGTGAGACATCCCAGAGGTGTGAGATGGGTGGAGACAGGGGTCAGCCCATAAAGTATAAAAATCATCTGCCCCATCTCCACCTTGTATTTCTTCTGAATGGGCATTTTTCCACCAAAGCCAGAGATTACCCAAGGAACAGATTGATGCCACGCCGCCCATGTGGTGCCATCAGCACTAAGGTAACTGCTCACATGTGTATGTAATTCTGTGTATTCCATTCCTCCTTTTATTGGCATATCTGACTGTAATATTTGTAACATCTGAATAATAACTGTAAATATTAATATCTAGTGTACCATTAGGGTGATTAAATATATAAATTTAATCTAGAGTTGCTCTTTTTATCTTGATCACGATTCCCCACGTCCGTGTGTTCATATAACGCTACCTGGGTTGGTTTCTGACCCAATATAAGCCCGACCACGGACCGGACTTATATTAAACTAGAAGCTGGTGGCAGCATTTGTGCGTGGGGTTATTCAGGGCCTCTGGCAGTGACGGGGTGGAGGAGATTATATGTGCTTCTAGCTGCGGGCTAGAAGGCATATACCACACTCACTGAGAGGTGCCTTAATAAACCAGCACAGGCAAGGCAGCTGCGGCCCTTCTTCATCCTCAGGCAGTTCTCTGACTGACCTGGGTCTAACAGGAGGCGCTGTGGAGCTGCCAGGTTCGGAGGCCGATTCACCACAAGTGGTGGCAGCGGTGGGATCAAGATAATAGTGTGTGGGACCCAACTCCCTAACACTAAGGACTGCTGGCAGTAGCTTTTGCTGTCAGGGTCCTAAGATCAACTCGACACTAGACAGTCAGAGTGCAAATATAAGGTGTGTGGGTGCATCAGGTTGCAGCTGTGTGTCAGTGACCAGGAGTTGCTACACTGGCCCAGGGTACCAGGAGCCAAGCGCTGCAGAGGGCATTTGCTGTGGCTGATATGGAAGAGGTGGTGGAGGACACTGTTGATCTAGGCGAGGAGGATACCATGCACAGGTCCTCAAGGAGCCAATCCCCAGTGGTCGACTCTGCAGTGGGGCCAAGACCCCCTGTCCTCAGCCCCCAGTGGGCAGATCACCACCTGCTGGTCCCTCCAGCCAGATGGGCTCGGATGCCCTTTTTCAAGCTGCCCTGGCTCGACTTGTAGCTGGAGACCAGAGCGCCTACGAGACCCTCATGGCAGCTGCAGAACGACGTGAGGCTGTGGAGCGTGAAGCTGCGGAGCGACTTGCAGAGCGACTTGCAGAGCGTGAAGCTGCAGAACGACTTGCAGAGCGTGAAGCTACAGAGCGCCGTGAGGCTGCAGAGCGTGAAGCTGCAGAGCGACGTGAGGCTGCAGAGCGCCAGCACCAGCTCACCTTGGCTCAGCTCGGGATCTCGCAGCCCGTTCCAGCCAACCAGGAGCCCAGGCCACCGAAGGTCCGAGCTGAGAACGTTCCCCTTCTGGAGGCAGGCGGAGACCTGGATTCTTTTCTGCTGGCCTTTGAGCAGACCTGCAGGCAGTACAACCTGGACTCAGGCCAGTGGGCCCAGTACCTGACCCCCCGTCTGAGGGGTGACGCCATGAAAGCCTTGGGGACTTCCCTGCCGGGGAGTCACCGGATTATGCGAGCATCAAGAAGGCCCTGATCCGACAGTTCAACCTCACCCCGGAGTCCTACCGCAAGAAGTTCCGAAGCCTGCAGAGGGGTCCAAAGGAAACCTGGACCGACCACATGCGGGCCCTCCTGAGAGCAGCTGACCACTGGATCAAAGGTTTGGAGCGCAGCACAGCCCAGGAGATCCAGGAGTTGTTCGTGATGGAGCAATTCTTGTGGAACTGTCCCGAGGACCTCCAACAGTTCATCCGCGACCGGAAACCGAAGGGGGCCTGTGAGACAGCGGTCCTGGCAGACGAGTACACCAACAACCGAGTACCTGAGACCAGGAGGACCAGCAGCAGCACCTGGAGAGGGGGTAAGACCAACCCTGCACCCGTGACCCCAGCCCCCAGAATGCAGGGGGCAGCCCCTCTATTACCCCCTGTTCACCTCTCCAGGTTGGCAGCAGAACCCAGACGGTGTCACCTCTGCAACCAACCAGGACACTTCAAGGCCATGTGTCCTCAGCGCCATAAGACACCGTCCCCAAAAACGGCCACTGTTTTGTGTGTGGGTGGGGGTGGTGGTAGGTCCCTTGACAATTTCCAACCCGTCACCATAGGCTGCTCAGTGGCCATGGGACTGCGGGACACCGGCGCAGAGATGACTTTGGTGCGACCAGAGATGGTCTCCCCCCAGGACTTGATCCCCGGAAAGTCCCTCGCCATCTCCGGAATTGGAGGCGTGGAACCCGCATTGCCTGTTGCCAGGGTTTATCTGGACTGGGGTGCGGGGAGGGGAGTGAGGGAGGTGGGGGTCTCGGCTAATATTCCGGCGAATGTATTGCTTGGGTCAGACTTGGGGCGGCTAGTGTCCAAGTATGTGGCCACTGACCCCCCCAGTTCTGATCCACCAGAATGTGTACTGTCCAATTTTGGGAGTGTTGATGGGGATGACGTTATTAATGATGATGTTATTATTGACGATGTTGATGATGTTTGCAGTGACCCTCCACACAACACAGAACACAAAGGGCTGACAGGGAGGGGGAGGAAGATAAAGAGAATTGTAGAATGGCCTTAGGCCAGGATCAGCCAGCTCACCTTTTGTTCTCAGAGGGCAGACAGAGGGGGCTGAGGGGGCTGAGAGCTGCAGAAGGAGCAGACACAGATGGCTGTGACACTGCTCTCTGCTGTAATCAGCAAGGTATTGTAGCCAGGGAGTCAGCGGTCGAGGTCGGAGTACCCACAGGGAATGTGGTGCTGCCAAGTAAGGCCCAGACGCTGCGCTCTGAGGAGCTGCAAGGGGTGGAACATGTCGGGGAGTATGGGGCTGTCACAGGAGAAGTGAAGCCACCAGGTGAGATCCCAGGGCAGGAACCCCCCACCACCGGGATGTCAGGAGGCCAGGATAGTCCGCCTGAACCGGCGACTTGGTCAGGAGCGGAGGGGAAGCAGGCATTGCCCATGGTTACAGCAGCCATAGCTGCTGTCACCAGGAGTGGGGGTGCCAGAGCCCAGGGGACCTCGCAGAGGTCCGACGGCTTCCCTCCTTCAGACCAAGTGGCCGCGGAGTCAGACGGAGGCCAGGAGACAGGTCCCGGGGAACTGACTACGGACGGGGTGGTCCCATCCACTCTGGCCACGTCAAGTCAGGAGTTTCAGGCTGCGTTGGAAGCAGATGACAGCCTGAAAGCTCTTAAGGAACAGGTGGCACAGCCTCCCCTGGAGTCAGACCGCGAGCGGGTGGTCTTGGACCAGGGACGGCTGTACCGAGAAACGGTCCAGCAGGGCTCACTGCAGGCGTGGCCCAGGGACCGACAGCTAGTGGTACCCTACCCATTCAGGGCGGAGTTGTTGCGGGTTGCGCATGAGATTCCGATGGCCGGACACCTGGGGATCGCCAAGACCAGGTCCAGGCTCTCTCAGCATTTCTACTGGCCTAAGTTGGGGACCGACGTGGCCGCCTACTGCCGTTCGTGTGATACCTGTCAACGAGTGGGTAAGGTGGGGCGGCACCCAAAAGCGCCCCTTGTCAACCTGCCAATCATTGACGAGCCTTTCCGGAGGGTGGCGGTAGATCTGATTGGACCGCTGTCCACTACCAGCCGCTCTGGGAAACGCTTCATCCTAACGGTAGTGGACTATGCCACACGGTACCCAGAAGCGGTAGCCTTGTCATCCATCCGGGCTGACAAGGTGGCCACCGCTTTGCTGGAGATTTTCTCCCGAGTGGGTTTTCCCCAAGAAATGCTCACTGACCGGGGGACCCAATTCATGTCGCAGCTGATGGAGTCCCTCTGTCGGCAAACACAGGTGCAACAGCTGAAGGCCAGTCCGTACCATCCACAGACGAATGGTCTGTGCGAACGGTTCAATGGCACTCTGAAGCAGATGCTGAGGATGCTGGTCGACTCCCATGGGAATGATTGGGAGCGGTATCTGCCGCACCTGCTGTTTGCCTACCGGGAGGTCCCCCAGGCCTCAACAGGGTTCTCGCCCTTTGAGCTCCTGTACGGACGACGTGTGCGGGGGCCTCTGGCCTTAGTGAAAGAAGCTTGGGAAGGGGACTTGGCTGCCCCCGGAGTGTCGGTTGTTGAGTATGTCATGCGCTTCCGGGACAAAATGCAGGCCTTGACGCAGCTGGTGCACGACAACATGGAGCAAGCCCAGGCCGACCAGAAGCGGTGGTACGACCAGAACGCTTGCGAGAGGACCTACCAGGTAGGTCAGAAGGTGTGGGTACTGGTCCCTGTACTGCAGAACAAGCTTCAGGCAGCCTGGGAAGGCCCATATCTCGTACACCAGCAGCTCAACACTGTGACTTACCTGGTCACCCTGGACCACGCCCGTGGTAGGCGTAAGGCCTTTCACGTGAACATGATGAAGGCTCATCATGAGCGGGAGGCCTGCGCCCACCCAGTGTGCAACCTGCCCGAGGAGGGGAGGCAGACACCCTCCTGGACATGCTCGCCCAGGTTAAGGCGGGAGGGTCCATTGAGGATGTGGAGCTTGGCCAACAGCTTTCGGAGGACCAACGGTCCCAGCTGTGGGCCACACTTCACCCCTTCCGGGAGCTGTTCAGCAGCCTGCCCGGAAGGACTCAGTCTGCCGTCCATCATGTGGACACTGGGGATCACCCCCCGATCCGGCGTTCAGCCTTTCGGACCGCTCCCGAGGTGCAGCAGCAAATGCGCCAGGAGATCGACGAGATGCTGAAGCTGGAGGTGATCCAGGCATCCAACAGCGCGTGGGCCTCACCCGTAGTCCTCGTCCCTAAGAAGGACCGAACTACCCGATTCTGCGTGGACTACCGTGGGCTCAACGCTGTCACAGTCACCGATGCGTACCCTATGCCACGCATCGATGATCTGCTCGACCGGCTGGCCGGGGCAAGGTACCTGACCATAATGGATCTGAGCCGGGGGTATTGGCAGATTCCCCTGACCCGCCAGGCACGGGAACGCTCTGCCTTTATCACCCCTTTCGGACTGTACGAGTCCACGGTCATGCCATTCGGCATGAAGAATGCCCCTGCCACTTTTCAGCGGATGGTCGATATCCTGCTCCAGGGACTCCAAGGGTACGCGGCCGCGTACCTGGACGACATTGCCGTCTTCAGCCCCACCTGGGAGGATCACCTGGAGCATCTGGCGCAGGTGCTCAGGCGGATCCACCAGGCAGGATTGACCATCAAGCCAGAGAAGTGCCAGCTGGGCATGAGTGAGGTCCTTTACCTGGGTCACCGGATAGGCAGGGGGGCTGTGAAGCCAGAGCCTGGGAAGGTGGAAGCCATCACCTCCTGGCCCACCCCAAGGACCAAAAAGCAAGTGATGTCGTTCCTTGGGACTGCTGGGTACTATAGGAGGTTCGTTCCACACTATAGTGCCCTGGCGAAGCCCCTGACGGACCTCACCAGGGCAAAGCTGCCATCTGCGGTCAACTGGACCGCTGATTGCGAGGCGGCCTTCCACGCACTCAAGGCTGCCCTCTCCAACTCCCCGGTACTACAAGCTGCCGTTTGTGGTACAGACCGATGCCAGCGACTTTGGCCTCGGGGCGGTGCTCAGCCAGGTTGACACCACAGGTCAGGAACATCCTGTTTTGTACCTGAGTAAGAAGCTATTGCCGAGAGAGGTGGCCTACTCCACGATGGAAAAGGAATGTCTGGCAATTGTGTGGGCCCTGCAGCGTCTGCAGCCATACTTGTACGGACGCCACTTCATCGTGGAGACGGACCACAACCCCCTCAGCTGGTTACACTCGGTCTCTGGGACGAATGGGAGGTTGCTGCGCTGGAGCCTTGCGCTCCAGCAATACGACTTCACCATTCGCCACAGGAGGGGCCGGGACCACGGTAACGCTGATGGGTTATCCCGGCGAGGGGAGGTAGCGGACGGGCGTGCGGGGGAACACAGGAATGTGCTACCCCCAGCGCCGTCTAAGAGGGGGAGGTGTGATGAATATTGTTTCATATTCCCCATATTCCACCCAGAAAGCAATTTGAAGGCACATCTCACTCATAAAGAGGTAAGCCCCCACCCTTCTGACAGGCAGAAGTCATTCATCTGACAAATGGCAGAGTAATTAGCACCTAGCTACAAGCCAACTGGCAACACAAAGACACTCTCCCTTAACTTTGATATGGAAATCAGGTAGATGTATGCGGCTTCCTCTGGACTGAGGTTATGCCAAAAGGTGACACGTTCAATTTAAGTCTCTTTCTTCCCAGGTAGACTAGAAGGCACCGTGACTATAACATTAATATTTCATGAGCCGTGCTGCCTATGAACATGGCAAGCGTAGATCCATGATCGTGACATCTAGACGGAAATAGGGCTGGTATTCACATGGATGTAGGATAACTGTAAGCCATCTAAACAGGATATTGGCTGGTAGGAGGTACTCAGAGTAGGCATGTTTCCCATCCAGATGAAGATAAAATCATAACTAAAAATATGAAAGTATTATCTTCTGTCTGCGATGCCCATGGACCCGGCTAGGGAACATTGTAGAATTCGGGTGTCCATATCTCCCCTCAGAGGGGTGGGAGTTGTGAGACATCCCAAAGGTGTGAGATGGGTGGAGACAGGGGTCAGCCCATAATGTATAAAAATCATCTGCCCCATCTCCACCTTGTATTTCTTCTGAATGGGCATTTTTCCACCAAAGCCAGAGATTACCCAAGGAACAGATTGATGCCACGCCGCCCATGTGGTGCCATCAGCACTAAGGTAACTGCTCACATGTGTATGTAATTCTGTGTATTCCATTCCTCCTTTTATTGGCATATCTGACTGTAATATTTGTAACATCTGAATAATAACTGTAAATATTAATATCTAGTGTACCATTAGGGTGATTAAATATATAAATTTAATCTAGAGTTACTCTTTTTATCTTGATCACGATTCCCCACGTCCGTGTGTTCATATAACGCTACCTGGGTTGGTTTCTGACCCAATATAAGCCCGACCACGGACCGGACTTATATTAAACTAGAAGCTGGTGGCAGCATTTGTGCGTGGGGTTATTCAGGGCCTCTGGCAGTGACGGGGTGGAGGAGATTATATGTGCTTCTAGCTGCGGGCTAGAAGGCATATACCACACTCACTGAGAGGTGCCTTAATAAACCAGCACAGGCAAGGCAGCTGCGGCCCTTCTTCATCCTCAGGCAGTTCTCTGACTGACCTGGGTCTAACAGGAGGCGCTGTGGAGCTGCCAGGTTCGGAGGCCGATTCACCACAGGGAGTTAATGTCAGTTTCTGTTCGTTAGCAAGCTAGCTAGTTCTTTGTTGAGGTGTGGCTACTCTGATCACTCTCATCCCCTTTATATGGTCACATGATCCATCATGCTTTCCTGCTGATTGAACCCGTTTCGGGCCAAACTTCCTGAGGTGATGGAAGTTCTCAGGAGAGCTGTATATCGCTAAGCCATTTGCTGCCTAGGAGTGAGGTGGCAAGCGTGAAGTTGCCTGTGTTGTTTCCCTCTCTGTCTCCCCTTCCCTCTTATTTTATTATTGCAGGGGTTGGAACTAGTGTTCCCGCCAGCCATTCCCTATTGAGGGTTAACATCAGGGCCAGCAAGGGACTAGGTATGCTGCTCGGCGATGGGTTGAAAGAACCCGTATAGGGTCGGTAGGGAGATGAGGGCACATCCACAGGTGAGTGCAGGAGGTCACCTTTTCTCCTTTCCCTATAAGCAGGGCCCTACACTGTATTTGTCCCACCGGTGTCTCCCTGGTTGTTGTTTTGTGGGTAGTGCGACGGGCATCGTTGGTCTGTGTGCAACGCACACATGGTAGCCAGACTTCCCCTTAGCCCAGCGTGACACATGGGACCCTTGACGTTGGGTTGCGAGCTTGCGTATTTTTGCTAAAATATTAGCCAATATCTCATATTTATTTTTCTGCACATTTTATATATTTTTTATAGTGTGCAGCCAGGCCCAACAATGATGACCTTGTAAACTAGCGGTCTGGACTTCTATACCTCTGGGCAGCCGCCTTATCGAATAGTGGGGGCATGTAATAGGCTGTTGGCTGGCTCTGTGCTTCACATGTTCTTAGCTTGCTCCCTATTAGAAGCTTCATCTGTGCGCAACTCTAATACTGGCTTCTCCATAGAAAAAGGTTTGAAACCGCACCCAAAACATCTGAGAAACCTTCCAATGCCGCTCTAACCGGATAAGGAGGAAAGTCTATGTGAAAATACCAAAATGTGGTGCACAATCCTTTACTTATAGTAAAACAAGAGTAGAATAAGGTGTCACTCACCGAGGTATATGTAACAAACTTTATTTCACTTCATAAAAAGCCAAATAGGTATATGTGAGGAATGCAGGCAGCATGGTGACGACTGCTGTTTCGCTCCTTGATTGCACTTCAACAGGTCTTATGTAGAAAAAAATCAAGGAGCGAAACGGCCGTCGTCCACATTCCTCTCATACACCTGTTTGGCCTTTTATGAAGTGAAAGAAAGAAGACATTTGTTACATATAACTGGGTGAGCGCCACCTCATTCTACTCTTGTTACTGGGCAATCACCCCTCCATGGACTGATATGTGGAGAGAGGTTGTTTCATCAACCTGTATTTTGCCCCTCTAATTATCTCCTTTATTAAGGGAGACTGCTGAAAACAGTCTTTATATTTGTTCCAATGACCTTGACTGGTATATACCATTACCTGTTTGCTATGTTTATTATTGTATTATCTTAAGCAGAACATATTAGTCAGAAACCAGTAACAAGTGTTCCGTTTTGCAGCAGCACCTCCGCAGGAGAAATTAAGTATTGCACAGTTCTCATTAAAAGAAATCGTCTGTTTATCACACGGAAGTGTTAGGACCATCTAATAGATTGTGGACTAAATTAAGACCGCACTCTATTATTTTATAATATCTAATATTATCTGAAAATGAGTTTGCTAAATCAACCTTCATAAAGTATAAGTGCTGGGGGGTGCAGGGAATTAAGAGGGGACAATGAGGACTTCCATTGCTTAATACAATACATTTGGGTCAGTCGCAAGGACCAGGTCACTCAGCAGCTGGGCCAAGTGCTCAACTATAAGTGTTATGGGAAGGGGGGTTGTGCAGGAAATTAGGAAGGGAATATGACACTACGGGACATCCACCCTTAATACAATGCATTAACAACACTATCTATAAGGTTTATGACATCTCTGTTTAACAATTTTTTATTTGTTTCAGATCCGACAAAAGAGCCTGAATGTCCGATCCGTGCCTCCCGGATGCCACTGGGGAGTACATTATACCATACAGCTTGGTATCGGAGGCTCACCTAGATGTTCTTGATATTCATCTCAAGGATCCTCTGTGCCGAGCAGAAAAGGAGAAGGATCACTACATCATCAAGATACCGTTCACCAAATGCGGGTCCAGTGTCCTGGTGGGTTTTCCATATATAAGAAACTTATACAAAATCTAATTGTAAATATTCTTTCTCAGCTTCCTACTAAATGAGCCGATATATCATTACCATTCAAGATACCAGTGTGAATGATGTGAGAAGCTTAGAGTCTACCAAGGGTGAGGCAGCGACAGGTGTGCTATATAAAGATCGCTATGTGTGCCCAGCAGAATGAGTGTAATAAACCCTGTAAGACCCGCTGGAGTGTGATATATTCACAGTTTTGTCTCTGAGTGCAGCACAAAGATAAATGAATGTGAACTAGGTCAAGTTATGTGACTTACGGTAGGGTTTTAGGAAAACCAGCTCAGGGCCTTTATTTTGGAGAATCTGTAGGATGGAAGTGGGATGGACTCTCCCTCCACTCTGGGTCTTGTACCAAGCATATGTCTGGGGAAGTTGCATTTAATCCTGCAGAGCAAAGCAGAGTGTGTCTCGCTGGGAGCCAAATTGCTCAAGCAGCATGTGCTAGATGAGCTGGCTGTGTGAATTATGACACCTACCCTCTTGTTTTTGTCTAATTATGGATTACACACAATTTATTTCTTTTTTGGAGTATTAGGATGAAAATAACATTTTATGCTAACAAGGGACACCCATGTCATGCAGCTGTACTCACTGGTCAGACCTTAGGTCTTTTTCTATTGCACACTGGGCCCTATCTCATCTCCTAATAGAAAACTGCCTCTGTCCCGTCCCCTTCTTCACTTTAGCTCCTCCCACTCTGGGCTGGTGCCAAACATTAACCCTAACTCTCTCTACTGTTGGCAAAATACAATTTAACACTAATAATGCATGTCACAATACACATTATAACAGTACTCGTGTCTTGAAGGGACAGTCTGTCCATCATCTTAGAAATCCAGTATTTTTTTTTTGCAGTATGAGGATGAAAAAACCTTCTATACCAACACCATCTACGGCACTGTCCCTGACACAGACGTCCATCGTATTGAGATCCCGGTGAGGTGTGAGATGGAGAGTAATAAGTCTCTGGAGCTGATAATAAACCCTAAAGTGAAGAACACGATCTGTAAAGGTTATTACAACATCTCCATGAGACTCTACCAGAACGACAGCTTCACTGAGGCCATCAGCCTTATCCTCATGAGGTGGATCTGCACAGCCGTCTACATGTGGAGCTTGTGGTGGAGTCAGAGGATGAGGAGCTGCGGTTATTCACAGAATCCCTCACTGCTTCCCCGTCATTAGAGGACACAAAGAGGAAATACAACGTCATCCACCATGGGTGAGGAACTAACAAGTCTTATATTACAGGACAATAACCTGTCCGTCCAGAGCTCTCACATCATTATGTGCTGAACCCTTGAGGAACCTCAAAGCTCAGATGTCTATAGTGTAGATCCAGGGGATCGGAGCATAACCAGGTTTTTTAGCCCCATAACCTATAGACCATTTGCCCTTTTCTGAGCCCCGTCCACCAATTCAGTATTAAAGTTCTAGCCTTTGCCCTATCAGAAAAAGTATGTAAGAACTTAAAGTTTATTTTAACATTAGCATTTTCTTTTCTTTTTACCCTGGATACTTTTTAAATAATTTAGGACAGCTCCAGACCCGACGCCCTACAACCGCTCCCTGTGTGGCCTACATGAATGTCATATGTGCCATACTGTACTCTACGCCATTTGATGCCATTTTCTTGACATTTGTTATATTAATGTCTTTGTTCTGTTCTCAGATGTCACAATGACTCCACCTTACAGGACCACCCGGTGACAGACCGCCGCCGGCAGCGCTTAAGTTTCCATGTGGTGAAGTTTGATAATTTCCATGAAGTCTACCTGACCGCCAACGTGATCATCTGTCACAACTCCACCTCCCCGAATCGCTGCACTCAGGGCTGTATCACCCCAAGACTGAGACGTGACGTCCGCACCTCCAGGGAAGAGCCGGACACCGCCAGGTTATCTGAGGGCCCCATTGTGTTTAGATCCGGTAAGTAGATGTTGTACATTTACCTTTGACAAGCAGGATAATAGTATTATTCACTTCCCACCGCAGCCATTCTTTTTTTAGCACTTTTATATTTTTCCCCCTTTTCAAGAGCTATAACTGTCTTGGCTGTATGAGGGTGTTGTTTTTTCAGGATGAATTTATGAATGCCTCCATTAATTTTATTGCATTTTGGTAAATAGTTAAATAACAATTTCCTATGTGACTGGGCTTTACTGGTTCAAACAACATGAACCATGGGGGTCTTCATCTTGACATGTCAACCCATCGGCAACCCATGATCATGTAACAAGGATGTTCTTTGGGAATCTAGAATGGTGCAACCCAGGACTGTGCACCTAAAGTGCTGGGGTCAGACATTGACATCTGAAGGGCATCTGTCAGTAGGATCAACCCTCCTCAGCTAAATCTTGCACAGAGATCTCCATACTTCTGTCATATACCTTACAGTATTTTTTTTTCTTTCATAGAAGAGAAGACCGGACAGAGTCACATCTATAACCTGGCATTAGCTTTGTTGGTGGCCTTGTGTGTGACAGTGATTCTGGCAGTGCTGAGTTTGGTGATACAGAAAAAATACTACAGAAGACAACAGAAAGCTCTGATAGACAACAGCACAGGGAATCCTGAACAAATCATCTACGTATCTATCTAGCTGATCCTGAACAAATCATCTACGTATCTATGTATATATCTATCGATCTACATGTATTGGAACTACAATATTACATACAGGTTTACTTGGGTTATTTGGTTTTTATTGATTATTGTCAGATTTATTATTTTTGTGCCTGATCTGGAGGAATACATTGTAATTTTATTTTTATATAAAAAAAAACAGCTCCCAGTGATAGTTTATCTCTACATCCTTATCTATCTGTGGTTGTCCCACTCTTCCAATTCTTGCACATGTTTATTTGTATTGTTAATACTATATATAACACAGTTACTATTATATCTGTGCACTGACATGTTACATATAGATATTATTTTTATTTTCTTTTACTTGTTTCTCTTATCTGATCTGGAAGACTGTGATACAATAAAGTTTTTCTCTTATTTACAATGCTGTGCACTTTTCAGTTTTTTATTAGTTAGCCATATGATAAAATATCCATTTTAAAAGGTAGCTGATGTATCTGATTTGAGGGAAAAAGAATGGAAGGAAATAGAGCACTCTTATTATTATGAAGTCATTTTTTTGCCTTGCCCTTTATGAAGGATGTGCAGGTATCCGTACATGCTAATCAATTGCTGCATGTTTTTTTAATATAGACTTGAAATTGAACCTTGTCTCTGTCTTGTCTTGCCCTGCGCTATCAGATTCCTGAAAGTATCCACATAAGTGTTACACCCTACTTGTATGGCACCACTTCACTGTGGAGATGGACCACAACCCCCTCAGCTGGTTACAAACTGTCTGCAGGACGAATGGGAGGCTACTACGCTGATGTCAGGTTATCCCGACAAGTGGAGGTCGTGGATAGGCGCGTGGGGGAACAAAGGAATGTGCTACCTCCTAGCACCCTTCAAAGGGGGAGGTGTGAAGAATATATCTGGACATGTCAATCAATTATAAGTCGCCAAGATATTTTCACAGCTGTAATCATAGATGTATTTTCACTTTTTATCTACAGTTCCCTGGTTAGAGTAGCTACAGCCCCTTGTTTTAGAGTCTAAAACAGGATCCCTTGTCCACTGTCACATTTGATGTGGTGAAGAAAGTAATTCAATGGCCAGGACAATTGGTTTCTGACAGGAATAACCTCCTGCTGAGTTTGGAGCCTCAGAGTTCTATCACTGTTGCTGGCACCGAGATTTTATATAGGATTAAGGACAATTAAGGACATACCACATATTCAAACCCTACAGAAATTATATTTCTGATATCGTGGGAACAACCCGCACACACACTCATGATTCTTCCTGGTGCAGAGAGATACAGAAAAAGGCTAGCCAGGTAGAGAAGCTATGTTTTGTCTCCACAAATAAAGGGGTCCCAGCTAGATCATATGGCACCAGAACAATCATCCTCAGACCTCCCTGCCTGTCAGGGTTATGAGCGAGTGGGTGCCATGCCAGAAGTTGCGTGAATTACCCTACCTCCCTCTCTATGCCTACCTATGCCCGTGTAGACAGGGGGCATCCGTGTAAAACTGCACCAAGCTGATCTTATGTACCTCTGGGGTGCAGAACGTCATGTGTTGGCGGAAGTTACAAGACCGTATCTCTTGGCTCTGATGCACTAATGACATCAGGGTGGGGCTACAGGGAGCCGTCTTCATCACACCCTTCTGTTTTCACTGGTGGATTTTGTGACAAATTCAGAACCATGGACATAACATTCGATGAATTAGCAGAAATTCAAAGACGTCTACATTTTTTGTTCTTTTGCACAATACTTTAAATACGTTTCAAAATGGTGCACATTAATTTTCAATTGTGTAAAGGAAAAAAAATAGACATCCACTAGAGTGTTGGAGTACAATTGAAAAACTTACCGTTTGCAGCCAAATGAAATCTAGCATTGCACTTAGCAGGATGTGGTCAGACCCCAGTAATGCATACGCACAGAACCACCCTGAAACTGCTATATATGGGGGAGGAGATTTTACTATGCATGAGTTAATCTGCACACATAAGATGCCATTCACACTGATATCAATGATGCAGAGTGTCTGTATGCCACCCACTGGTCCCTGTCACCAGACCAAATGTGCAACCAGGATGATGCATCTACACCACTAGATGAATGACGCCCCATGAGGCGCAGCCACACCCCGTGCACTCTGGACCGTTGATGTAAATTCTCAGGTCACCCAGGGGTGAACCTAGCCTCTCTGCTGCCTGAGGCGAACTGCAAAACGGAGCCCCCCCCCCACCCGCTAGAAAAAAATTTTAATTGATAAAAATAAATCTGGTTCCTACAGATTTATATTTATCCTGTAAAAATGAGCAAAATAGTGGACATTTTAGTTTACAGAAACAGAAAAAAAAGATGTCCACACAAAGATGTCTGCGCCATCACACGCACATACAAGAACCACACAGAAGAATCCAGAACAAGGATCATTAATGGCAATGGCAGCTTGGCACAAGCATTTAGACACATAATGACAACTGGCAGAGCCGTGGTCCTGCAGGCAGAACTGATTGCCAACCTCTGGCACACGCCTGCAAAACTCTGGACCGCTGCCTGGCACTGAATATTCAGACAAGTCGCCATGCCGCACCGTCCACACACCACAGGTAAAGACCTGCAGTCTGAGCATCAACAAGCCGCCACTGCACTAAGTTGGTAAAATGGCGCTTCTTCTCCATCCAACAGACCACACTTACTCCCGAATTGCTTAGCCAATCACAAGCGCCACACACGGGGTGTCTTTATGTAATTAATAACAGGGTCCTTCCTATTGGGTTGAGCAAAGGATATGGGAGCAGGAAGGGGGAAGAGCACCACCGACCAACCGCCGCTCAGGAGAAAGATGGCTGGATGCCTGAATGTACCGAGGGGCAGCACTGGACCTGGTGTGTAAGGGTGGTTTCACATTTGCATTCGGAACGCAAGCGTAACAGAATGCAGCCAAACGCTGCGTTCCTATGTTTAACATGGGAACGGTTCCGTTTGGATGCGCATAATGTATACGCCCTCCTCAGGCCTCCAAATGCAACATGTTGCATTATTTGTGCGTTCACAGGTGCTTGTTTTATCAGCAAGTGCCCGCGAGTGCACAAACAATACATGGATCTCAATGGATCCGCAGTGTCCTCCGCATGGCGGCGCAGGAGAACGCTGCGGATCACATTGAAATTTCGGCGGCGGCGGCTGGGAGGTGGAGGATCTCCGCCACAGATCTCTGCCTCCCGGCCGCCGTCGAGATCACTGATTGGCTGGCCGAGCACCATACTGATGAGAATCTCCACTGCGTTCACATCAGTATGGCAGCGTTTGCCCTGCGTTTGCATGCCCTGCGCATGCAGACACAAATGCAAATCTGAAACCAGCCTAAGTTATGGCCAATCAGTCCTGCAGCAGAGGGACAATGCATCCTGCATCATAGAAATCATAGGGCCCCATAGCAGAAGTTCTAATTGGGCACCCCCCAACAAAAGCAATATTTGGCTGGGTCACATAGGTACATCTCTCACAATATGTCAGCCTTTACAAAGTAATTTTCCTCCTACTGAAGCCCCTAGATTCCCCTTTCATTGCCCCTCTAAAGTGTGATGCCAACAAAAGTGCCCCACAAACACTGTATGATCCCCCACAGTGCATTCCTCCACACGCACAGTATGATGACCCTACTGCACCTCCTGCAACTACCCCAGTACAGCATGATCCCCAACTATGACCGCCGCCCAGCCCTCCATGTAGTAAAATGGACCTATGTACAGTATAATGGCCCCCAACACAGCCCTCAAATAGCCCTTCATAAAGTATAAATGCTCCCTTGTAGCCTCCAAGTATTATCATGCCTCCCACAGAGCCCTCCAAATATTATAATGGCTTCCATATAGTATAATTTGCTCCATATAATATAATACACCCCCATAGTATTCCACATAGTATACCGCAATCCTCCATATATTATGCACCCCCATAGTTTTCTATAAAATAGAATGCACCCCCACAGTACTCGATATAGAAAAACGCACCCCCACAGTCCTCCATATAGTATATTGCACCCCGTAGTCCTCCAAATAGCATATTGCACCCCCACAGAACTCCATAGAGAACAATTCACCCCCACAGTACTTGATATAAAATAATGCACCCCCACACTCCTCCATGTAGTATAATGCACCCCACAGTCCCCCATATAGAATAACGCAGCCCCACAGTCCTCCATATAGAATAATCACCCCCACAGTCCTCCATATAGATTAATGCACCTCCACAGTCCTCCAAATAGTATAATGCACCCCACAGTCCTCCATATAGCATAATGAACCTCCACAGTCCTCCATATAGCATAATGCACCCCCATATTGCATACTGCACCCCCATAGCTCTCCATACAGCATATCGGACCCCCATAGTCCTCCATATAGTATAATGCACCCTCATAGTCCTCCATATAGTATAATGCACCCCCATAGTCTTCCATATAATATAATGGGCCACAATAGTTCTCCATATAGTATATTGCACCCCCATTGTCCTATATTATATTGTACATTACATAGTTTCCCATCAGTGTACTCACTAAAAAAAACTATTAAAAAAATAAAAAGTAAATACCTCTTCTCCTCAGCATCTCCTCTGCCGCTCTGCACGTCTCAGCACAGCGGCGCTAAGTGATGACATCATTGTTCCCCGCCATGCTGAGCTGCAGAGGGGTGGACAGCGGCGGCAAGGACTTGGGAGAAGAATGCTGCCGGCAGAGGCGGCCGGGACTATAGGAGCGGCATGCTCGGGGGGGCCACCACTGGTACACACATGGCTCCGCTCCGTACACCTAGTACACACTCAGCTCCGTACACCACGTACGCCTCGTACACAAGCGGCTCTGCTCCGTACACCTCGTACACACTCGGCTCTGCTCCGTACAACTCGTAAACACACGGCTCTGCTCCGTACACCTCGTACACAAGCGGCTCTGCTCCATACACCTCGTACACAAGCAGCTCTGCTCCGTACACGTTGTACACATGCGGCTCTGCTCTGTACACCTCATACACATATGACTTCGCTCTGTACACACCGTACACACGTGGCTCCGTTTCATACACACGTGGCGCCGCTTCGTACACCTCGTACACACTGGGCTCCGCTGCGAAAGCCTAGCACACACGGCTCTGCTCCGTACGCCTCGTACACATGCGGCTCCGCTCCGTACACCTTGTACACTCTCGGCTCTGCTCCATACAACTTGTACACACTCGGCTTCGCTCCGTACGTCTCGTACACACGCAGCTCCGCTCCGTACACCTTGCACACTCTCAGCTCCACAATGTACACACGTGGCTTCACTCTATACACCTCGTACACACACGCCTCCACTCTGTACACCTCGTACACACACGGCTCTGCTCCGTACACCTCGTACACACACGGCTCCGCTCCATACGCCTCGTACACACGCGGCTCCGCTCCGTACACCTTGTACACTCTCGGCTCTGCTCCATACAACTTGTACACACTCGGCTTCGCTCCGTACGTCTCGTACACACGCAGCTCCGCTCCGTACACCTTGCACACTCTCAGCTCCACAATGTACACACGTGGCTTCACTCTATACACCTCGTACACACACGCCTCCATTCTGTACACCTCGTACACACACGGCTCTGCTCCGTACACCTCGTACACAAGCGGCTCTGCTCCATACACCTCGTACACAAGCGGCTCTGCTCCGTACACGTTGTACACATGTGGCTCTGCTCTGTACACCTCGTACACATATGACTTTGCTCTGTACACACCGTACACACGTGGCTCCGTTTCGTACACACGTGGCGCCGCTTCGTACACCTCGTACACACTGGGCTCCGCTGCGAAAGCCTCGCACACACGGCTCTGCTCCGTACGCCTCGTACACACTCGGCTCCGCTCCGTACACCTTGTACACTCTCAGCTCTGCTCCATACACCTTGTACACACTCGGCTTCGCTCCGTACGTCTCGTACACACGCGGCTCCGCTCCGTACACCTTGTACACTCTCAGCTCCACAATGTACACACGTGGCTTCACTCTATACACCTCGTACACACATGCCTCCGCTCTGTACACCTCGTACACACACGGCTCTGCTCCGTACATCTCGTACACACTCGGCTCTGCTCCGTACACCTCGTACACACATGCCTCCGCTCTGTACACCTCGTACACACGCGGCTCTGCTCCGTACACCTCATACACACTCGGCTCTGCTCCGTACACCTCGTACACACACGGCTCCACTCTGTACACCTCGTACACACACGGCTCCACTCTGTACACCTCGTACACACTCGGCTCCACTCTGTACACCTCGTACACACTCGGCTCCACTCTGTACACCTCGTACACACACGGCTCCACTCTGTACACCTCGTACACACTCGGCTCCACTCTGTACACCTCGTACACACTCGGCTCCACTCTGTACACCTCGTACACACAGCTCCAATCTGTACACCTCGTACAGACAGGGCTCCGCTCTGTACACCTCATACACACACGGCTCCGCTCCGCACACCTCATACACACACGATTCCGCTCCGCACACCTCGTACATACACAGCTTCACTCCATACACCTCATACACACGCACCTCCGCTCTGTACACGTTGAACACTCAGCTCCACTCCATATACCTCATACATACACAGCTCTGTTACATTAATTTACACTGTAAATCCTCAGCCCCACACAAACTCCACCTCATCCAGCACCATGGTGGAGTCCTGGCTGCATACTGAGGAGCTGATCATGTGACCCGCCTGACTCCTCCCCTCCTTTGACATCATCACAGGTCCTGTCAGCGCGAGGCACAGTGAAGCATGAAGCCGGCTCACACAGCCGGCTCACACAGCCGGCTCACACAGCCGGCTCACACAGCCGGCTCACACAGCCGGCTCACACAGCCGGCTCACACAGCCGGCTCACACAGCCGGCTCACACAGCCGGCTCACACAGCCGGCTCACACAGCCGGCTCACACAGCCGGCTCACACAGCCGCACGGGGGGAGGTGTTTGGAGTTTGGAGACCGCGGCCACTGCCGCTGCAGCAGGAGTCTGCTGAGCCTGGGGCACATGCCCCGCCAGCAGCCCCAGATACGTCAAGCCTGGTCGCAGCGTCGGCGGCCAGGACTGTAGGAGCGGCATCTGCAGGGGGCCGCACTACCACCAGGCGCTCCTCAAGATGCCGCCCCATGTCTACCAGCAGGGCTCGCCGCCTGAGGCTGACACTTCATGTCGCCTCATGGATGCTGCGGCCCTGAGGTCACCGCTGCCGCTAGCGCCCCGCCCCCCTTCATGATGTGGACATGCGGGAGGAAGCTGGAAAAATATGGAGGGTGCTGGAGGAAGCACACAGGAGGCCCACCTAACATCACTGTTCATTGGAAGAGGAGCTGAGCTGCTCATTCTGCAACCGGCTGCTCAATCCACCCCTTCTTACAGCCTGGGGTGGACTGGGCAGAGGGGCACCTGCCCCCCAGCCCAGGCCTGTCCCCAAGCAGATATGAAGGGCTGCCGTTGTTTGCTGATTTATAGGCAGGAGACTTGCATGCACCTTTAAATGTGTACATGTGCTGGCCGGCTGCATCACAGCTCAGCAGACACTGGCTGTACTCATGTCATGTGCCTCTGCGTGGGAGCAGCGAGGAAGGTCAGACATTGTTGTTTCTTGCTTAGGAATGGATCATGATAGGGCAGGAGATTGTGTTGTTTGTAGCAGTGAAGAGATTTCAGAACGCTGCTCACCTCACAAGTCCAGGGCTGGATGCTGCATGGTGTCACCAGCCACTCTGCTGAGGATCAGTGGGATTTATTGCAGCAGTTTGTGGTGTCAGTGTTAATGTTTATGTTTTTCGTTATCAAAAGGTTATTGCAGTCCCGGAGTACTGAATTTCACTGGGGGGAGTGTGGCACCCCAGGGTCTGAGTGCCACAGTGTCATTATCACCCCTGGTTGGTAGTGTCACACTTGAGAGCAACAGAGGGTATCTACACCAGACAGAAACTGCACACAGCACATGTTCCAAATTATTATGCAAATTGGTTTTAACTATCATAAGGTGTTTTTTTTTTCATTGAAACCCATTGATGGCATTGTGTCTCAGGGTTCTTTGGATCACTGAAATCAATCTAAGATATCTGTGATAATTAGTCTGGCAGGTGAGCCCAATAAAAGGAAAACTGGGTGTTCCACAATATTACGCAGGTCACAATTTTCAAGTAATATGGGAAAGAAAAAGGATGTCTCTGCTGCCGAAAAGCAACAAATAGTGCACTGCCTTGGACAAGGGATGACAACATTAGAATATTGCACGAAAACTTAAGCGTGATCATCGTATTGTAAAGAGATTTGTGGCTGATTCTGAGCACAGACGTGTTCGTGCAGATAAAGGCAGAATGAGGAAGGTTTCTCCCAGGCAAGTTCATCAGATTAAGAGAGCAGCTGCTAAAAAGGCTTTACAAACCAGCAAACAGATATTAGAAGCTTCTGCTGCCTCTGGAGACCCTCCAACCTCAAGGTGTAGGATCCTTCAGAGGCTTGCTGTGGTGCATAAACCTACTATTCGGCCACCCCTAAATAGTGCTCAAAAGCAGAAATGGTTGCAGTGGGCCCAGACATACATGAAGACTAATTGTCAAATAGTCTTGTTTACTGATGAGTGCCGAGCAACCCAGATGGATGGAGTAGTGGCTGGTTGGTGGATGCCACCATTTCCCAGCAAGGCTGCTATGTCAGCAAGGAGGTGGAGGAGTCATGTTTTGGGCCGGAATCATGGGGAAACAGCTGGTAGGCCCCTTTAAGGTTCCTGAAGGTGTGAAAATGACCTCTGCAAAGTATATAGAGTTTCTCACTGAGAACTGAGAACACAGTTGACCACTCCCTCCTACTTCAAATTTTAGAATATTTCTTGGCATCACGGACGTAGCCCGCTCCTGGATCTCCTGCTACCTAACGGACCGGACTTTAAGCATCACCAACTCCCACACCTCCTCCTCGCTCTACCCCTATCAGTTGTAGTTCCCCAAGGCTCAGTCTTGGGGCCACTACTCTTCGCCATTTACACCCTCGGCCTAGGCCAACTCATTGAGTCCCACAGCCTCCAATACCCCCTCTACGCCGATGACACCCAACTCTACCTGTCCGGCCCGATATCTCCTCCCTACTATCCAATGTTCCACAATGCCTGTCCGCCATTTCATCCTTCTTCTCAGCTCGCTTCCTCAAGCTCAACATGGACAAAACTGAGTTCATCGTCTTTCCTTCTAGTTGCTTTTCCCCCCTTCTTGACCTATCCATCACTGTCAATGACTGCACACTCTCACCCGTCCCCCATGCCAAGTGCCTCGGGGTAATCCTCGACTCTTCCCTCTCCTTCAAGCCCCACATCTAAGCCCTCCGCCACTGCCTGCCGACTCCAGCTCAAAAATATTACTCGAATCTGCTCTTTCCTTGACCAAGACCCTGCTAAAACACTTGTCCTTGCCCTCATCATCTCCCGTCTTGACTACTGCAACCTCCTGCTTACCGGTCTCCCTGCTTCCTACCTTGCACCTCTCCGAACCATCCTCAATTCCGCTGCCCGACTTATCCACCTGTCTCCCCGCTACTCCCCTGTCTCCCCCTCTGCGGAGCCCTTCACTGGCTCCCCACTTCCCAGAGATCCCGGTTCAAGACCCTAACCCTGACATACAAGGCTATACACAACCTGTCCCCTCCATACATCTCCGACCTGGTCTCCCGATACCTACCCTCACGCAATTTGCGCTCCTCTCAAGAGCTCCTTCTCTTCTCCCCTCGCATTTACTCCTC
>JARQOC010000007.1:91833038-91932880 GCA_033576535.1 Allobates femoralis
AGTCATTTGTAGTGAGAGACACAGGGGAGGTCAGGCCAGGTTTCAGACAGGCCAGGACTTAAGCACTCACACAAGGACAAGGAGGCCTCACAACTCATCGGGTGTGGAAATCCTGAAGTGCCTCCCGTCCATCTGGAGTGTACCCTACAGGTTACCTTGCAACAACATCAGTAAAAGGTACGGAAACAACTTCCAGTGTGTGTGTCAGTTCTTACAGCTCCTGGTCCTGCCAAACACATAGACTGTGCCAGCATCCAGCCTGCAGAGCCAGTGTGAAATCGCAATTCCGCATCACTGCCCTGAGAACCCCGCTCCACCTAAGGGGAGTATTATCATCTAGCTGCAGCATCACCATCCCCAGAGGTCTGAAAGCAGCGCCGGTATCATTACCGGGTACCATAGGTGGTGTCACAAGACTTTCTTTTGTTCTATTTTCCCCTTTTTGCCATTTTTCAGTGACCACCAGGGCCACTGGCTCAGGCAAGCAACCGTGACATCTTCCACTACAACCGCCTGGGACCGAGTACCCCAAGGGCCCTGGGGTGGGTCATAATCCTGCAACAAAACTATTCCCACAAACCATATGTGAGTCAGAAATGCATGCACAAATAATTTCCAGGTTCTTCCTATTCTGTTTCATCACTTTTCCATCCATTTAATCCTTTTCCTCAGGACCTCAGACCCCTTTGTAGGGTCCAACAGAAAATTACTTGTGTTTCCCATTGACTTAGATTAAACTCGCTATTCGAAATGAATACGCGATTATTAGAAAGTACTCGTAACGAGAATAGCGATTACACATATTACGGTACTCATCACTAATTGCAACCACAACTCGTCCGCATATCACAGCCACAGTCGGAATTCTCTGTGAACATGTAAGCAAGCCACGCCAAAGGGACTGGAATGTAGTTAAGAGAATTCTTCAATATGTAAAGGCTATATCTATAGGCTAAATTTTACACGTGGGTTTACACGTTCCGATATCGGGCCGATATCGGGCCCACCAACCCGGGAGCGCGCTTTTTGAGCGCGCTTTTCCCGCTATCGCATCGCCGGTTTAGACAGCCCGATATCTGGATACAACGTCCCGACGATGTGTACGCCCCCAACCCAGGAACGACCAGTTAACATGGGAGTGAATGGGTGACGTGGGCGTACACATCGTAGTTGGGCTGTGAGACGGGACGATGCGGCTACAACGGCCATCCGATATCGGGCGGTTGAATAGCACGCTCATTCAACCCCGATATCGTTTTGGCATCGTTCCAGCATCGCATTGTACGTTCAAACCGTACAACGCGCGAACGATGTCGGGTCCAACTCCCGAACCACGTGACTTTTGGTCGGAGTTGGATCGGAGTTGGACGCCGATATCGCGACGTGTAAACCCACCATTAGAGGTTATGTGGATGGAGATTGGGCTGGAGATTCAAGTGATCAGAAATCAACAAGTGGTTACTTGTTCAAATTAGGACAAACTTCAAATTCTTGGTCTAGCAGAAAACAAGTGTCGGTCACATTATCTTCTACAGCGGCAGAATATATGTCTGCTGCTCATGCCAGTCAAGAAGTAATTTGGTTGAAACGATAGATAGATAGATAGATAGATAGATAGATAGATAGATAGATAGATAGATAGATAGATAGATAGATAGCTAGATAGATAGATAGATAGATAGATAGATAGATAGATAGATAGATCTTTTGATTTACTAACATTTATGGACAATTTTACCGTTTGGTGGAAATCCCTTTCCATGACAATATTTACACATACCTGGTTGTAAAAGGCATTTCTCACTCTTTGGGGCGCTCTCTGTAGACAGATAAAAAGTGAAAACATCAGCAGAGATACAGTCCATCAAATCAGTCAGGTCCATACACTACAGTATTGGGCTCAGTTCACATGTCCAGTAATTATTATCATCCGTTAGAACACACGCAGCAGTGATCCTTTGGCACATAAGTTGTGCACACCTTTTTATGAACTATGAAAAACTTTGCAGGATCCGTTTTTTTAACATGGGAGTCTATGGAGAACGGATCTGGTAACTGATTGATATTTATGGATAATTTTCAAACGAAAGAAAAATGGATAATAATATAATAATAATCTTTATATAGGACCAACATATTCCGCAGCGCTTCACAATACAGAGGATCATATTTAAACAATCATGAGAAACAGTTAACAGAAAATACAATACAGTACAAAGCATAATACAAAACAATAATTAGAACAAAATAATGACAGCCCTGCTCATAAGAGCTTACAATCTAACAATGAGGTGGGGGTGACACAAAGTATAGGTGCTTATTTACAATGATGGTATAGTCAGCTTGAGGAGATGGGGAACCTATAGGAGCAGTATGAGTGGCCACCAACCATTATTTGTGATCCACTTGAGACTGGTGGAGCGGGTAGGCTATATCTAGATGATTTTGACTAGGTGTCATGGTAGGCCGCCCTAAAAAGATGAGTTTTTAGCAGAGCCGGATAAAACTCAGGTCCATGGTGTTACCATCTTTGTGTGTCTAAGAGGTTGAGAGCTGAGAGAGGCCAAGAGAGGTGGTTAGAGATAGGAGCTGGGATGCAGATGGGGAGTGGGGCTTTTTATGGGGATGTTGAAGTCTCCCAGAATAAGGGTTGGTAATTATGAGGACGCGAAATGAGGCAACCACGCTGAGAAGTGGTCAAGGAACTGGGTGGGTGACCCTGGGGGGCGGTATACCACCGCTACTCTGAGGGAGAGGGGACGGAAGAGCCTAATTGTGTGGACCTCAAAAAAGGGGAATGAGAGTGATGGAGCTGTGGGGATGTCCTGGAAAATACATTGTTGGAACAGAAGTAAGCCAACTCCACCACCATGTCTGTTCCCAGGTCTTGGGGAATGAGAGAAAAGTGTCTGAATTCTGGATCCAGGTTTCTGTGAGGGCCAGGAGGTTAAGAGAGTTAATGATAAAGTAGTTGTGGATGAAAGGAAGATTGTTACATACAGACCGTGGATTCCAGAGAACACAATTAAAAGAGGGAGATGTGTGCAAGTAATGTTGATATGGTTAGCATGGTTTCTATATGTGGTGAGAGAGGGGTTGAAGTTGGTGGAAGGTGGACCAGGATTTGGAGAGATCACTGACAGGAGCAGCAGTAAAAAGAGAAAAGGAAAATAGTTTTTGTAATTCTGACTTTGTTTCTGATGCCACACCCTGGAACATGGTGGTCTGAGATTATTCAGTGTGTTAAAGAGAGTATGGGAGCTCAATAAAGTAGAGGGAAGGAGAGAGGGGCTTATGTGGATGAGGAGTGATGGAGTGGGGATGGGGCGGTAAAGGTGAATGGCAAAGGCACATAGAACAGTGAAGTAAAGGACATGGTAACAAAAAAAATTGTTTAAAGTAACAAAGACAGATAGCAGATGGGTATAGTTGGTACCTTCTGGTTACTTTTGTGTTATTACTGGGATATTTCTGATGTGACACTTTAAAGATGTCGCACTTCAAATGATGTCACATCTGACCAAGGTCATATCTGACCTGCGCCATTCGATTTATACCATTCAAATGTCCATGAAATGAATCCAGGTGAGGGAGAGGGGAGGAGGGGGGAAGAGGACAGTTCACAGCAGGGAGAAATTAACAGATTGCAGTTAAGAGAACATTTGACTAGCATCAAAGCTGAAAAAAGATACAGAATAAGATGGAATGATAAGGCTAGGTGTGAGAAGCAAAGACATATCAATATGCATTATGTAAATTTGAAGTATGATACATGGAATTATAGTCAGGGAAAAGGCAGCAGCGTACCCGTTAAAACAGAGGAAGAGGAGTACATAGGATTCTGGGGTGCAGTGGGTATTCTGGGTTGAGAGTTTAGACATACCCCTTAAAACAGAAGAGAAGTACATAGGATTCTGCGGTGCAGTGGGTATACTGGGTTGAGAGTTCAGACGTACCAGTTAATTCTTGGTCTTCTTTGCCATGGCAGTGCGGATTAACCCCTTCCATGCAGTTGCTCTACATTTTGCAATAATGGCGAGCCATATGTTGGAAAGCAGTAACTTAAGCAAAGCAAAAAAACATAAGACAGAACACATAGTAAAGTCTTTACCCGTCACACATATTCCCATAAGGATCAAGAAGACGGAAAGTCTTTGTAGTCTCGTCTTCTCAAATGGCTCCATTATCCCGGCACTGAATCCAGGTTCAGAAAGTCCCAGAAATCAGCACTTTATAGTATTTCTTATCTCCTTTTTTATTGCATCTCGTTGGCCGAGTTTCGTAATTAAATCTTTCGTCATTCATTGGTAAATTATTGATAACAGGGGTAATTGGTCAATAAACTGCCCATACAACAAAGATACATTATTGTTTCGCAATTCAATCATAAGATAAGTATAAAAAGATCCAACAAAAACATACATTTATATAGCAATAAAGTGACATTGTTTTTTAAATATGGTGATTTAATGAAATAAAAGACAAACATGGTGCAGTGAACCGTACGTTGTAATTAAGCAGGAAAAAGAGGTAGGAAGATAAAGGGAATAGCGAGCTCCTATTGTTATAAAAGTAAGAATAAAGTTTGTCTAATGAATATATATATATGAGTATATATTTTCATATATTTAAATGAATTCCCATATTTACCTATGTACTTTGGGGATATAAAGTGAGGGCATCTATGATGACAATCTTATTTCTAATATGATAAAACCACTAGTGTAAACCATAGTCAATGGATGTAGAGGAAAATATGTATTTATAAGGGTATTAAGACAGCAGCAGTTAGTGGTCAAATTCTGTGCCACGTACAAAGGTCATAACCTATGCTATCTTGAGCAGGACTTGTAGTCTTCATGTGCCCAGGATCTGAACCCCAGGGGGCCTTCGTGAGAATACACAGAAGTGGAAATTCTTCACACTTCTGATGACTTCAAAAGAATCAACCAAATAGGGCCTAATGGCAGCCTGACATTTTCTATTTACTATGGGGGTGTCACGCAGGACTAAGGTGGTGTCTGGCTACCGTGCGTTACTAGTGCACACATGGACCAAGGATGTCCAGGGCACGACACAAAACAACATATGTGGAAACACCAGGGGAGACAAATACAACATAGGGAATGGGGAAAAGGAGACCTCCTGCACTCACCTGTGGCTGTGCCCTGGCCTCACTACCATCCCTATACAGGTTCTTTTGCACCGTCACTGAGCAGGATACCTAGTCCCTCTCTGGTCCTGATGTTACTCAATAGAGAAATGACCGGTGATATCACTAGTTCCAACCACTGCAATAAACAAAACACAAGGGAAGGGGAGACAGACAAGGAAACAACAAAGCAACTTCATTCCTACTGTCACACTCCTTGGCAGCAGATCACTTTGCCATAGTCAGCCCTGCAGAGGAACTTCCTTCACCTCAGGAAACTTAGCCAGGAAGGAGTTCAATCACCAGCAAAGGAGAATGGGACCCATGTCATCATATAAAGGGGGTGGAAGTGATCAAAGAGTAGCCACACTTGGACAAAGTACTAGCTAGCTTGCTAGCAACAGAAACTGACATAAACCTCTAAACTGCCAAAGAAAAGAATATATCCTGAACCTCTATATGCCTTCCTACTTCTCACTCCCTACCCCCATCCCCCTATTTTTACCATTTGCTTTGCCAATGCTAATATGTACTCAGTCCTGCCAATAAAGCTCATTTAAATTAAATTGAATTAAATTGAATATGAAATCTCAATACAGTAGTGAGACACAGGTCCCAAAACTGTCACAAATCTCCAAAGTAAGAGAGACCATCATGACAGGGAGGGAAGGAAAATATAGTAAGACAAGTAACATTTAATGTATTGTATTCATTGCTAAAGTAGCCGTGGTCCAGTCACAGACCGGGTATAGAAAATTAAAATGAAAGGGTGTGCTAGAAATTCGGCCTCAGCTCAAACCTGTAAAAAGGCTTGCAAGCCATGAGGTCTTTGAAATATAGCTGTGATCCAAATTTCCTTCCCCCTTCCCCATAGGATGCAGAAAAAAACAGACTCCAAAGTATAGATATTTCTGTAAGTTTCTCCCTTTTTTGCAACTGTTTTGCATATGTGTGTCCAGTTTATTTTTATCTTTTGCATATTTTTATTGTAAGCACTGTAACCTTTTATATTAAAGCATAAAACTTTAATAAGTTTGAACCTTGTATACTCTAAAAGAATCCATAGCCCTAGGAAGTGTGTGATTCTGTGGATTGGCTGACAATATTAGTTCGGGGACTCATCGCCTTGCATGTTTGGTGAGTGGTGGCAGCATGTTGTGAAGTAGAGTGCACGGTCTGTGTTGGGGTGTAGTAATTATGCTCATTTTTTATTTTAGAACAGAGGTTGATTAAGTGAAAAATAGATTAATCTTAATCTAACGGTTGAATCGGACCCGTTGCAGCGGAGACCCTGTAAAACGGCGTGCTGTCATCCGCCGGCTCCTCACTTCCTCTCCCCGCATTGATGTCAACCCCCCTGGTTAAATAAACAAGGAGCTTCATTAACCCGGTGAGTGCCATCTGTTTTCCTTTTATCCATTCCTACAAGACTAATCATATTTACCTGACATTCAACACAGGCTCCCCCAGACGACTCACACGTTCATACAGGCAGGACCTGGCCAGTCTACAATGGCTTTGGTGCCCGGTGGTTAAATCTTTGTGTACTGGAAAGATAGATTAAGGCTACATTTACACATAGAGTTTTTGATACGTTTTTTGAGGATCCTCTTTTTAGCTGCAAAACTGGATCAGCTTTTCAAAAAAATGGATTGCCGAAAAGGTGATCCGTTATTGATCCTTTTTTGCTGCATTTTAGACTGTTGCGTTTTTTTTTAACTCATAGACAATGGTTTCAATGGAAAAAACAGATCAGGAAAACGCCACACACAAATTGACACTCATTCTTTTCGAGGATCCATTTTTGAGCCAAAAAATGGATCACTGGAAAAGTTTGTGGCTGGATGACAAATCCTGAAAACCCATTGACTTTGCTGGGAAGCTCCGATTCACTGCACTGCAGTGCAAGAAACGGATCCGCAAAAAATGGATCAAAAACGCAAAATGTGAATGTAGCTTAAACCTTGCAGGTGCAACCCCAAATCATGTCCCTTAACACTGTGAAGCAGGTACGTGACAATGGGTTATTATTTAACTGGGTGACAGTGTTATAGGACATAGAATAGGGGTTATAAAACAAACACTTATCTCAATAGTCCATAAAAGATAAAAGATTACCTCATATGATATATTATTTGCTCTTGCACCTTCTATTTATAGATGCATTCTATATGCAAATGCACTAATGAGGAAAGAATAAGAATAATTAGAAAGCAAAAGTGAATAAATCATGAAAATATAAGAATATTCCACATCTGTGTCACCTTATAGGGCTGATAGGCTATCATGGGTGGAATCACCATATTGTAGAATGGTATAAACATGTCCTTGTGTCAGTACACAGTATAGTCTGTGTGTCCGCAATTGTACAAAGGTATAGAGATCCTATGAGAAATATAATACAGGGATAATGGCCACCAGTGGGAAAATTATCTGAAAATTTAGGTTGAAGATATGGGAGATATATAGGAAATAGAGTTGCTGCTACACGAACGTAGAGCTCGCTCAATGTATTCCTGGAAAAGTCAGTAACAACCTGTACAGTTGAAAGTAATCAGAGAGATATAGATACCAGAGTAAAGACAAGTAAAGGATTACCTGAGAATGTTTCTGTAAATGAGGATAGCGGAGTCAAATCGCGCTAGTGGTGAACAGACAGCGTGTGTCTATAACCGCTGCCATTATATGTAGTGTGGCCGTCATGCGCTTACCCAGAAGTGATAGTGCGCTTACGCAATGGGAGTCAGCGCTGCGGACAGAGCCGGAGAAAGATGACATGTAACGAGATTATGGGTGACATCAGCGGTCTGGACAGAGCCGGAGAAAGACGACATGTAACGAACGAGGTTATGGTTGTCATCAGCGGTCCGAACAGAGGTGGAGAAAGCCGACATGTAATGAGGGTATGGGTGACATCAGCACTCCGGAGAGAGCCGGAAAAAGCCGACATGTAACGAGGTTATGGTTGACATCAGCGCTCCAGACAGGTGTAGAAAGCCGACATGTAATAAGGTTATGGGTGACATCAGCGCTCCCGATACAGCCGGAGAAAGACAATATGTAACTAGATTATGGGTGACATCAGCACTCCGGACAGAGCCGGAGAAAGCCGACATGTAATGAGGTTATGGGTGACATCAGTGCTCCGGACAAAACCAAAGAAAGTCGACATGCAACAAGGTTATGGGTGACATCAGCGCTCCCAACAGAGATGAAGAAAGCCGACATGTAACGAGATTATGGGGGACATCAGCGCTCCAGACAGAGCCGGAGAAAGCCGACATGTAACGAGATTATCGGTGACATCAGCGCTCTAGACAGAGTCTGAGAAAGCCAACATGTAACGAGATTACGGGTGACAGCACTCTGGACAGAGATGGGGAAAGCTGAAGGAAGGGCTCATATCCAGTGGAGTGAAAGTACTTCGGACCCGACCAGTAGTATTCAGTGAACATGGGATGGAGTAGTGATAACAATCGCAGTTTCACAGCTAGTATTATAAAGAAAAGAAATAGATTCATATTACAGCTGCATCATCTCATCCATGGCTGCTTCATCTCGTCCCCGGCTACATCTTCCCCTGGACTGCATCTCATCCCTTGGTGGCATCTAACCCCTGGACTGCTCCTCACTAGTGATCACCTGTCCATCATTACAACTCACCCTCCTGTTGCATCTGATTCCTGTGGCTTCTGACCCCCGCTACTCCTCATCCCCCGCACACCGTTTACAATGTTTCCGCTCCTTTGCACTCTCACTCCCATTCTTCTCCACTTCCTGCTACCCCTGCTCATCCCTCCACCCAGCAACAAAGTACTTTTCTCACCCTCCATCCTACCTAGCCACTTCACCCACGTCTCTGACCTATTCCTTAATTTTCAATCCTCCATCTCCAAACAGGCACGCCCGCCATGTAAACTCTCCTGCTCCCACCTGCTAACCCTCTCTCTGCTCCTCCTACTTGCTGGTGACATTTCCCCTAATCTGCCCCCCCACAACATCCCCATAGTCACCTACAACCCACCCCCACGACCCATCAACAACCCTCGTAACCTCACCATCACTCACCCTCGTAACCTCACCAACCTTAGACCCATTCCCCCAGCCCCTGCTCCCCCAGTCTACCTGCCTGGAGTACTCTGGAATGCCTGCTCAGTCTGTAATAAACTCCCTTTCAACCACGACCACTTCATCTCTAAAAAAAAAAACTCTTATTCCTTGGCAGACCTGGCTCACCCCCTCCGATACGGCCTTCCCTGCTGCCCTATCTTATGGCGGACTTAGTCTCTCCTACATTCCCTGCCCCTCTGACAAACATGACGGAGGTGTCGGCATACTCCTGTCCAACACCTGCTCCTTCACCCCTATTGCACTGCCTCCCTCTGCTACTCTCCCCTCTTTTGAAGCCCACTCTGTCCGCATCTTCTTCCCCTGTAACCTTCAACTGGCCGTCATCTATCGCCCCCCTGGATCCATCGCCACCTTCCTTGACCATTTCACCACCTGGCTACTTCACTTCCTTTCTGTTGACATCACCACTATCATTATGGGTGACATCAATATCCCCATTGATACCTCCCCCCCAAACCACCTCACAACTTCTTTCCCTGACCTCATCCTTCGGGCTCTCCCAATGGTTCTCCTCTGCCACCCACAAAGATGGCCACACGCTGGACCTCATCTTCACCCGCTTTTGCTCCCTTACTAACCTCACTAACTCATCCCTCCCCCTGTCTGATCACAATCTATTGACCTTCTCCTTCCTCACTTTCCCTACCACACTTCCCCCTCTCTACAAACTCGTTCACCCCCGCAGAAACCTAAAACAAATTGATCTACACATATTCTCAGAATCCCTCCTCCCTCTTGCCGACATAACTTCCATACGTAACGCAGACTCTGCCACCACCCTCTACAACACCACAATAACTACGGCCCTTGACTTAGCCGCTCCCCTCACACACCACGCTCCACACACAAACGGGCAACCCTGGCACACCACTCCCACTAAAGACCTGAGACGGGCTTCTAGGGTCACCGAGAGAAGATGGAAAAAATCCCACTCCACTGAGCACTTCGCGTTGTTCAAACAGTGCCTCACTGACTTCAAGGCTGTACTCGCTGCTGCCAAACAAGCCTTCTTCTCATCTCTAATAACCTTCCTGTCCCACAATCCCAAACAGCTTTTCAAAACTTTCAGTTCCTTACTCCCCGTTGGGGTGTAATTTATGCTCACTTTTCATTTTAGGACATAGGTTGATTAAGTGAAAGATAGATTAATCTTAATCTAACGGGTGAATCGGACCCGTTGAAGCAGAGACTCCGTGAAACCCGCGGACCTGACCAGTAGTATTCAGTGAACATGGGATGGAGTAGTGATAACAATCGCAGTTTCACGCCTGATACTATAAAGAAAAGAACAGAAATAGATTCATATTACAGCTGCATCATCTTGTCCCCGGCTACATCTTCCCCTGGACTGCATCTCATCCCTGGATAGCATCTCACCCCCAGACTGCTCCTCACTATTGACCACCTGTCCATCAATTTAACTCACCCTCCTGTTGCATCTGATTCCTGTGGCTTCTGACCCCGCTACTCCTCATCCCCCGCTCACCATTACAATGTTTCTGCTCCTTTGCACTCTCACTCCCATCCTTCTCCACTTTCTGCTACCCCTGCTCATCCCTCCACCCAGCAAGCAAAGTAATTCTCACCCTCCATCCAACCTAGCCACCTCACCCACTTCTCTGAATTATTGCTTCATTTTCAGTCCTCCATCTCCAAACAGGCACGCCCTCCACGTAAACTCTCCTGCTCCCACCTGCTAACCCTCTCCCTGCTCCTCCTACTTGCTGGTGACATTTCCCCTAATCTCAGCCCCCCACAACATCCCCACAGTCACCTACAACCCACCCCCACAACCCATCAACAACCCTCGTAACCTCACCATCACTCACGCTCGTAACCTCACGAACCTTAGACCCATTCCCCCAGCCCCTGCTCCCCCAGTCTCCCTGCCTGGCGTACTCTGGAATGCCCACTCAGTCTGTAATAAACTCCCTTTTTACCATGACCTCTTCATCTCTAAAAAACTTTAATTCCTTGGCATCACGGAGACCTGGCTCACCCCCTCCAACACGGCCTTCCCTGCTGCCCTATCTTATGGCGGACTTAGTCTCTCCCACACCCCCTGCCCCTCTGACAAACATGGCAGAGGTGTCAGCGTAGTCTGATCCAACACCTGCTCCTTCATCCCTATTCCACTGCCTCCCTCTGCTACTCTCCCCTCTTTTGAAGCCCACTCCGTCCGCATCTTCTCTCCCTGTAACCTTCAACTGGCAGTCATCTAACACCCCCCTGGATCCATCACCACCTTCCTTGACCATTTCACCACCTGGCTACTTCACTTCGTTTCTGTTGACATACCCACTATCATTATGGGTGACATCAATATCCCCATTGACACCTCCCACCCAACCGTCTCACAACTTCTTTCCCTGAACTCCTCCTTTGGGCTCTCCCAATAGTCCTCCTCTGCCACCCACAAAGAGGGTCACACGCTGTACCTCATCTTCACCCACTTTTGCTCCCTTACGAACCTCACTAATATACAGTATAAGAATTATCTGCTGCACACTACACATTATAAGGTATAGGTATACTAGATATAGCATAATGGATAAACAATGAATAAAGCTAAAACAAATTTGGGTGAGGAAAATGCAGAAACTGCTAGGAATGTGCATTGAAAAATGAGAATTTTAGCTGATGTAATGCATTACACGTGAACCCGATAACCAGCAACAAGGTATTCTCATGTATGTCGGGTCCTACCGTATGCCTCTGTCTGCAGTGTAAAAAAGCATTTGAGGATACAAGTGCCTCTGGGTGCATTTTAAAACTTGCGTGTATGGATGTGGTTGGAAACCTTTCAAAACAAGGAAACAAACTAGTTGGTAAACTGGACTGGCAATCGGATGGTGGAGGGTGCTCAGTCAGAAAAGTGTACTAATATTAATATTAAGATCGACTGGCATACCTGCCAGTCAGGTGTGCCAGTCGATCTTAATGTTAATACTAACCTCACTAACTCATCCCTCCCCCTGTTTGATCACAATCTATTGACTTTCTCCTCCCTCGCCTTCCCTACCACGCTACCCCCTCTCTGCGAACTCGATCACCTCCGCAGAAAACTAAAACACATCGATCTACACTCACTCTCAGAATCCCTCCTCCCTCTCGCCGACATAACTTCCATAAGTGACACAGACACTGCCACCACCCTCTACAACACCACAATAACTACGGCCCTCGACTTAGCCGCCCCCCTCACACACCACGCTCCACACACAAACAGGCAACCCTGGCACACCACCCCCACTAAAGACCTGAGACAGGCATCTAGGGTCGCCGAGAGGAGATGGAAAAAATCTCACTCCACTGAGCACTTTGTGTTGTTCAAACAGTGCCTCACCGACTTCAAGGCTGCACTCGCTGCCGCCAAACAAACCTTCTTCTCATCCCTAATAACCTTCCTGTCCCACAATCCCAATTTGCCTCCTTCTTTAAAGAAAAGATTGACAGAATCAGAGACTGCTTTGACCCACTGTCCCCACAACCTCGCCTCTCACCTATACTGCCCTCTCCTTCCATCAGCTACTTCCCACATAACTGAAGATCAGCTCTCGTCCCTTCTGTCGAAATCACACCTCACCACCAGCACCCACGACCCACTCCCATCCCACCTCATTTCCAACCTCACCTCTGTTATCATCCCAGGCCTAACCCATCTTTTTAATCTATCACCACTGGCACCTTCCCCTCAGCCTTCAAACATGCCTTGATCACACCATCCTCAAAGAACCCTCCCTCGACCCAACATCTGTCTCTATCTCCCAATATCTCTTCTCCCTTTCGCCTCTAAACTACTTGAACAGCATGTCCACTCTGAGCTGTCCTCTCGCCTCTCCTCCTGCTCCCTCTTTGACCGCCTACAATCTGGCTTCCGACCCCTCCACTCCACTGAAACAGCCCTGACCAAAGTCACCAACGACCTACTGACTGCCAGGAGCAAACATCACTACTCTGTCCTCCTCCTCCTCGACCTGTCTGCCGACTTCGACACTGTTGACCACTGCCTTCTACTTCGGATCCTGGAATCTCTTGGCATCACTGACCTAGCCCTCTCTTGGATGTCCTCATAACTAACGGACCGGACTTTCAGCATCACCCACTCCACCTCTTCCCCCCACCCCCTATCTGTGGTGGGTCCCCCAAGGCTTGGTTCTGGGGCCGTTACTCTTCTCAATCTACACTGTCTGCCTAGGGCAACTTATTGAGTCCCATGGCCTCCAGTACCACCTCTACACCGAGGACACCCAAATCTACCTGTCTGGATCCGACATCGCCTCCCTTCTATCCAAAATTCCACACTGCCTGTCCGCCATCTCATCCTTCTTCTCTACTCGCTTCCTTAAATTGAACATGGACAAAACTGAGTTCATAGTCTTCCCCCAAGACGCTCCCCCTCACTACCTGACCTATCCATCATTGTCAACGACTGCTCTCTCTCCTCAGTCCCACTTACCTCCGCGCAAAGTGCCTTGGGGTAATCCTTGACTCTTCCCTCTCCTTCTAGCTCACATTCAGGCCCTCTTCTTCAAGCCCACATGCAGGCCCTCCTGCCGACTCCAGCTCAAAAACATTTCACGGATCCGCACTTTTCTTGACTACAACACTGCTAAAACAGTTATTCACGCTCTTATCATCTCCCTCCTTTATTACTGCAACCTCCTGCTCACCGGCCTTCCTGCTACCTCCCTTGCACCTCTCCAATCTATCCTACACTTTGCTGCCTGTCTAATCCATCTGTCTTTCCACTTCTCCCCTTTCTCCCCCCTCTGCCAAGCCCTTCACTGGCTCCCCACTTCTCAGAGATCTTGGTTTAAAACACTAACCATGACATACAAAGCCATAAACAACCTGTCCCCCCCATACATCTCCAACGTGGTCTCCCGATACCTACCCTCACGCAACCTGCGATCCTCCCAAGAACAACTCCTCTACTCCCCCCCTCATCACCTCTTCTCACAACCACATACAAGATTTCTCCCGTGCCTCTGCCATACTCTGGAATGCTCTTCCCCACCATATCAGACACTCTCCTACCCTGGGAACCTTCAAAAGAAGCCTGAAGACCCACCTCTTCCGTCAAGCCTACAACCTGCAATAAGACCCGGTCCACCACACCGCCTCACGACCGGCACCTCCTCCTCCTACTGTATCCCTAACTGCCCCTCGTAGACTGTTAGCCCTCGTGGACAGGATCTTCTCCCCTCATGTACCTGTATGACCTGATTGTCCACATTTATTGTACTAGTCCTCGTTTACTCTTTCCGCATGTAAAACGCCATGGAATATAATGACGCTATATAAATAAATAATCTTTTATTGGTTGTAAGACTACATGGGTGGTCTATGTCATTTTCTGCCCTTGTCGACGGTTTTATGTCGGCAAAACGATAAGGGAGATGTGTAAAAGGTTCAAGGAGCATAAAAAATCAGTGAGAACAGGTATTGGAAGCCCAAGGCTGATCCAGCATATTAATGAGGCACATGAAGGGAATGCAAATGTGTTAACCTTTGCAGGACTTGAGCATATTGAACCATCGGATAGAGGTGGTAACACACATAAGTTTCTTCTTCAACGTGAAAGTAGGTGGATAATTGAGACTAAGGCATGTGGCCCGTTGGGGTTGAATGAAAAGAATGATCTTGCTGCATTTCTATAAATAATACCCCTTTTGTTGGAATGTTCCTGTATGGGTTCCTGCTAGTGCCGATTAATTTTGATCGATACCTGTGGGTTCCCAAATAGGAAATGATCAGACAATAGTTGTGGATGATTTAAAATTGGGCTATGGAGTTAAAGGGTTAAGAAGTAATGATAGCCCAAGCTTGATCCCGTAATGAAAGGCCATAAGCTCCGGGGATAGTATACTAGTTAATTTTGGTGGAATATATTAATCCCCTGGATAGTGCGATGTTCCGAGTTGTAATCACTGATAGTTGTAAGATGCTCTGTAATAACAAGTTTGTAATGCATAGATGTAAATTCAGCTAATGTTACACTCCAATTCACTATACATAGTGGTTGGTTAATGCTTTTATGTTTATAACACTTTATGTTTAGCTATGGCGGTAGTGACGTCATGTGCCGGCTGAATAAACCTCAGGACATGACGACAGACGCCATAGAGGACCCGTCGAAGCGGCATAACACCGCGAAACGGCGAGCCGTCGTCCTGCGCCCCTGCACCCCCTCCCCTGCTGATCAATAGGTTCATGAAACTGGACTGAAAATAAACTGAAAAGAATCATCACCGGTGAGTGCGGACATTATTTCTTTTACTGGACTATGTGGATATACTACTAAAAGCCAGCACCGCCAGGTGTATGCTGTAGACGAGTCACAGCTGTGACAGCCCGATCTGACATATGCGCGCAGTGCCCAGTGTTTCTTGGTTTAGACTTTGAGATATATATATATATATATATATATATATACACACACAGTGTGTATGTATGTGTGTGTGTTATATATTCATTTGAATAACTGTACTATTTTTATAGCACCCGCAAACAATAGTTGCTGGCTACTCCACTTTTCTTCTTACCTCTTTTCGCTGCTTTACAAAGAGATACCGTATTTTTCAGATTGTAAAACGCAATTTTGTTTCCCCAAATTTTGGGGGGGTGCATCTTATAATCCAGTGCGTCTTATAAAGCGAAAAATACGGAACTTACTCCCACTTTTTTTACAGCCACCTCACCTCAAGGCGGATTGTTGAAACTCACTTCTCATCTTAATACATCTTTTTCGTTGTTAATTATAACGTAGGGTTCACTACACCATCTCTGCCCTTTATTCCATTAATTCACCATACTGATAAAACAATGTCACTTTATTGCTGTACATAAATACATGTTTCTATTCTTATCTTACGATTGAATTGTGAACAAGCAATCTATCTTTGTTGTGTATGCAGTTTATTGATGTGTAGTTTTTTGTCTCTTGTTTTGAATGTTTTGCATTTAGTCGTTATACTTTGAGAAAGGCAGAGGATCTGGCGAAACATCTACTGTTACTTCTTTGAACAAGACACAAAATAAAAGTGGATTTTATTTTAGTTTTTGTAATTTAAGGACTCATTTTTTTCTGATTTGAGCGCCAAAGGTATATACAAACCCTGGCAAAATTGATGGAATCCCCTGGCTCGGAGGATGTTCATTCAGTTGTTTAATGTTGTAGAAAAAGAACAGATCACAGACATGGCACAAGACTAAAGTAATTTCAAATGGCAACTTTTTGGCTTTAATAAACACGAAAAGAAATCAAGATAAAAAATGTGGTAGTCAGTAAGGGTAACTTTTTTCAGACCAAGCAGAGGGAAAAAATTATGGAATCACTTAATTCTGAGGAACAAATTATGGCATCATGAAAAACAAACACACAAAAGAACACTCCAATACATAGCTAGTATTTTGTTGCACCACCTCTGGCTTTAATAACAGCTTGCAGCCTCTGAGACATGGACTTAATAAGTGACAAACAGTAATCATCATCAATCTGGCTCCAACGTTCTCTGATTGCTGTTGCCAGATCAGCTTTGCAGGTTGGAGCCTTGTCATGGACCTTTTTCTTCAACTTCCACCAAAGATTTTCAGTTGGATTGAGATCTGGACTATTTGCAGGCCATGACGTTGACCTTATGTGTCTTCTTTCAAGGAATGTTTTCACAGTTTTTGCTCTATGGCAGGATGCATTATCATCTTGATAAATGATTTCACCATCCCCAAACATTTTTTCAATTGGTGGGATAAGAAAATTGTCCAAAATATCAATGTAAACATGGGCATTTATTGAAGATGTAATGACAGCCATCTCCCCAGTGTCTTTACCTGACATGCAGCCCCATATCATCAATGACTGTGGAAATTTGCATGTTCTTTTCAGGCAATCATCTTTATAAATCTGATTGGAACGGCAACAAACAAAATTCCAGCATCATCACCTTGCCCAATGCAGATTCACGACTCATCACTAAATATGACTTTCATCCAGTCATCCACAGTCCACGATTGCATTTCCTTAGCCCATTGTAACCTTGTTTTTTTCTGTTTAGGTGTTAATGATGGCTTTTGTTTAGCTTTTCTGTATGTAAATCCCATTTCCTTTAGGTGGTTTCTTACAGTTCGGTCACAGACATTGACTCCAGTTTCCTCCCATTCGTTCCTCATTTGATTTGTTGTGCATTTCCTGTTTTGGAGACATATCGCTTTAAGTTTCCGGACTTGACGCTTTGATGTATTCCTTGGTCTACCAGTATGTTTCCCTTTAACAACCTTCCATGTTGCTTGTATTTGGACCAGATTTTAGACAAAGCTGACTGTGAACAACCAACATCTTTTGCAACATTGCGTGATGATTTACCCTCTTTTAAGAGTTTGATAATCCTCTCCTTTCTTTCAACTGACATCTCTCGTGTTGGAGCTATGATTCATGTCAGTCCACTTGGTGCATCAGCTCTCTTGTAGTGGTGATGAACAGATTTCAGGTAGACAGCAAAATTTAGTCTATAACATTTTTCTCATTTATACTTTCCCCACCAGAAATCACATTTCTACAGAAGGGTCTCTCTTTCTGCCCTATCCCAACCTTTTACAAATTTTGAATTGATGAAGAGTTACACCGATACTTCCGAAAGATAAGGCTAAAAGCACATTTTGCCTCATTGGCTCTGACACCACCTATAGTGGCTCCTGACTACACATCTTCCTTTATCCTTAAGGGCTTGGATTTATGCTTTTCTAGAATATTTACTCACCCGAGACACTATCATCCAGAAGAAACTTACATCACATTAGATGAGAGAGACATAAATACAATTCTGAAGAAAATTACTTCGGGTGAATTAAATTTGAATAATTTATCAGTTGAAGAATCCAGGTCCCTTAAGAATTTATCAACCAACAAATCTATCATAAAACCAGCTGAAAAAGGGGGGTCTATAGTAGTAATGAATAAACAATGTTACGGCGATGAAATTCATCATCAACTTGAGGATCCCACACCTATTCTCCTATTGCAAAGAATCCAACCAATGAGACTGCATCTAAGATAGCGCATCACTTATCTCTTTCAATGAAAAGCAGAGGACCTGTGACATGAGTCACTACAGTAATAACTAGTCCCATAAGTGGAGAGAGAGACTACAATTACAGATAGTAATTATATTATTATACTACAGTACTTACTGGATAAGTAATGGGAGGTCAAACAATCGAAGGTCAGGTCCAGGAAATGGCACAGTACAACAAGGGGGTACACAGAGATGAAATCCAATTCACGAGCCGGGGTCAGGAAAACCAGAAAGACAAGACAGTTTACAAAACCATGGATGGTGTATGTACAGTCCGCGCTGCTTTGAAATAATCACTCCAAAGTCTTGAATGAAAGACCCCCCTTTTCCTTTATTTTCCACCTACGCGTTTCGATGCTACACCAAGCACCGTCATCAGTGATTATTTCAAAGCAGCGCGGACTGTACATACACCATCCCTGGTTTTGGATATTCTTACACGTGTTGCGTGGAGGTGGAGGTCCTGCGGCAGCTTTTTAAACCACATGCGATTTAAACTAGTTGTGGGTGCACACAACTAGAAAAGGTGAGTGCACCATTTTGCGATCTGTGTGCTAGATCCTTGCCATATTGATAGGGCACTATTGCGCCTCGTGTTGTCTCCTTTATCTCTTTTATAAGACAGTTTACAGGGAGCAGGCAAAAGAGTAGTCAGTCACAGGCAAAGGGTCAAAGTCCAGGTAAGGGAATAAAGTCAGACTAGGTCAGGCACAAAGCACAGAGAGATCAGTCTTACACAGGCAGCAGCAAGTGTACAATTGACACTGGATGAAAGAGCTAGCATGCTTAAGTAGAGGCCTAATCAAGGGAAGTGAACACAAATGATTGCTGCACAGACCCAGCACAATCAAAACAGACTTACAGCTTCCACTGTAACATAGCAGACAAGGATAGTATGGAGATTATGGCAGGACCTTGGACAAAAGGCTAGCTGAATTCTGGAATTAAAAAAATTCTGTGTTTCTGTTTTTTTATACATTACCAAAGAACCTCAATAATCTGTATAAACCCCCAGGCAGATCGATTGTTGCATCAACTGAGTCAATTCTCTCCCCAATTGGCCATTACTCTAGAAAGAATTCTGACACCATTGACTTTCTATCCTGTATCAAAACCTTAGGCCCAATTTCTGATGATTGTGACAATGGATGTCAACGGTTTATTATTATTATTATTTATTTATAGAGCATCATTCATTCCATGGTGCTGTACACGAGAAAGGGTTACATACAGACAAGTTAAAAATACAATGAACAAAGTGACAGACTGATACAGAGGGGAGAGAGGACCCTACCCTTGCGGGCTTACATTCTACAGGGCAATGGGGAGGGAGACAGTAGGTTGGGTCTGCTCGGGTGGTGCTGGAGTGCCAGGTCTGATGGTAGTGGAGCGCCGGGTCCAGTGGTGGTGGAGTGTGGGGTCCAGTGGTGGTGGAGCGCCGGGTCCAGTGGTGGTGAGGTGGCACTGTGGTCATTGCAGGTTGTAGGCTGTTCTGAAGAGATGGGTTTTCAGGTTCCGCTTGAAAGTTTCGAGTGTAGGAGACAGTCGGACATGATGGGGTGCAGAGTTCCAGAGGATGGGGGATGCTCGGGCGAAGTCTTGCAGGCGGTTAGATGAGGAACGTACAAGTGTGGAGGAAAGAAGGAGGTCTTGGGAGGATCAAAGATTACGAGTTAGATGATATCGGGAGATTAGTTCATAGATATATGGGGGACAGATTGTGGACGGCTTTGTAAGTCAATGTTAGTAGTTTGAATTGGATACGCTGGTGAATTGGTAGCCAGTGGAGGGATTTGCAGAGGGGAGAAGGGGAGGAATAGCAAGGAGAGAGGTGTATATGTCAGGCAGCAGAGAAGGACAGATTGAAGTAGTGCAAGAGTGTTAGCAGGAAGGCCACAGAGTAGGACGTTGCAGTAGTCGAGGCGGGAGATGATGAGGGCATGCATTAGTAGTTTAGCAGATTGGGGGTTGAGGAAGGGACAGATTCTGGAAATATTTTTGAGGTGGAGGCGGCAGGAGGTGGCGAGAGCTTGGATGTGAGGTTTGAAGGATAAGGCAGAGTCAAGTGTTACTCTGAGGCAGCGGACTTCAGGTACAGGGCCAAGTGTGATGTCATTTATTGTGATAGAGAAGTCTGGCAAGGAAGATCTGTGAGATGGAGGAAAGATGATGAGTTAGTTTTTGTCTACATTGAATTTTAGGAAGCGAGAGGAGAAGGAGGAGGATATGGCTGATAGACACTCCGGGATTCTGGACAGCAGAGAGGTGACATCTGGGCCAGAGAGATAGATCTGAGTGTCATCAGTGTACAGTTAATACTGGAAGCCATGGGGCTTTGAGTTATCCCAGACCAAGAGTATAGATTGAAAAAAGGAGGAGCACGAGGACAGAGGCTTGAGTGACCCGAACAGAGAGGGGATGGGATGAGGAGGTCGTGTGGGAGTGGGAGACACTAAATGTGCGGTTGGAAAGGTAGGAGGAGATCCAGGAGAGGGCGAGGTCAGTGATACCAATGGAAGAGAGGATCTGTAATAAGAGGCAGTGGTCGACTGTGTCGAATGCAGAGGACAGGTCAAAAAGGAGGAGGATGGAGAAGTGTCTGTTAGCTTTGGCCATGAAAACTAGAAGAAAAGTAGAAAAGCGCACATAGGGTCTTATCCGGGTGTAACCAGGGTGTTGTATTGTGTGCTGTTGCACTAACCTTATGTTGTTGTGAGAGTCACAACAACTATTGAAGCATAAGCCGGCTTGCAGCACTCCGCCCAAGGGAAACCGATTAAAGCATTAGATGAAAGGTGGTAATTCGTGCGCTGCCGTCTGTCCGTTGGTTCCAAGAAATCCAAGGAATCACAAGGTGTTAAAAGCAATACCTTTAATGTCTAATTCTTACGCATTTCGTGGTACTTCACACCACTTCATCAGAGATCCACAAAGGATTCTTGGTCAGGGCAGTTTCAGTGGAGTGGTGAGGGCTGAAGCCGGATTGAAGGTCGTCAAAGAGAAAGTTGGATGAGAGGTGGGATGAGAGTACAGTGTGGACATGCGTTTCAAGAAGTTTGGAGGCGAATGGAGCAGGGATATGGGCCGGTAGCTGGATGTGGAGGTCGGATCGAGGGATGGTTTCTTTAGGATAGGTGTAATTGTTGCGTGTTTGAAAGCAGAAGGAAAGGTACCAGAAGTTAGTGATAGGTTGAAGAGGTGGGTTAGGGCTGGGATAACCATAGTGGTGAGGTTGGGGAGGAGGTGGGATGGGATAGGGTCCAGTGCACAAGTGGTGAGGTGCGATCTGGAGAGGAGGTGTGAAAGTTCTCTTTCAGTAATGGATGAACTTACATAGAACATGAAACAATAAGAAATATACCAAGGGCCTATTCCGGGCTCTAGAGGATGGGGAGAGAGGAAAAAGAGGGTGCGCGCGCAGATCTAAGTGCAGACCGTAGGATATTTGTCAGAATTTGCAAAGTTCTTAAGGTTTTTTGCTCACATTTGTGTGATCTTTTATCAGGCATATAAAATCCAATTGTGCTGGTTCTCCAAGACTGTGCTCCTTCCTGGCCTGCAGCTAGGTTTCAGAATCATCAAGCTAAAGCAGTGTCTAACTCGTCAATGGATAATGTGAAGAAGGTCTGTTCCAATCAATCCCCAGCGCTTCCAGGAGGAAACACAAGGATCCAATGTTGTTTATAAAATTTATTCCAGTAGAAAAATGTATTACATGCAGTTCATCAATAGGGTACAATGCATTTTGGCTAAAAATGTGCAAAGCTATAGTGTTCCTCAGGTATTGTGTTCCCTACTGGAAGCGCTGGGGATTGATTGGAATAGACCTTCTTCACATTATAGAACATGAAACAGGCATACTATCAGTAGACTCCTTTATTGCCACAGATACCACTTTCTGGAATTATTGAAACAATTTTGCCTGGATGCTTTGGAGATCATCCTATATAATAATTTTCTCTTGTTTGAGGATCAGTTTTATCTTCAAAGGAAGGGTCCAGCAATGGGCTCAAACGTGGCACCTCTGTATACCAACATATACATGGCAGAGTTTGAATAAGTATGTCTACACACATCCTACGTATCATGCTCATGTACTATGCTGGAAAATAGGATTTGCCAAACAGTGGTACTAAGCCCTAAAAAGGGCTGTTTTAGGCTGCCTTCACATTAGCTGATACCGAACGCAGCCAAACGCTTGCGCACTGCGTTCCTATGTTTAACATGGGAACGCATGTGCCTGCGTTTGGCTGCGTTCGGTTGCGTTTGCGTTCGGATGCGCACAATTTGTGTGGCCTCCGAACGCAGCTTGTTGCATTTTTTGTGCGGTCGCGGGCGCTTGTTTTATCTGCAAGCGCCCGCAATTGCACAAACAATGCATGGATCTCAATGGATCTGCAGTGTCCTCTGCATGACAGCACAGGAGACCGCAGTGGAACTCATTGAAATCTCTCATGGTGGCCGCTGGTGATCACCGGCGGCCACCGGGAGATCATGCATAGCCACAGCTGATCTCCCGCCGGTGTCAGCGGGGAGAAACAGCTGATCTGACAGCTGTTTAAATCTCCCGTGCTGACACCAAATAGATGAGGTCGGCGCGGGAGATTTGAAGCAGCGATCAGCTGTTTCATATCTCCTGCACTGATATCACCTATTCGGTGTCAGCGCGGGAGATTTAAACAGCTGTCAGATCAGCTGTTTCTCCCTGCTGACACCTCCTCCTGGCCGCCCCCAGAGACAGCTGATTGGCTGCCCGGGCACCATACTAATGTGAACGCATGCAGAGATTCTCCGCTGTGTTTACATTATTATGGGCTGCGTTTGCCTGCGTTTGTGTCTGCATGCCCTCAGCATGCAGACACAAACGCTAATGTGAAGGCAGCCTAAGAAAGGAGTTACTAAATCTACTATCTATCTCTCTATCTATAAAGAAAAAGAATCGCTAGCTAGCTATCTAAATAGTGGACACAGTAGCAGCAGCATCGGCACTGCAGCACCAAGACTGTCACTGAGCTCTAACTGGGAAAATGCCGGTTCTTATATGCCAAGGACATGTGACATACCCAGCCAATGTCACAAGTCCTTCTGTGCAAAAAGTGGAATTTGCTTTATGGGTGCTGATTGGCTGCCAGACCAGACCACCCACAGTAAGTGCGGGAAAGAAACAGAATGGAGACCTGCGCTAATCTCAGATACGTAATCTGACCTGAGACCCTGAGAGCTCTCCGCCCGCTATCCTAGACACTAACACTGTGAAAGCATAGAATAGAAGCATTACTGCAAATGCACTACTGCTTTTTATCATCTGGACAATTACATAACAAATCCAGAATTTCTCACTTTTCAGCAAAACGTTTGTATTGGAGGGGCCGAGCGAACATTACCAAATTCGGTTTGGATTTGAAATTGGTGACATGTTCAAGCAAAGTTTGCTCATCTCTAGTTACTATCTGATGTATTGTTATGACTACACTAAATGTATTGAAATAATTCACCGTTATGTAATAAAATATGTTTGATAGTCAAACATTCATCAGGACAAAGTATAAGGATGTGAAACTGCGATTGTTATCACTACTCCATCCCATGTTCACTGAAGACTACTGATCTGGTCCGAAGCACTTTCACTCCACTGGATATCAGCACTTCCTTCAGCTTTCTCCGGCTCTGTCCAGAGCGCTGATGTCACCCATAACCTCATAACATGTCGGCTTTTTCCGGCTCTGTCTGGAGCGCTGATGTCACCTATAACCTCGTTACATGTCGTCTTTCTCCGGCTCTGTCCAGAGCACTGATGTCACCCATAATCTCGTTACATGTCTGCTTTCTCCGTCTCTTTTTAGAGCGCTGATGTCACCTATAACCTCGTTACATGTCGGCTTTCTCCAGCTCTGTCTGGAGCGCTGATGTCACCCATAATCTCGTTACATGTCATCTTTCTCCGGCTCTGTCCAGAGCACTGATGTTACCCATAATCTCGTTACATGTCATCTTTCTCCGGCTCTGTCCAGACCGCTGATGTCACCCATAATCTCGTTACATGTCATCTTTCTCCGGCTCTGTCCGCAGCGCTGACTTCCATTGCGTAAGCGCACTATCACTTCTGTGTATGCGCATCATGGCCACACTACATATAATGGCAGTGGTTATAGACACACGCTGTCTGTTCACCACTAGTGCGACTAGACTCCGCTATCCTCATTTACAGAAACATTCTCAGGTAATCCTTTACTTGTCTTCACTCGGGTATCTATATCGCTATGATTACTGTCAACTATATAGTTTATGCTATTAACTTTTCCAGGAATACATTGAGCGAGCTCTACGATCAGGTAGCAGTGACTCTATTTCCTATATATCTCCCATATCTTCAACCTAAAGTTTCAGATCATTTTCCCACTGGTGGCCATTATCCCTGTATTTTATTTCTCATAGGATCTCTATACCTTTGTACAATTGCGGACACACAGACTATACTGTGTACTGACACAAGGACGTGTTTATACCATTCTACAATATGGTGATTCTACCCATGATATCCTATCAGCCCTATAAGGTGACACAGATGTGGAGTGTTCTTATATTTTCATGATTTTTTCACTTTTGCTTTCTAATTATTCTATTCTTTCCTCATTAGTGCATTTACATATAGAATACATCTATAAATAGAAGGTGCAAGAGCAAATAATATATCATATGAGGTAATCCTTTATCTTTTATCTTTTATGGACAATTGAGATAAGTCTTTATTTTATATCCTCTATTCTATGTCCTAGAAGACTTTCACCCAGGTAAATGATAATGTATTGGCAATGATTTACACTAATTGTTTCCTCATATTAGAAATAAGATTGCCATCATAGATGCCCTCACTTTATATCCCCAAAGTACATAGGTAAATATGGGAATTCTTATGTAAATACAGGTGCATCTCAATAAATTAGAATATTATCTAAAAGATCATTTATTTCAGTAATTCAATACATAAAGTGAAATCCATATATTATATACTGTACAATATAATGATTAGTTGGCATAGCCAAGCTTTCTCTCTTGACACTAATATATGAATGTACGGTTCGCTCAACTGAGTTCCTGTGTTTCCGAATAAGCTGCTGCCAAACTCCTCTGGCAGTGACTTATGTCCTTGCTACAGTCCAAAAGGTTTTCTGCAGAGCCCAATTGCTGTGCCCAGATCCACATTCTTGGAATCACTGGGGATTTCTGCTGTCACCATTTTCTGTGTCCTGAAGGCTGGGGTCACACGCTGCGCTTTTTTGCGTTTGCGCAGCACTATTTTGAGGATCTGTTTTACAGATGCGCTTCATCATTCATACATTGCGTTTTTGAGGGTCTACTTTTTTTGAGCCCATTCTACAATGAGGGCAATGGAAAAGAGCCAAAGAATTGACATTAATTCTTTTTGAGGATCCGCTTTCCAGTGAAAATGCATCCGCAAAATGACGGAGCACCTGAATACAAAATCGGGAAATGCATTGCCTTGGCTGGAAGCAAAACGTCGCTGCATTTCACTGCATTTACGGATCCTCAAAAAAATCGCTGCAAATACACAGCGTGCCAACATAGCCGTAATGCTTTCATTTTTCAGGGTCTGGGGCTATGTGAGGGCTTGTGTTTTTGCTCGCCTCTTATTGCATTTTATTGTAACGTTACAGTGGCCAATAAAACTATTCTGCAGCTTTATTTTTTATTTCACTGCAATATTTACTGATCGCATTAATTAAATTTATATTTTGATCACTTTTACGAATGCAGCAATGCCAGTTTGTGTATGTCTTTTAAAGGGGCAAAAAAAGGCGCGATTTGAACTTTAGTTCCTTTTTAGAAAATGTTTAATACTTTCAAAAACTTAATAGTCTTGTTAGGGTAGTTGAAGCTGCGTTTGTCTCATCACCTGTGCCATGTATACCAGTGCATCATCAGCACTGCTATGTATAGCAGAAATCACGATCTCCTATGAACATTGGCTTATGACAGACAAGGGGGTCTTCAACATAACCCTGGATGTCATAGCAAACCTGCGATCATGGGGCAGTAGAAATGACACGCCCCTCCCCCTAGCCGCACATGTTAAATGTCGCTGTCAGAGAGTGACAGTGGTATTTGACTGATTCACAGCCGCTAGTGCAGCTCTGCTCATGTTTATCAGAGGCAATTGATGACTTGTTAAATCAGCCGTCATGTGGGTAATGATGCGGGCTCGGCCTTTGAGCCCAGATGAAAGGCGAGGAAACACAAACTTTTATGTACTAGTACATCGAAGGTCGTGAAGTTGTTGAAAGCTGTCAGGGATCAAGTCTTGCTGGGGACTAGTCAGAAAGTCTGTTCCCTGACGACTTCTCCTTGCCTTGAGTGACCGGTCTCTCTGTATACACGCAAATGGGGTGAATTCACCAGAGACTACCCTTTCCTGCTACTCTCCTAATTGTCTCAGAAGCTTTTGGAGTATGTTCTTATTTGAAATGCTGCATTGTTTAAGAGTCAACATCTCTATATATAGTAGATAACACAGGATCCATCATTCACAATGGGTGATATCACAGCTCACCTCCTCCTCCTGTACAATGACTGATAACACCTCTATATACAGTAGATAACACAGGATCCTCCATTCACAATGGGTGATATCACAGCTCACCTCCTCCTCCTGTACAATGACTGATAACACCTCTATATAAAGTAGATAACACAGGATCCACCATTCACAATAGGTGATATCACAGCTCACCTCCTCCTGTACAATGACTGATAACACCTCTATATACAGTAGATAACACAGGATCCACCATTCACAATAGATGATATCACAGCTCACCTCCTCCTGTACAATGACTGATAACACCTCTATATACAGTAGATAACACAGAATCCACCATTCACAATGGGTGATATCACAGCTCACCTCCTCCTGTACAATGACTGATAACAACTCTATATACAGTAGATAACACAGGATCCACCATTCACAATAGGTGATATCACAGCTCACCTCCTCCTCCTGTACAATGACTGATAACACCTCTATATACAATAGATAACACAGGATTCACCATTCACAATAGGTGATATCACAGCTCACCTCCTCCTGTGCAATGACTGATAACACCTCTATATACAGTAGATAACACAGGATCCACCATTCACAATAGGTGATGTCACAGCTCACCTCCTCCTCCTGTACAATGACTGATAACACCTCTATATACAGTAGATAACACAGGATCCACCATTCACAATAGGTGATATCACAGCTCACCTCCTCCTGTACAATGACTGATAACACCTCTATATACAGTAGATAACACAGGATCCACCATTCACAATAGGTGATGTCACAGCTCACCTCCTCCTCCTCTACAATGACTGATAACACCTCTATATACAGTAGATAACTCAGGATCCACCATTCACAATAGATGATATCACAGCTCACCTCCTCCTGTACAATGACTGATCACACCTCGTGTCTGCTGCGAAAGTGCATGTTGTAAAAGTGCACTTAAATGAAATAGACCTGAAACGATATGAAGCATCTGGGCTCCATCATCCGCCCTGTATCATAATTAATCTGCACCCCTCTGACCATCACCTAATCATCATGATGTTTCTGTGTTTCTCTACAGGTATGTTTGACTGAATGGATCAGCACCAAACTTCAATGCTTTTTTGTTGTATTCTGTCTGCTGCAAAATCTCTGGGGTATGTTTGACTGAATGGATCAGCACCAAACGTCAATGCTTTTTTGTTGTATTCTGTCTGCTGCAAAATCTCTGGTTCCAGCATCAATGTAACTGTCCTTTCCCCTGCCCCCCCAATGTCTGTTTATGATCCTTTGTTCAAATATGCCTATGAGTGACCATTTGGTGCAGCCTTGCTTGGCCATGGCTTAATGAACTCCAGTTCCCTCCCCCTTGCCCCACACCTGAAATCAGTATCATTGAGCATATAAGGAGCCTTGCTTAGTCTGCATGCTGACGTGTCTGCTGCGAAAGTGCATGTTGTAAAAGTGCACTGAAATGAAATAGACCTGAAATTGACTGGGATAGACTGGAAGGTACTGTCAGATAGCCATTCAAACAATGTCTATTACTTTATCCTCTACTAATCACTACCATGTCTTTAACTGCGCTGTTTGTGTTTCTATGTGCCATCACCACCAACTTGTATCACCCCATCCCCCCTCCAGCACCACTCATCCACATCAGCCCTTCTCTCCTGCCCTACCCTATGTACAGCTCCCATGCCATCTTCAGTTTACTAAAGATTCTCAGCCCACCATATTCTAACATTTGTCATAATAAGCCAAGTCCAAAATCCAAAAACTATCTGCTCTTCCTCTTTTTGCTGCTGCTCCTCTCAGGTGATATCTCCCCCAACCCTAGTCCACCCTCTAACTTCAACCCCTCTCCCACCACACATAGAAACCCCACTAACCTCATTACCATCACTTGCACACCTTCATCTCCCTCTTTTAACTGCGCTCTCTGGAATCCACGATCTGTATGCAACAAACTTCCTTTCATTCACAATTACTTCCTTTCCAACTCTCTAAACCTGCTGGCCCTCACAGAAACCTGGATCCAGGACTCAGACACTGCTTCCCCGGCTGCTATTTCCCACGGCGGCCTACACTTCTCTCACTCCCCTAGACCTGGGATCAGACGTGGCGGTGGAGTTGGCCTCCTCCTGTCCCCACAATGTACTTTCCAGGTCATTCCTCCAGCCCCATCACTCTCATTCCCTTCTTTTGAGGTCCATACCATTAGGCTATTCCATCCCCTCCACCTCAAAGTAGCAGTGGTATACCGCCCCCCAGGGTCACCCACCCTGTTCCTTGACCATTTCTCCGCTTGGCTCCCGCATTTCATGTCCTCAGATTTACCAACCCTTATTCTGGGAGACTTTAACATTCCCATAAACAGCCCCATCTCCCCATCTGCATCCCAGCTCCTATCTCTAACTACCTCTCTTGGCCTATCACAGCTCTCAACCTCTGAGACGCACGAAAACGGTAACACCCTTGACCTGGTCTTTACCCGGCTCTGCTCATCCTCCCCCTTGGATAACTCACCTCTACTCTCTGACCACAACATTCTCCCCTTCTCACTCACTAACCCTCGGCCAACACAGCCCAATCCTACCTATCACACATCCAGAAATCTACAGGCCATTAACCCTCAGGCACTCACAGACTCCCTCATGTCATCTCTGTCCCCAATCTCTTCAATCTCCTGTCCAGATCAGGCAGTAAATCACTACAATGAATCTCTCAGAAGCTCCCTGGACCAAGTAGCGCCCCTCACCCTCAGAACTTCCAAACAGAGAACAAAACAGCCCTGGCTCACACCACAAACTCGATTCCTCCAGCGATGCTCGAGGAGTGCTGAACGTTTATGGAGGAAAACTCGCTCACCAGGAGACTTTATCCATTATAAATTCATGCTAAAAACCTACAACTCTGCCCTTCACCTTGCCAAACAGACCTACTTCACCACCCTGGTCTCCTCACTATCCAACAATCCCAAAAAATTCTTTGACACCTTTCGCTCTCTCCTCAGTCCTAAAGTGCAGGCCCCCATCACTGACCTCTGTGCTGATGACTTGGCTTCCAACTTCATGGAGAAAATAGACAACATCCGCCAGGAAATCAGCTCTCAGCCTCCAAGCACTGCCACCCCCATTCTTCCCCACATCTCCTCCGGTTCACTCTCCACATTCGACACAGTCACAGAAGATGAAGTCTCCAGGCTCCTTTCTTCCTCTCGTCCCACCACATGCACTACTGACCCCATTCCCTCACACCTGCTCCAATCCCTCTCTCCAGTTGTCACCACTCATCTAACCAAAATCTTCAATCTCTCCCTCTCTTCTGGCATCTTCCCCTCCTCCTTCAAACACTCGATCATTACTCCATTATTAAAGAAAACCACTCTCGACCCAACCTGCACAAATAACTACAGACCAGTCTCCAATCTCCCCTTCATCTCTAAACTCTTGGAGCGCCTGGTATATTCCCGCCTCACCCGTTACCTCTCCGCTCACTCTCTTCTAGATCCATTACAGTCTGGTTTCCGCCCCCTTCACTCTACAGAAACCGCCCTCATCAAAGTGACCAATGACCTTCTGACAGCAAAACGTAATGGTAACCACTCTCTGCTTATTCTCCTTGATCTCTCTGCAGCTTTTGACACTGTTGACCATCAGCTCCTACTCTCTATGCTGCATTCCATTGGCAAAAAGGACACAGCTCTCTCCTGGCTCTCCTCCTATCTTTCTGACCGCTCTTTCAGTGTATCTTTTGCTGGCTCCACTTCTTCCCCTCTTCCCCTCACTATTGGGGTCCCTCAGGGTTCAGTCCTTGGCCCTCTCCTCTTCTCTCTCTACACAGCCCCGATTGGACAGACCATCAGCAGATTTGGCTTTCAGTACCATCTTTATGCTGATGACACACAACTATACACTTCAGCCCCTGACCTTACCCCTGCGGTATTAAAGAACACCAATGACTGTCTAGCTGCAGTTTCCAATATCATGTCCACTCTCTATTTGAAACTAAACCTTTCCAAAACTGAACTTCTTCTGCTCCCCCCATCCACTAACCTCCCTAAATTGGACATCTCTCTCTCAGTTTGCGGCACCACGATAACGCCTAGGCAGCAGGCTCGCTGTCTGGGTGTTATGTTTGACACCGATCTCTCCTTCTCCTCCCACACACAATGTCTCGTCCGCTCCTGTCGCTTACACCTGAAGAATATCTCTAGAGTTCGCCCCTTTCTCACCATGGAAACAACAAAAACCCTCACCGTGGCCCTAATCCATTCCCGCCTTGACTATTGCAATTCTCTATTAAGTGGCCTCCCCCTCACCAGACTTTCTCCTCTCCAGTCCATCCTTAATGCAGCAGCCAGGATCACCCACCTGGCCAATCGTTACTCAGATGCCTCTGCTCTGTGCCAGTCATTGCACTGGCTGCCCGTATACTACAGGATCAAATTCAAACTGCTTGTTCTCACCCACAAAGCTCTTCACAGTGCAGCTCCCCCCTACATCTCCTCCCTCATCTCTGTCTATCACCCCACCCGCTCTCTACGTTCCTCAAATGACCTTCGACTAACATCCGTACTAATCCGATCCTCCCACTCCCGACTCCAAGACTTCTCCAGAGCTGCACCAAAACTCTGGAATGCTTTACCCCAAGAAATCAGGACTATCCACAACTTGCATGGCTTCAGGCGATCCCTAAAAACGCATCTTTTTAAGGCGGCCTATCATACTCCCTAATAGAAGTCCATTGTACTGTAGACAGTGAATGGGCTATCCCTCTGGACATTACTCCTCTACAAACTCCACCAAACCAAAAAGGTCTACACAGATTGTATAATGACCATCCATGTAAGCTTATCTCTATGCCCCATTTCCTCAAGATGCCTGGACCATCAGTGCAATAAGCCCCTGTACCTTGTGCAACCCCTATCCCGTTGTAGATTGTAAGCTCTTTTGAGCAGGGTCACCTTCATTTCTTGCTTTATTTATTGTATTTTCTTTTTTACATTGATTCTATGCCTATTGATTTGTATCCAATTATTGTACTGTATTTGTTCTCTACTGTAATTACTTACTGTATTACATTTTCTGTACTCTAACCCTACATTGTAAAGCGCTGCGGAATATGTTGGCGCTATATAAATAAAGCATTATTATTATTATTATTATTATTATTATTATATACAGCAGATAACACAGGATCCACCATTCACAATAAGTGATATCACAGCTCACCTCCTCCTCCTGTAATGACTGATAACATCTTTATATACAGTAGATAATACAGGATCCACCATTCACTATAGGTGATGTCACAGCTCACCTCCTCCTCCTGTACAATGACTGATAACAGCTCTATATACAGCAAATAACACAGGATCCACCATTCACAATAGGTGATGTCACAGCTCACCTCCTCCTGTACAATGACTGATAACACCTGTATATACAGTAGATAACACAGGATCCACCATTCACAATAGGTGATGTCACAGCTTACCTCCTCCTCCTGTATAATGACTGATAACACCTCTATATACAGTAGATAACACAGGATCCACCATTCACAATAGGTGATATCACAGCTCACCTCCTCCTCCTGTACAATGACTGATAACACCTCTATATACAGCAGATAACACAGGATCCACCATTCACAATAGATGATATCACAGCTCACCTCCTCCTGTACAATGACTGATAACACCTTTACATACAGTAGATAACACAGGATCCACCATTCACAATAGGTGATATCACAGCTCACCTCCTCCTCCTGTACAATGACTGATAACACCTCTATATACAGTAGATAACACAGGATCCACCATTCACAATAGGGGATGTCACAGCTCACCTCCTCCTGTACGATGACAGGTAACACCTCTATATATGGGGGGGTTAGTAATGACAGGTGGGAGGGGATATAGGTCTTGGGGCTTGGGTCCCTGATTGTTTCTGACCCTAGCATAGCAACGCCCCTCCCTGCTCTCCTTGAAGACCACGAATAGATCATGTACAAATATGTATGCTCATGTGTTCTGAGTAAGTAATGGCGTGGGGGCACCATAAGGCAAATTTGCACAGGGCACCATTCAGCCTAAGGCCGGCCCTGGTCATCACCATCTGTGAGTGTGTCATCATCATTCTCATCCGTGTGTCACTGTCAACTTTGAGCCACATTATCTTGGTTTGGAGGGAAAAAAAAGCTGTTTCTTAATCTTTTATCAAAGCAGCCACAGTTTATTATACCAATGTACGATTCCATATTGTTATCCCGACCAGTCCTGGTCCCAGTTCCTTCCTCACTATTGCGGTTGTAGTTTATATGATACACCCCCCAGGGCTGTGGAGTACTCGGAACCAGGCTATAATACTTCTGGGGAGTCGCAGGGGTCGAGACCCAGCTCAGTGACCCTGGCGGTATCAATAAAAGTTCAGGGATTTTGTTTTTTCAGGATTGTTGCCGTGACGCCACCCGTGATGTTCAGCTATAGATGGCCCAACGCTGCGGTGTGGGACCTCTAGGGATTATGGAAATGCAGACCTAGTATGGCTATCTTCTTGGCGGATGTGTTGGGTGTCGGCCACAGGTCCTGTAGATCTCATGGCCTCCGGTTCTGTGGTTGGAGCTTTGAGCCTCCTTGCCACCTCGGGGCCAGCCCCTGGTTCCCAACCAGCCCTTCCATCGGACTCCGGTCAAACCTGGATTCAGGCACACAGGGGCTTGTTCTTTGTCTGCTGGTGCCCATAGGGTTTCCTCTGCCTCACTTGCTGTCTGTTTCTCTCCCGACCCAAGACGAGCTCTTCACCGCTCAAGTCCTCCGGGTCCTCACTCCTCAGCTCTCTCACTACTCACTCTCTGACTGCACCTTCCTTACTCACTTCCCACCCCATACTTTTCTTCCCTCCGTCCCCTGACTGGGCCCTCCCTCTATTGGATCCATCCTTTATCCCCGGGACCGGGTATGTTGGGTGTTTGGTGGGTGTCTTGGACTTACCATCCTATTTCCTTGAGAACAGGGATACCACACTATTGGAGTGGGTGCATTACTCCTTGTGGCGACCAGACCGCAGGGGCACCACATTCCCCCTTGGCAAAGGTCAGCATGTCCTCGTGTGACTACACGGGTTTAAAGATGTTTAGCCAAAGAACTCACATTTTTATGACATGAATGTATAACAATAATAATACTTCCCGAATGGGGAGGTTCTTTCTTGAATGTTAAATAACAAAAAATAAACTATCTATATGTAGATATATAAAAAAGGAATAATAGAACAGCACAACCTTATACCCAAAATTATGGTGCAAAAAATCCTGAAGATACCTTGACAAAGGTGGTTAACACTAAAACGTCATGCCACTAAGGCATCATTAAAAAAGTCCTTTTTCTACATTTTTTGTGTGCTGCCTGATTTTTCCTCTTGTTATATGTAGATATATATAAAATAAAATAAGACAAAGTGCAAACGTTCCACAGTTCTCCAGGTTTTACGGCGTCCGTTTTGTCCCTTACCCTGTGTCACATGCTTAGATTGCGCTGACTTTGCTGAATGCTGCTGTGTGTATTGTTTTTGCATTTCTTCAAGAGCTGCATGAGATACGGTTCTGAAGGTCTTGGTCCTGGCTTGCCTCTTATGTTGTACTCCAGAGCTGCACTCACTCACTATTATGTTCAGCTGCTGGTTGAGGGGTTGATGTGAGGCTTGGGTGTGACTCACCTGGAATCCTCTCCCCCTAGTTTTAAATAGCTTTCCCCCTCCTCTGTCAGATGCCACTGATAGTTAGTTTACTCTTGGTCATTGTGCTGTGCAGATGCTTGCTGCTGGGCTGAAGTCTTTCCTTGGGAGTAGCTGTGATTTTGGATCTGTGGGTGGAAGTAGGGACCCTCAGCTAGGGCTATTCAGGAGCTCAGGAAAATAGGGTGGAAACTCGGATCTCCTCACCTTCAGAGGTACCGCTGAGAGCAGGGCGAGCCAGGGACCCCCAGTGTAAGGGTCAGTTTAGCTCTCCCTGGATCCCTTAGCCCATTACACCATCCAGTTACCTGATTCCCTGTCCTCCTAAGCGTGACACCTGGTTAAGCACTGTTCAAACAAGGTGCCATTTTCTGGGCTAGAAGGCACAAATATAGTTATCCAACCATCCAATAGTGTCCTTCCACTGTGCCTGCAGGCTTATCTAGTCATTTGTACACTACATTTATAACTTTTCTTTCACACAACAGGTACCTAATCTGTCACATTATCACTTACAACCTATGACTTATACATTATCTACAGCATTCATATATGCATTCTAACCATTAAGTTAACTGTTCTATTCAACTATACACATTTCTGGTATTGTTCATTTACGGTTACTACTACTGCATTGTTCATTTCCTTGGAGGACTTTCCTTTTCAGGAAGTACTTGTAGCATTTCTCCGGTAGTGGTTGTCCATATTATCCCACGTCCAAATCACTCCGGGTAACAGAGCTACAGTGCCTTGTGAAAGTATTTAGCCCTCTTGAACTTTTCAACCTTTTGCCACATTTCAGGCTTCAAACATAAAGATAGAAATTCTAATATTTTTGTGAAGAATCAACAACAAGTGGGACACAATCGTGAAGTGGAACGAAATTTATTGGATATTTTAAACTTTTTTAATAAATAAAAATCTGAACAGTGGGGCGTGCAATATTATATCGGCCCCTTGAGTTAATACTTTGTAGCGCCCCCTTGTGCTGTGATTACAGTTGCAGTCTCTTGGGGTTTGTCTCATTCTTCCTTGCAGAACAGCTGGAGCTCAGTGAGGTTGGATGGAGGCGTTTGTGATCAGCAGTTTTCAGCTCTTTCCACAGATTCTCCATTGGATTCAGGTCTGGATGTGACTCGGCCATTCTAACACCTGGATACGGTTATTTTTGAACCTTTCCATTGTAGATTTTGCTTTATGTTTGGGATCATTGTCTTGTTGGAAGATAAATCTCCGTCCCAGTCTCAGGTCTTTTGCAGACTCCAGCAGGTTTTCTTCCAGAATGGTCCTGTATTTGGCTCCGTCCATCTTCCCATCAATTTTAACCATCTTCCCTGTCCCTGCTGAAGAAAAGCCCGAACCATGATGCTGCCTCCACCATGTGTGACAGTGGGGATGGTGTTTTCAGGTCTCCACCATGTGTGACAGTGGGGATGGTGTTTTGAGGGTGATGAGCTGTGTTGCTTTTACGCCAAACATATCGTTTTGCATTGTGGCCAAAAAGTTTGATTTTGATTTCCTCTGACCAGAGCCCCTTATTCCACATGTTTGGGGTCACCCAGGCGGCTTGTGGCAAACTTCAAACGATACTTTTTATGGATATCTTTGAGAAATGGCTTCTTCTTGCCACTCTTCGGGTCACGTCACACACACAGATATTTGTGCAGATATTGTTGGCAGATCTCTGGTTGCAGTGAAATCATGGACACATTGTTACATTTGTACACGGCCACAAAATGGAACAATTTGTCCATGATTTCACTGCAACCAGAGATCTGTGAACAATATCTGCACAGATATCTGTGTGTGTGACGTGGCCCTTCCATACAGGCCAGATATGTGAAGTGTACGACTGATTGTTGTCCTATGGACAGACTCTCCCACCTCAGCTGTAGATCTCTGCAGTTCATCCAGAGGGATCATGGGCCTTTTGGCCTCATCTCTGATCAGTCTTCTCCTTGTTCCAGATGAAAGTTTAGAGGGACGGTCGGGTCTTGGTAGAATAGCAGTGGTCTGATCCTCCTTCCATTTCAATATAATCACTTGCTTTGCACAGTGGCTCCTTGAGATGTTTAATACTTGGGAAATCTTTTTGTATCCAAATTCGTCTTTAAACATCTCCACAACAGTATCTCGGACCTGCCTGGTGTGTTCCTTGGTCTTCATGTTGTCTCTGCACTTAAAACAGACCCCTGAGACTCTCACAGAGCAGGTGCATTTATACAGAGACTTGATTACACACAGGTGGATCCTATTTATCATTACCAGTCATTTAGGACAACATTGGATCATTCAGAGATCCTCACTGACCTTCTGGAGTGAGTTCGCTGCACTGAAAGTAAAGGGGCCGAATAATATTGCACGCCCCACTTATTAGTTTTTTATTTATTAAAAAAGTTTGAAATATCCAATAAATTTGGTTCCACTTCACGATTGTGTCCCACTTGTTGTTGATTCTTCACAAAAAATTAGAATTTCTATCTTTATGTTTGAAGCCTGAAATCTGGTAAAAGGTTGAAAAGTTCAAGAGGGCCGAATACTTTCACAAGGCACTGTATTCTTTTGGCTGGTCTCTCTCCCTTGGGCTTTCGTGCTGTGCAATCAGTATGACTCCTGCTGGCGATGGTGTCACTGCTCTTGGGGATGGCACTTTGTACACTCCTAGGGCGTACCTCCACGGAGTCCCATGTACCTCACATAAGCAAGTTTTTTCCCCAGGTACAAATCCCGGCAGGGATGTCCCTTGGAAAGGTACGATTCCACATCCTGCCTGCTGACTAAAATCTGCTTGTCCATGCCGGGTTCCTGGATAAAACCCCGGCCATGCTGCAAATTGAAAGCCACAACAGTTCCTTGTTTCTGCTCCGCCTGGTAATACACTGCAATTTTTCGGGTACGTGTTTTGGCCTGTAGGTCGGCGTCCTCCTGGACCTTCCATATGGCTTGCCACTCCTGATGCTCAGCCTCCTCGGCAACCTGTCTCTGTCGGTAATACTCCTCCTCACTGATAATTTCAGCCACACTCCCCACTCGAGCTTCTCTCGCCTGGACCGCATCAGGGAACTCCATTAAGTCATCCCCTCAGTGCACCCAGTGGAATCTAACAGTCTCTGCTTTCATGGGGCTCTGCGTTGGCATGGCTTCTGGCTTTAACGGGGCCATCCGATCAGTCCTTTCCTCCACACTGCGGTCCCAACCCAGGGTTCTGATCCCACGACCGGGTTTCAGGGCCAGAAGGGTTGATAAGAGGCCAAGCAGGGTGTTTCCCTCCACTTGGGCAACTGCATCACCTTTACTCTGCCGCGCGTCTTCAGGTTTCTCAACCAGCGGGGATGGTGGTCTCGACACTGATGGCTGCTGCGCCACTTTCTGCAACAGGGCCTTCTTCCACTTGTTGAAGGTCCACCCCTGGGCCTTCTGGAGCTGCTTACTGAGGTCTGTCATTGCGGTTGCAAGAAACTCCAGTTCTAATGACAATAACGGGTCCTGGCACTCCTTCTGGTCACCGAGGAAGCCTGTCTCTCCGCTCCTGCGCGCCGAAGACTCATGACCTTTGTACGCCATGCTGCTCACTTCGCACCACGTGCCCCTCTCGCTCACCACCTCTCCATGGGCGGGTCTCTCTCTCTGTCGTCTGCCCCTTCTCTGGGTGGATTCGGCATAGCCCCAAGCAGACCCCCTTGACTTTCTGTTGGCACTTGGGGCGGCCATGCTTTTTCGTTCCTTGTGCGGGCCCATCCTACGATGGAGGGCCTGGGGACATCCCCAGGCAATCACATGGCGTCACTTCTTTACGGTCGCCATTTTTCAAGTCCTTCTTACACAGTTCTTTTTCAACAGTCTATTCAGGCGCACAAGACCCAGTGACACTGGGTCGGTAATCCTGTTCGTGATGTCAGAAATGATACACCCCCCATGGCTGTGGGGTACTCAGAACCGGGCTATAATACTTCTGGGGAGTCACAGGGGTCGAGACCCGGCTCCGTGACCCTGGTGGTATCAATAAAAGTTTGGGTATTTTGGTTTTGAGGATTGTTGTGGTGACGCCACCCGTGATGTTCGGCTATTGATGGCCGACGCTGCGGTGCGGAACCTCTGGGGATGATGGAATCGCAGCTAAGATGATATCACTCCCCACGGTTGGAACGGTTCCCCAGGGCAACCGGTATAGTCAACGGCAGTGGTAGGCCAATGGGGTGTTCTGCCTGGAAAGTCGGGGTGATACCGAGAAAGGTCTTTGGTGGACTGCCCGGCTGCTTGAAGCAAAAAGAAAATAGTCTCACGCACAGCTTCTGAGTTCTTTACCCAGTTTACTTAGTGGTTACTTCAGCAGTGCCGCCGGGTACTACTCCTTGCCAAGCCTCGGTCCAGATAGTCCTCAAGGAACCGGTATAGTTTGTCCAAGACACCCCTTTATGTTCAGTGTTCTCTCGAGTTGCTCTCCCAGCGCTAACTGTCCACCTTTCCTACTTGAGCCTCCGTACATGGAGCCCCAATCCGGCAGCCACAGGTCCTGTCGGGCCACCGGTACCAAGTTCCCTGACCCTAGTATGGCTACCTACTTGGTGGATGTGTAAGGTGTCGGCCACAGCTCCTGTAGATCTTGTGGCCTCCGGTTCTGTGGTTGGAGCGTTGAGCCTCCTCGCCACTTCAGGGACGGTCCCTGGTTCCCAACCAGCCCTTCCGTCCAACTCTGGTCAAACTTGGATTTGGGCGCACAGATGGCTCTTTCTGTCTCTGCCCGCGCCCCTAGGGCTCCCTCCACCTCGCTTACTGTCTGTTGTTCTCTCCTGATCCAGGATGAGCTCTTCACCGCTCAAGTCCTCCAGGTCCTCACTCCTCATCTCTCTCACTACTCACTCTCCGACTACACTTCCCTTGCTCACTTCCCACCCCACACTTTTCTTGCCTCCATCCACTGACTGGGTCCTCCCTTCATCGGGTCCGTCCACCGTCCCTGAGACCGGGTGTGTTGAGTGCTTGGTGAGTGTCTCGGACTTACCTTCCCATTTCCCTGAGAACAGGGATACCACACCCTTGGAGTGGGTGCAGTACCCCTTGTGGCGACCAGACCGCAGGGGCACCACATATACCAGTTGTTTTATTGTGCTATAATCATAAATTTGGGATTTTTTTGTTTTATATTAAACAAAGTAAACATTTTATTCCAATTACTTTATTCCAGACGCAGAATCATATTATAGGGATTAGTTTTATTCTTCTGCTGATAAAAAAGAAAATCTATTATTATCACTGACAATATGGATTTGATGACTTTGAATAATGAAACTAAAAAATAAAATCAATTAGTTGCCATGTTCTGTAACAGGGTGTAGTCCCGTCTCCTGTAGTGAAGCTTCTGTAGAACCAGTCCAAGTACCGACAAGAGACCGAAGACCCCGATCACCACCACAAGGGCCGACACCGGGACTGTAGGAGGATTGTGGGGCTGATCTGTAGGAAGGAGACAGGAGATGGTGAAGATACAGGCAGGACTACTGCGGTCAGTGATAAGTAGAGCAAATGATTCTTGCCATAAACCTTTATAGATGGAGCTGTAAATCATTGGGCCCCTCATAGCAGATTATGGCAGAAGCTACAGGGTGTATGGTGTTTGGACAACTCCCTTAATTAGCCCTTTTTATGGGGGCACACTGCTGGCATTGTTCATAGTGCTCACATGTTAGCTGTTGATATGGTCACTAATGTCATTGATGATGCTGTAGCTGCCAGTGTTTTGTCATGGCCTGTACTTGTTCAGTTGGAGTTGGAGTCACAGTTGGTGTCTATTTTGGTGGAGTGGTATGTTTGGCTTACTGACTTCACAGTTGGTTGTGGAGTTGGAGTTGTGGAGTCAGAGTCGGTGTCCAGTTTTTTGGAGTTGGCGTCACAGTTAGATTTAAGGAAATTGGAGAGTCAGCCGGATGTTTGGCTTTCCGACTCCACAGCTCTGGTTGGGTTGGAGTCGTGGAGTCAGTGTCCATTTTGTTGGAGTTGTAGTCAGATTCATGGAACTGAGGAGTTGGCTCCTGACTCCAAAGCCCTCGTTATGGATAGGGTTTATGCAGGAATACAATCTCTATCCTGGCTTTCCCTGGAAAATAATTCTTAAAAGTAGGGAACATAATCTCACCTGACGAGATCCTGATGGGCCCCTGGGATAACTTGGCTGATCGGAGTTGCACTTTGGAGCTGCGGGTGTCACGTCTGTGTCTCGGGGTGAGGCAGCCTTGGGTGCAGCGGTTCGGGACGGTTCCATTGTGACAGATGATGACGTTACAGGACAGATAAACTTCTGTAAAGTTGTCAAACTTAAATACATGAACGCTGAAGCGCTGCAGCCGCTGATCCAGGACCTGATGAGACTGTAGAGTAGAGTCCTGGGAGCAGCTGAAGAAAAAGAAACAGGATGGTACAAAGAAGTCAGAAAAACACAAAAGTTTTACAAGAAATTTGCCAATATGGGGAGCCTGCAAAAAATCTAAGAAATTTTCTCCCAATAACATCAAAGGGAATCTGTCCCCTGATTCCTGTTGTCCAAACTGCAAGCAGAATCTGAACATGGCTGCACGGTTATTTTTCTCTGAATCACTCAGGAATTTCAGAGAAAATATAATTTAACCATGAATAGAAGCGATGAACTGAAAGAAACTAAAGGTACCGTCACACGCCGCCATATCGCCGGCCATTTCGTTGGCAATTTCCGAATTGGGCAATGTGGAAACAACATCGCCAGTGCGTAGTGACGTGTGACTGGGCGATTCTATGGCGAGAAATCGCTGGTGGAGCGTCACCTGATTGCCCTGCACTGCAGTGAAATCAGGCGTCATCCACCAGGCTATTTCAGTGCATGGTGGCGTGTGACAGAGCGAGGGTGACGTATACAGTGATCATGGACAGAAATCAAGTAGGCGTGCTTGGATGTTGTGTTTTTCGCATCGCATCCGCGCCGATTGGTTGGTGATACTGTGTTCCGATTGGCTGGCCGTGTCTGAGGCGCCTTATTTGATGACCCTTGCGTTCAAGCTAGGCTGACCAATGGAAACGCAGTTACGTCCACCAATCGCAATGATAGGAGTGCGGTGAAAAACACTCTAGCACGCCCCTATCAAAGCAGCATGGCCACATCGCTGCTACGATTGTGGAGTTTGACGCGGTGATGTGTGAAGGGAAGATCGCTCCGGTCTTCTGCAGGCGATTTCTGGAACGCAGGATCGCCGTAGAACGCAGGCGAGATATCTATGTGTGTCAGGTCGACGGCGATATGGAAATAATTCCCGAAACGGGTGCGCTCACGTCAAATTGCCGGCGATATGGAAGCCAAATGGCGACGTGTGACGGTACCTTTAGTTTTCAATGGCTTCTCTACGTCTGGTGTTGTTTATCAGGCAACCATTTGCTGTCACTATTTATTGGGAGCTCTGAGTACTTTTTTAGAGGAAATTATTTTGGTGTTGTTTAAGGTAGGTGTGGCGCCCTTGCGGACTGGTCACCACAGTGATGCTGCACCTACTCCATAGGTGTGGTGTCACCGTTCCCAGGTGAGAGGGATTGCAAGTCAGACACTACAATTGCACACAACATCTTCCCAATTCCAGGCAAGGGGATTCGGGCAGACCCTATTGACAGGGAGGGCCATCTTCTGATCAGGAGGAGGAGTTAGCAGTCGGGTTAGTAAGGAGTTGAAGGAGGAAGGACGTCCGGAAAGTACGTGGGACAGAGAAGTCCTAGGGGACACAGGAGTGGGGGATCCACCCGTGTGCCCCAAATCTTGCCTTACCCGAGTTGAGCAGAGGGACATGTTGCCTGAAGGGATCGGCCTCGATCTGGCGAGAGTTTTGCACACCTCAACCAGGAAAACCGGAGGCTACTGCTTCTGCAAGAGCAGTGGCTACAAGCCGTGGATAATTGTCAGAATGGTGGTTAGAAGTAGGGTCAGGGGACATGCTGACGCAGTCGCCTGACAAGACCAGCAGCCATCAGCCTGTGATCCTGTCCATGAAGTCGCTGGAAAGGGGAGTGAGTATACAGCGCAGGGAGAGAGCAACCAGGAGAGGTGAAGAAGGGTGGCCGTAGGAGCAATCCCGACAACCTGGTAGCTGACCGGTCCACACCATGGAGGAGCACAGCAGACAGCTGGGTAGCCTTGCCTTATTAGCAAGTAAAGGTACAGAACTGCATTCTCGGAGTCGTCTGGTTATTTCCCGCGCCTTCTGCTCCCTGTGGCCCTGTTGACCATCAGCCCTTATAGACTTTTTACCTGCGCTGGGAACCCGCTCCACCTGTGAGGAGCTTTACTATTGTGGCTGCACTACCATCTGCCCCAGTGGTCATATCTTGCAGCGTCAGCCACCCCTGGCCGAGTACCACAGATAGCATCACAAACTATTCCCTGTAAATAATCCCCTTTTACTGCACGCCCAGGGTCACAGAGGCGGGTCACCACCACCGTGACCTGCCAAAGAACTGACCGGCACTGTTACCCAGTACCCCACAGTCCTGGTGGGCGTCGCATAGGATCTCTGTAGTTATTTTTTTTTTTTAATTTACTGATACCTTCTAAGAGTCAGATGGACGCCCCTACAGCAGCACCCGTCACCTACTGATGCAGAACTTAGAGGTGCTAGATAGTCTGTACTGTGGGCCTCTCTGTTCTTATTGTTTCTAACAGCTCTCTCTTTTATAATCTATATTATTATTATTTTTATATCTAGTATTATTTTATAATCAGTTTGTTGGTACTGTTTCTAACAGCTCTCTCCTGTTGCTGACACAAGAGGCACTATTGTTGATGGAAGCTCTTTTCTGGTATTATTTTATAATCACTTTGTTGGCGCTATTAATGGAGGCACATTTGTTTATTAGGAGTTCTCTGCTGGTATTAACTTTTGGGGCACAGTGTTGACCTTGTTAATACAGGCATTACTGTTCATCAGGAGCACTCTTCTCTCTGCTAGTATAGTAATAGTACAATCCATTATGTAACTTACCCATGTTGGATGAGGTTGTACGTTTGCTCTGATTCCTCCAGTGATGGAGCAGCTTGGCATTCCTCTACAAGTATCTGGAGATGTTCATCATCCGACTCCACCCTGAACTCCACGTGGAGGCTGCCGTGAATATCCACCTCATGTGGATACATAGTTACTGGGTCAATAAAGTCGCTAGTTTCGTAAAGTCTCAATGATACATCATAATGTCCGAAAGAAACAACATCGGTGACTTTAGGTTGAAAACTTAAGTCGAGAGTCTCGTTACTCTGCATTTCACATCTTACTTGGATCTCAATGCGATGGACACTGGTGCCGGGGACTGTCCCATAGATCGTGTTCATATAATACAATTTATCATCTTCATTCTGTTAAAGCATGGAGGTTTACAACATAAGAGCTATGTATAAGAACTGCTTGATTAAAGTGGATTTATTCCAGAGCAAACCTCTCCTTTGGAATGGTATGGTCCATAGGTATGTACTCAGAAATGTATCCATCTGTTCCAAAGTCAGTGATAAAGGGTTTTTCTGGTAAAAACGAGTTATCATCTCTCCATGTAATAGGTCATAACTTGTTGATTGGTGGGACCCAAACTATTCGGCAGACCTGGACACCTTTATCCTCTTGTTCAACCACCTCTCCATTCATTCTCCATAGGGCTGCCCCGAACTCAGTTTTTTCAAGCAACCCCCATAGACAATGAATGGAGCGATTATCAGGCATCCAATTTATTTTGTAATGAAGCTGAAAGTTTCCTGATCTGCTGATCAGCGGGGGTCACAGAAGTGGGATACTCACCAATTAGCAAGTTATTATCTGCCTTGTGGATAGGTGATAACTTGTTTCAACTGGAAAAACTTTCAGGGTAACCGGGAAAAACTGGGTCCAGAGCCTAAAGGGACCCCAGTGAGATCCTATACAGCTATACAGCTGCAGGTTTGTCAGAACAATCAGTCTGTAGTTGACTGCTTTTAAAAACCAGAAAGTGCACTGATAATGCAAGTCCAGCATCATGAGTCTAGTTTCTATTGTTGAAGTCAACAAAGAATGTTGCTGACATAATAGCCAATGGCCAAAGGTTCTACACCCTACAGAGTGTGGAAGGACTAAATATGACTGATATATTAGATTAGAATCACAGATAGGTAATGTTATGAACATAAACACTCACATGGATAAGACCCTATACAGGGAGAAGACACCAAACCAAATTGTCTACAGTGTTCGAATTTGATCAAGGGCTCCACTTTTACACATCCACGAACGGGTCACATTTATCAGATTGATGACTATCTCACGTGCGATACGGCGTTCGTTGTGTACCTCATAAAGTGCCCTTGCGGTCTCGGGTACGTTGGGGAGACCACCCAGCGTATCCGGGACCGCATCTCTAAGCATAAAAGTACTATTAGATGTAAAAACACCCTCTTACCTGTTCCGTTTCATTTCATTAATCAGGGTCATAATGTTGCCCAATTGAGATATCATATTTTAGAACATATTCCTCCTATGCGGAGAGGCGGAGACCACATTAGGCGGTTAAAAGAACGTGAAATGTTTTGGATTTTTACCCTTCAGACCCTTGCACCAAAGGGTCTGAATAGAGAGTATGAGGTCTTGCTATAAGATTAATATATTCTGGTTGGAGCCTCTATTCATGCACATTTACATTGTTTTAACAATCTTTGTGTTTTACAGGTTTGCCCATATACATATTTACTGCCTCAATCTAATCCCCGGGTCTCTTGGTCTTATGTGATATACTTAACATCTAATCTAAGCTGCTTTTCTTTGCTTGTTTGTTTTTACAGCATATGTAATGAATGCCTGTAATTCATTCCTCCGTCCACCGGGGTGCGCAGTATCCTTTTTATAACACTCTGGTCGCTCACTACTCCTGCACATGCTCACTGCTTGCAGGTCACATGTGTTCCTAATACAGGAAGTCAGTAGTCATTTGACTCCCTGCTCCTATAAAAAGCCGGTTTTCAGTGTCATTCATTGCTCACAGTCTTCCTGGACACACATGGTGTACATAGTAAGTACTTATACATGGTGGTTTTGGTTGCCAGTACCTGGGGGACGGTCTCCTGCTTGGGGTAACTTAAGTATATGACTTTAGCATATAAGACCACCTGGTCTTTAGTGATTATATGCAGCATATTGCAGACATGGGGGCCATGGGGAGTTCATTGTTTTTCTGTTATGGGCTACTCTTCTATTAGGGAATTTCATTTACTAATGCACACCATTCATTTTTCTAAAGGCCAATTTCCCACTGTGAGCCCCATGAAATAGTGGTATACTACATTAAGGTAATTCATTTGTTTTCCTTTTGTCCATTATCATGACAGATGTTTGCTCATATATCAGAGAGACATGCAGGTCTCACTAATTTCTGTATTTTTTTTCACTGATACTAGTTCATAATAAAGTATCCTGTTTCATATGAGGGTATTGTCATATTGCCATAATACTTTACAGTGCATGGATTCAGGCTCCTCCACTGTTTTTCAGGTATTTGCATTTTTGTCCTCATATCATGTAGATGCCGTTGATTGATACTACCATTAGCCTGTTATATGTCTTGTTGTTGAGGTGTTTTCCTTATCTTGTTTATTTTAGACAGCAGGTGGCAGTATTTACCGCTGATTTTGATTATTGTGAATCTCTTCACCCTTTTTTTGATCAAAAGGTATTACCAGAAGACAATTCTGTTCCTATGATTGTTTTTTTTTTTCTTCATTGACTGACACAATAATGATAAAAACAATCACTTGTATACACTGTATTCTCATCTTTAATTCCTCCTAATTTTTTGAAAAGATCAAAGTGAGAAGCTTACTGTGTTTGAGATATTGTTTCTTGTATATTGTAACACTAATTATGTGTTTACCACTCTGTTATAGTTGTTTGCACTGAAGAAAGCCGTATGTGGCTGAAAATATTTTGCATTTTTCAACCTCTGTGATCAAAAGAGATTCTGAAAAAACCTTCTCAATAAAGAATACAGTACTCTCACAACAATCTTTTTTCATTGACTCTTGTTTTATGGTGTGCCAGGACTTTTGCTATTAGATATCACTACGTTTTCCTGTGGCACCCACCAGCATTCATTGGTTGAGCTCAGCCTCACTCTATATCAAAGAATGTTGCTGACATAATAGCCAATGGCCAAAGGTTCTACACCCTACAGAGTGTGGAAGGACTAAATATGACTGATATATTAGATTAGAATCACAGATAGGTAATGTTATGAACATAAACACTCACATGGATAAGACCCTATACAGGGAGAAGACACCAAACCGGTCCCTGTACAGACTAGAATGACCCTGACTGCACAACGAACAACACCACCTTTAACCTGACTCCCTAAAAGGCAGTTGAGGAGCTTCTCATACCTCTGCAAGGACCAGAGGGGACTGGCATGGAGAATAGTATATATGAGTGATATATTGGCATATTTAGTGAGGATGTTTCACATATAGATTTGGTTTAAGATTTCTATAGTTGGAAAACCCACCAGGACACTGGACCCGCATCTGTTGAATGGTATTTTGATGAGGTAGTGATCCTTCTCCTCTTCTGCTCGGCACAGAGGATCCTTGAGATGAATATCAAGAACATCTAGATGAGCCTCCGATACCAAGCTGTATGGTAAGACGTACTCCGCACCATCCGGGAGGCAACGGAATGAACTTTCCGGCTCCTGCGGTGATTCTGAAATAAATGTGGAAACCTGTATAAAAGCATCACAAAGTGTAAAGAATGGCACTGATAATATATTGTATTAGTCCGTTGAGATCTATCTTTACAGGAAATTATATTGTATCTGTTACATCCCATAAAAAGCCACTGATTTTAATGGGAATGTGCAATATATATTTACCCCTGCGATAACAAGTGTTCAGTTTTACAACTGCGCTATCAGATTCCCTCATCATAGAGTGCAACTGATTATTGGTGAGTGCAGCAGCCGGAAAACCTGCGATCAACTTATTGTCAGGGATCTTTCTTAAAAGAAGGGATTTTATGTTACATGGAAACAACTTTTAACTTAGAAATACTGTAGGTTTCTGTTTGCCAGTTATGGGGGCATGGTGAAGACGGCTTTATATGTTCCTATAGCATCTTTGCTTTTTATAAAACTCATATTTCAGAATATGGTGAATCTAAAGAATATGAGTGTAATCACATAAAAGAATTGTATTTTTGGAAAAAGCGAGGTTAGAAATCTTTCCCAGGAGTTATGAAAGACGTGTGGAAGAAAACAAAATGTCCTAGAAGGAAAAGCCGGGGAATGGATAATAAATGAGGTTGGGTTCATTTCAATCTTTACTATCGAGCCCTTGTCTTTTACAGTATGTATGTCACTGTCTACACAAAATAAACCTCACAGAAATTTCACATTTGCTACGTTTCGTTAAAGCTCTTACAGGGTGGAATGTCTCTTACCTGGATATGGTCCACCCTCGCCCATTGAATATGCATAGGAGGTTGCATATTCAGTGCCAAAAACATATAGTGTGAATGTGGAGGTCTGGTGGTAGATCTCATGCTGCCTCTCAGTTTTCCCCAATGTGACTTGGCGACCTATAAACTCATTGAATTCTTTCCTGGTTGTTGGGTAAGAACTTAGTGGTTTTCCATCCAGGTAGAACTCGGAGTCTGAAGACACCTGAGAAACGATGAGGATGAAGTTGTCGTAGGTAGACTGAGTCACAAACTTGTAATATCTTCTTCCCAGTAATGATGGTGGGACGGTGGTGAAAAATGGATCATACGAATATTGTAAACCAGATGAGCTCGATTCTTGGAGTAAATATGAGACCATCACAGGTTTGGTGGCATTGATGAGGAGGATTTTGTCTACAGGGATTCGGACATAGCCGCCTTCCCGTAGATTATGATGGGTGGCACCTCCTGGGCTATCAATAGTCACACGGGTATCTGGACTTCCCCCAATTATAGTGATGACGTCCTGAGTGTGGGTGAAGAATGGGAAGACGGCAAAGACGTTCCCCCAGTTCTTAACAGGTCGGAGCTGCTCCATGAGAACATCACAAGCAGAGTTACCCTTATAACAGGAATGTCCAGCAAACACGGCCACCGGGGCTGAAGATGACACTTTGGTTCCCGTGAGGTCATCAGAGCTTTGAAACTGAATGACTTGTTGGTTCCTCAGAGACAATGTGAACGAATCTCCAGTTTTGTAGGAAACTCCCTTATAACTGATGGCTCCTGAGACTGTAATGTTCACTTGGACTTCATGTTCAAAGCCATTGGACACCAAAAATTGTCTTTTTCCTGATGATTGTGCTGTCCCTGCCTCAGGAGTGATGACATAGTGCTCCACACCCAGGTCTTCTTGTGGTAGACAGGTCATACCGTCAGCGCTGAATGCATGATTGTTGAATGCAAATACAGATATAGCCACATCAGATGTCACCATTATGACCTTGGATGTGATGTCCTTCTCTGTGATCATATATGTGTTGTCCAGGGTCACCAGACTACTACTCTCTTGGGGAACATGAACCGTCTTATTAAAGAACGGCTGAGACACCGTCACTGTGACCAAAGCAGGTTTATCACAGGTCAAAAGGTACAGCTTCAAAGTTGTGTCTGAGTTTGCATAGTTTTCCATGAAAGTGATTATAAATTTTGTTTGGATCTGTCCTGTTGTAAAAAGCAAATATAGTTATAAATTGTAAAGATTGAACAGGTTATAGCGGATTATGAGTTCCCAGTAGTGAAATACAGTAGCATTGAATTTTAAAAACTCTTTGTTAACCATAGCCACCTCTAGTGGACACTAGATGGCATGATGAGTATATTGGTGGTATTGAGTTTAAAGGGGCTGTCCACTACGTGAGCGACCCTTTTTCAATCTCTGTTTCTCCCGTCTAAAATAATAACACCTACACTCACCTCTTGTGCTTGCACTGTTCCATTGGTGTTGGCAATGTCTTTCTCGGGGTTTATGTGACATTGTTATCTCTGCAGACAATCAGTGGCCGCTTCACTCTCTCCTCCTTAGGAGAAATCAGACATCCAGAGGAAGTCAATTATATCCAAAGGATGGGAGAGTGAAGTGGCAACTGATTGGCTGCATGAGTCATTGCCGTCACTGACAGAACGATGCCAGCACTGGAGGTGAGTATGGAGGGCACCTCGGCTGCTGCCGTATGCTCTAGACTGCCGAGCCCTCAGCTGGCACAGCAACAACAATCCCCCTCTCCGTGCAATGACACAGGACAGGAAAAGAAGCCCCCCTTCTCTCAACTACCTTTAGCCTGCCTTCTCAGGTTCCACTCCTCCCCTTTTTCTCACTAACCCTCACCCTGCCTCCTGGCTATAAGTAGCCTTATCTAGGGGCAACCTCCCTCTTACCATACTGCTCCCCAGGCGAACACTAACGCCCGCCCTCCCGCCCCAGAAGGAAGCTCTAAGTCGCATCCGGTGGAAGAGGGAGTTGGTAAAATTCAACCTGTCCAGGACGGCCTAGGCATCGGGCGCCCCTCCTACAGGGCGTCAACCGGTCTAGGACGGCCAGGGCATCAGGTTTTACCTCTTCCCAGGACCTAAGGCTGATATGCCTCGCAAGGCCGGAAGGCCGTTCAAGGCTGTTACGCCTTACTAGGCTGTTACGCCTCAAGGCTATTAAGCCTCCAAGTGAGCCTGTAGGCTGTTATGCCCAAAACAACAAAGAGCTGCGGCCAATATCAATCCACCCCTTTTCATTAAATATTAACGGTCCCGTCGGTCCCATTGTTAGCGAGCGCCCACGTCCCGCCTTCCTTATAGTTATCGGGTTTGTTGCGTGTCTTAATAAAGCTTTGAAACTTATAACGTTGTGGTCTCAATCATTGCACGGCGAGGGGAACCGAATATTGGGTCTCGGCAGTCTAGGTGTTATTATTTTTGTTGGAATATGTTTAGTGCAACGACTCCATTCCTGTCTAGAAGTGTTTACTTGCTAGGTTTGTATGCTGTTAATAAAGTTAGAAAAAAAAAAACTCCCAGAAGGTCACACAAGAAGAACATGTGACTGCATTTCAGATTCCTGTGTCTATGAGAGAGGAGGCTGCCTGCAGATGCAGACAGAGAGACATACAGAAATGATTTCTAGCTGATCAACAAAGCTTTATTATTCCTGTTTGTTGCTTAATAAATCAGCTGTTTTTGTTACACAATTGGAGAGTATCGTGAATAATCCACTGCCAATTGGTTATGGGCCCAGAGTGACACAGAGCCCCAGAGTGACACAGAGCAACAAAAGCCCAAAGCAAAAGCAGCACAGAGCAACAGAGAAGATGTCCACTAGCAGCAATCCTGTCAGGTTCACAGTGACCAGCCTAACAAACCAGAACTACCAGTCGTGGAAATTTAAGGTGAAGATGCTGCTCATAAGAGAAGGTATGTGGAAATATACTCAGGAACCTGTGCCTCATCCATTACTAGATGATTGGCTAAAGAAGGATCAGAAAGCACAAAGCACTCCGGGTAGATGATAATCAAATTGCTTATATATGCAAATGTTCAACTGCAAAAGAGATATGGGATGAATTACAAAAAGTGCATGAAAGATCAAATCTCAGCAATACCCATTACCTCATTGGAAATTTTTATCAGTCTAAACTAAAGGATGGTCAGACTGTGCAGAACTATATATATGAACACCCTAGAGATTCAGGAGCGTCTCAGGGGTATTGGAGAAGAAATTAAAGATTTTCATGTTGCTGCACTTAACTTTCTGGAAGGCCACTTAGTTTATGACACACTTGTGACTGCACTAGATGCCCAGCCAGATGATGAGCTCACACTAGAGTATGTTAAAGGCAGTAGAAGAGTACAAGAGAAAAACAGACACAGTAAGCAGCAGTAATGAATCTAGAGTAGAAACTGCATTAAAGACACAGGACTTCCCTAAAAATAAGAGCAATCTAAGGGATACTCGAGAATGTTTTGTCTGTAAAAAGCCCGACCACCTTAAAGCAGACTGCAGAATTTGGAAAGCAAGAATGAGTCAGTTTAATAAGCCGAACAGTCATCAAAGGGTTAAAACAGCTGTAAAGGAAAATTCTGCATGTATTGAAGCTGCCTTCAATGCCAGTACAGGCCCATCTGCAAAGCATTTATAGTATATAGATTCTGGTGCAAGCAGCCATATGATAAATAACAAGGATTTCTTCACTGACCTTAATGAAAGCAAGTCAGAAAAGGTCATATTAGCTATTGGTAACTATATGACTTCCGAAGGAGTAGGAGACGGCTACCTCCACTGTCCAGTTTCCTCCGCTCAAAGCAGAAATATCCCAGTAAAGGATGTTCTCTATGTCCCCAGCCTTGAAAGCAATCTTCTGTCAGTAAAGAAGCTCACGCAAAAAAGGAATTTAGTTACTTTTAAAGACAACAGCTGCATTATATCAATGAAAGGTCACACTCTTGCAGAAGGAAAAATCCAAGATGAACTTTATCAGCTAAAATGCAAAGAAAGAGTGTACAGTGCTAGCAAGATCTGCATAAAAACTGCATCCATGTATGGCACAGACATCTTGGGCACAGAGACCCAGAAGCAGTAAGGAAGCTAGTGCAACTTGCAAATGGTATTGAAATTAACCACTGTAGTCAAATAATGAAGAGCACTAGCTGTCTTAAAGAGAAAATGTCCAGAAAATCCTTTCCTAAAATAAGCACCACTAGATCTGCACAGCCACTGGATTTGATACACACAAGCATGCCCGCCATTAGGGGGGACGCGTCTGCCTCCAGTCAGGGGCCCCGGGCTTCCCCGCAGGGGGCGTGGCCATTTTCATGAGAGAGAGGGGGGCCCAGTCATGACTGTAGGGGGTGGGGCTGTGTGCATCATGGAGCGAGCAGGGCCTGCCCCCCGAGCCCACCCCCAGGCCAGCATCGAGTCTCTGCGTACACTGCAGTCTGACTCTGCTCATGTCTGTGCACAGGGGGGGGGCTGAGACTCGGAGCACCCGCCCATCAGCTCTCACTCAGAGAGACTACAGGGGCCTGGGGGTCCGGGGCCCGTCCAGTGCGCCTGGCCATGCCCACCCCACTCGGCGCCGGCAGTAAGCCGAAGTTGCCAAACTGAAGCTGTGGCAAGACAGTGACTGGCCGGCCGGCCGCCCAGCCCAGCACTGCCAGCAGCTGCCCAATCAATGCAATGCTAAGGCCAGGCAGCATGGAGGATGCCGCTGTAGATCAGCCAGGGCAGGGTGACGCTGGCGGGTGTATGGGGCCCCACCGGGCCGTGGGGGATGCTGCTGGAGCCAGGGCAGGGTGACGCTGGGGGGTGTATGGGGCACCGCTGGCCCCACACCCCCCGGGGGATAAGAGTGCGCACATGGTGTGGAGGGGGTTCCGAATCCCCCCCCAGAGGGATAAGAGTCTGTGGAGATGGTGTGGTTGGAAAGCAGCATATACCATAATTTTTGGCTTTATACGACGCTCCCCAAATTTTGATGAAGGAAAAGACAGAAAAAAAATATTTTTAATGTTAAATAGGGTCGGTCTTATAATGCCAGTGTCTGTCTTACGTCTTACATACACTATATATGTCCCATGGTATATATGTCCTCCATCCTGAACCCGCCATGGCTCACCAAGGAGGAAAAAGGGGGTTGGGGAATGGTTGTGGTGGTGCAGGAAGCAGGTTTGCACAGACCATAGGGGGGCCTATCTGCGGGCCCAGAGCTGCGAGGGTGTCGCGGCCATTTTCCATGTGCCTGCAGGCATTGCCAAGCTGTGGCCTAGCCTCTATCGTCCAGACTTCCAGAAAATAGCCGCGGAGGCAGTGCATGCGCAGATCAAGATCTGCGGCCATTTTTATAAGCTTGTGACTCCTGCAAAGCTTGGCTCACCCCCAGTCTGTGCCCCCTAACACACTGCTGTGCTCTATATGCTCTTTGTGTCCTGTATATATAGCAGTCGCCTATGTGATCTGCGGTATTTGATTTACGAAATTTATTATCACAGAGTTAACTGCGCTCCAGACCAACACAAACCTGGAAGATGAGTTATCACTGAACATCGCAGGACACAGGATCAGCTGCAGTCATCAAATTAGGTGGGTTAATTAAGTAAATGTAGCCGGGTAATTTTCATTGGGATGTGCGGCCCCTGAATGATGGTGGTAGAAATTTCCAAATGTCCCCCCTGCAGGAATAAGGTTCCCCACCCCTCTACAAGGTAATGAATAACAGCACCAGTATTGTTCTGCCTCAGGCTGGCTTCACACCACGTTTTTTGATATCCTCTTTTGTCCATTTTGAAAAGGACAGAACAGGATTTCTTTTTTGCCTTCCATGCATCCCTATGATGCCAGATTGGCCATAAGTGTCCATCCGTTTCTGTCAGTTAAGTCTAGGATTCGTTTTTGTCCTGTTTTTTCCAGGCCCCAAAATCAGACACTGCATTGATTTTGGGCTCCGGTGAAAAAAACCGACACAAACGAACAGTCCCGGATCCGACACTGTCCTATTGAAATAACATGGTGGTCTATGGAGCCGGATCCGGTTTCAGGTACTGAGCATGCTCAGAAAACATCCATAGCTCTGCACTGTCAGTTGCTCTCTTTCTCGCCACCCAATAGTGGGTGGTAAAACTGTGGGGGTGTGGCTTGGGTGGGGGTGTGGCTTCAGTGGGGTGTGGCTTTGATGGGGTGGAGCCTAAGGGAAATGCAGAGGGACAATGTGAGTGAGGGGGAGAGATGTAGAGGGACAGTGTGTGTGGGGAGGGGAGAGATGCCGAAGAACAGTGTGTGTTGGGGAGTGAGAGATGCAGAGGGATTCTGTGTGTGGGGGAGGGGAGAAATGCAGAGGGACAGTGTGTGTGGGGGAGGGGAGAGATGCAGAGGGACAGTGTGTGTGGGGGAGGGGAGAGATGCAGAGGGACAGTGTTTGGGGGAGGGGAGAGATGCAGAGGGACAGTGTGTGGGGGGAGGGGAGAGATGCTGAAGAACAGTGTGTGTTGGGGAGTGAGAGATGCAGAGGGATTCTGTGTGTGGGGGAGGGGAGAAATGCAGAGGGACAGTGTGTGTGGGGGAGGGGAGAGATGCAGAGGGACAGTGTGTGTGGGGGAGGGGAGAGATGCAGAGGGACAGTGTTTGGGGGAGGGGAGAGATGCAGAGGGACAGTGTGTGGGGGAGGGGAGAGATGCAGAGGGACAGTGTGTGTGGGGAGGGGAGAGATGCTGAAGAACAGTGTGTGTTGGGGAGTGAGAGATGCAGAGGGATTCTGTGTGTGGGGAAGGGGAGAAATGCAGAGGGACAGTGTGTGTGGGGGAGGGGAGAGATGCAGAGGGACAGTGTGTGTGGGGGAGGGGAGAGATGCAGAGGGACAGTGTTTGGGGGAGGGGAGAGATGCAGAGGGACAGTGTTTGGGGGAGGGGAGAGATGCAGAGGGACAGTGTGTGGGGGAGGGGAGAGATGCAGAGGGACAGGTTGTGTGGGGGAGGGGAGAGATGCAGAGGGACAGTGTTTGGGGGAGGGGAGAGATGCAGAGGGACAGTGTGTGGGGAAGGGGAGAAATGCAGAGGGACAGTGTTGGGGTAGGGAGATATGCAGAGGGACAGTGGATAGGTAGGGAGATATGTAGAGCAACTGTGTTAGGGACAATGTTGCTGAGGGACAATGTGTGTTGAGGAGGGGATATGCAGAGGGACAGTGAGGGGATACGGTAGGGAGGTATGCAGAGGGACAGTGTGTGGGGATATTGGAGATATCCAGAGGAACAGGGTGTGGGGGAGAGCGGATATTATGGAGAGATGGTGTATGTGAAGGAGAGGAAAAAACGGAGACACACTGTGTGGGAGGGAGAGATATTATGGAGAGGGGCATTGTGGGGGGGAAATATTATGGAGAGAGGCAGTGTGTGGAAAGAGATATGGAGAGAGTCCGTGTAGGGGAGGGGGGATATTATGGAGAGGGACAGTGTGTGGGAGGGGGGATATTATGGAGAGGAACAGTGGGTGGGAGGTGAGATATTATGGAGAGAGTCTGTGTGTGGGAAGTGGATATTATGGAGAAGGCAGTGTGTGGAGGGGGTATTATGGAGAGGGACAATGTGTTTGGAGGGGGTATTATGGAGAGGGACAGTGTGTGTGAGAGAGGGGATATTATGGAGAAGGATAGTGTGTGTGGGAGGGGGGATATTATGGAGAGGGACAGTGTGTGGAGGGGGATATTATGGAGAGGGACAGTGTGTTTGGAGGGGGTATTATGGAGAGGGACAGTGTGTGTGAGAGAGGGGATATTATGGAGAGGGACAGTGTGGGAAGGGGGATATTATGGAGAGGGACAGTGTGTGTGGGAGGAGGGATATTATGGAGAGGGACAGTGTGTAGGAGGGGGATATTATGGAGAGGGACAGTGTGTGTGGGAGGGGGATATTATGGAGAGGGACAGTATGTGTGGGAGGGGGATATTATGGAGAGGGACAGTGTGTGTGGGAGGGGAGATATTATGGAGAGGGACAGAGTGTGTGGGAGGAGGGATATTAAGGGGAGGGACAGTGTGTGTGAGGGAGATATTATGGAGAGGAACAGTGGGTGTGGGAGGAATATTATGGGAAGAGACAGTGTCTGAATGGGAGAAGGGCTATTATGGAGAGGCGATGTGTGTGTGAAAGGGGAAGATATGGAGAGTGGTAGTGTGTGGAGGGTATATTGTAAGTACATCAATTATTATTCTGGGGCGCAGCATGGTAGATATTTATATTTCTGGGGCAGTATAATGAAACTTTTTAAGGGCTCCGTGTCGGGATGTGTTGCTGAAGACGTTGAAGAGGGAAGTAGGGAGAGATGAGCTCTGGACGTAAAATCCCATCATCGCATCTCTGCTATATCGAGACAAAAGGAATGAGAATGACTCCTGCTGGAGACTGCTTCATCTATAAGGTAACAGAATGTAAATGATTATTTGTGACCCTTCCCACATCTCATCCTTCCCACATCTTATACAATCCACAGTCTGATAACTGATGCCAACAACTCCCAGTACCTCCTTACCATGGTTAAGGACATACTGGGAGTTGTAGGCTCATGCAATACAAATATATATGAGGTTGACCTAACATTACCACTGATTGCTGTACTAAGCTTGGTGCTGCATCTACTTAGGGTGGTTCAGCGCTGTATTAATGTACTGATGGTGGTTCTTATACTCTATTGATATACTGACGGTGGGTGTGACACTCCATTTATGTACAGACAGTGGCTGTGATGCTGCATTTATGTACTGACAGTGCTTCCGGCACTGAATTAACGCCCTAACTATGGTTTTAGCGCGGCATTGATGCACTGATTGTAGTTCTGGTGTTGCGTTTATGGGCTGAGATGTTGGTACTGACCTTGTATACTTGTATTAATCCAAAAGTTGCTTCATAACTATGTTAAAACTTTAAAAATCATCAGAGGATTTCGTAAGTTTGTGCTCCAAAAACTCAGTGTAAGGTCTCATACAGAAAATAAGTGGATGGCAGCATGCTTAATTCTGCTTAATGTTAAGTGATTAAGTATAATTATTATTTCATATTAATATTAATTATGTCTGTTAATATTGAGCAGAATTAATTTCAGCCTGTTGGTTCGGTCTCCACATCAGTCATGATCTATCATGTGGCCCATTGGTCTTATTTCTTACCCCTCCTCTATTATGTATAGTGCAATGTTATGCACCACTATCTCTGTGCTTCTGCATTTACAGATGCGCACCAGAACACCTGTACGTTAATCATGTGACCTATCACATGATTTATCAAAAGGGGATCATGTAATATGTCACATGATCGGTCTGCTTGGGAGGGGGGATCACACCATCTAAACAGCCCCGGGCCCTGGCTACTCTTAATCCACCCCTGCTTATGTGGTCAGAACACTTCCTGAACCAGAGCCACAGTCATGGCAAGAGATGCAAAACCTGCCTGTCCACGAGAAGCAGAAGTGGATTAATGCCTCTAATGAAGAGATGGAGTCCCTTCAACTCCAGACATGAGAGCTTACCAAGCTATCACAAGAAAAAAGAGCTATCGGATGTAAGGTCAACACCAATGGATCCGTCCTACTTAAAGTTGGAAGGAGAAGAAGATCTGCTACCCAGCAAAGAGAGTTAAAGACAAGCAGTGGGGGCGCTTCTGTACTTAGCATCCACAACTCGTCTGGATATCACAGCCACAGTCGGAATTCTCTGCCGATGTGTAAGCAAGCCACGCCAAAGAGACTAGAATACAATTAAGAGAATTCTACAATATCTTAAAGAAACTCAAAGGCTAAATCTTAAGATATCTTCATCAGGAGATCTCACTCTCAGAGGTTATGTGAATGAAGATTGGGCTGGAGATTCAAGTGATCGGAAATCAACAAGTGGTTACTAGGGATGGGCGAATCATGAAATACTCAGAATCGCTGGACTCTAACAAGTCCGGGTCCGAGACTCGGTACTCGTTGCGAGTCCAGCGAGTCCGAATAGTAACCTGTACATTTGCAGTGTATCTATACAGATACACTACAAAAGTACCCTAAAAGTTAATCTAAGGGGTTAAAAACAATAAACATTCATACTCACCTTCTGTGGGGCCTGTACCTTATGTACCGGGACCGGTACTGAAGACCTCCGGACGTCACAAGACCTCAGATCACCGGGAGAAGATGGGCTGAAGGACCTGTGAGATTTCATCCAATCAGCATGCGGCAGAGCGGTCACATGGGTTTGTCACGTGGCCGCACTGCCAGCCAATCAGATTGGCCAGATCGCTCATTGGCTGGCAGTGCGGCCACGTGACAAACCCATGTGACCGCTAGCCGCATGCTGATTGGCTGAAATCTCACAGGTCCTTCAGCCCATCTTCTCCCGGTGATCTGAGGTCTTGTGACGTCCGGAGGTCTTCGGTACTGGTCCCGGTACATAAGGTACAGGCCCCACAGAAGGTGAGTATGAATGTTTATTGTTTTTAACCCCTTAGATTAACTTTTAGGGTACTTTTGTAGTGTATCTGTATAGATACACTGCAAAAGTACAGGGATTCGCTACCCCTGAGTAATTCCTAAGGAAACTCGGCGAGTAGCGAGTCCCCCGAGTCCGCTACTATTCGGACGAGTCCCGAATAGTAGCGAGTAGATTCGCCCATCCTTCGTTACTTGTTCAGATTAGGAGAAACTTCAATTTCTTGGTCCACCAGGAAACAAGCGTCAGTTGCATGGTCTTCTACGGATGCAGAATATGTATCAGCTGCTTATGCGAGTCAAGAAGAAATTTGGTTGTAACAACTTTTGGAAGATTTCGGCAAGCCTCTAACTCAGCCAACTATTACCCATAAGGACAACCAAGGAAGCATTAAACTTGCCAGCAGTGAGTAGTTAGTGCAAGGACTAAGCACATTGACGTAAAACATCACCACTTATGTGACTTAGTGGAACGTGGAATACTTGAGTTGGTTTATTGTGAGTCTGACAAGTTGATAGCTGATGGTATGACAAAGCCATTATCAAGAGCCAAGTTTGTAGACTTTACAACTGCAATGGGACTAACAGGATAAGTAGTTGTTGAGTGGGGGTGTTATAATATGTTTAGTGCAATAACTCTATTCCTGTCTAAGAGTGTTTAGTTGCTAGGTTTGTATGCGGTTAATTAAGTTAGAAAAAAAAACCTCCCAGAAGGTCACATCCAGGAATAACATTTGACTGCATTTCAGATTCCTGTGTCTATAAGAGAGGAGGCTGCCTGCAGATGCAGACAGAGATAGAGACATGCAGAAATGATTTCTTGCTGATCTACAAAGTGTGGCGCCCTGCTCACACAGGTAACCACAGACTCACCTATAGCATGGATGGGTTTCCACAGTGGGTACACAAGCTCAAACAACACCTTCCACCTGAGCACAGTAGGGAGAGCTCAACTTGCTACTCTTAGGCAAGATCCCCTATAAATACTGGTGCTGGGGGCGGAGTTAGGCAGAGTGTGCAGACGCTAGGAGATCTGTGAAGACGTCCTGGTGGTTGGAGCCGCGCTAGGCCCAAGCCAGACACAACTGAACAGCCATCAGTCTAGCTATTGCAGGGACCCAAGAGTGGGGTCGAAGGTGAGACATAGGAACAACGGAGAAGTAGCAGCCAGGGGACTGAGGAGCCGTCTTGGTTCACTCCAGAAAACACCCTGGACACTGGAGTCCGAGTCTGCAGGAGAGCACCGAGCCCAGCAGAGAATATCGGTTTTCCATGGAGGCTTCAGTCTCCCGAGCATCTGTGCAGCCATCAACAAGGGAGCCAGGCACCGCAAGAGAGTATATAGTGGCAGTCCAACGAGGGTTACCCAACACAGCACAGGTGATAGGAGAGTAGAGGAGGCCAGCCAAGTTACATACAGGGCAGGGGTTTCACACAAGGGAAAAGAGACGAGGAGACCTTCTACCCACTCACTGTGGAGATCCAGAAGTGCTTCCTGGACACCCGGCAGTGTACTGGACTTTTACCTGCAATTCCATCAGTAAAAGGTAAAGAAACAATTTCCGGTATGTGTGTACATTCCTCTACTCCTGACCCTGCCATCTATAGAGGCTATTTCAACTGCCTGCCAGCAATGCCAATTCCCTGCTTCCATCTCTAAACATCTACTACCAGAACCTCGGGGATCCAGCTCCGCCTGTGGGGAGCTTCCACACCTAGCTGCCCGTACATCATCCCTGGAGGCCCCACACAGCGCCGGTGAAATCACCAGAAGCCACAGGTGGCGTCATGAGACAAACTATTATCATTCCCCAATTCTTTTAAGGTGTCACCCAAGGGCACAGACTCAGGCACCGACCACTCGTGACACCCACCGTACCCAAACACCCGAGATCTGAGTACCCCCGACCCTTGTGGGCATGACAAAAGCTTATTATATTGTTCCTGATTGTTGCTGAATAAACCAGCAGTTGTTGTTACATGCTTGGAGAGTATTGTGAATAATCTACTGCCATCAATTTTTCAAGAAGGAAAGAGGGATTGAGAAAGATTTTTCCGAGTAGTGGACAACCCCTTTAATCTAAGCAATAATATCCTGAAACCATCCTAGCTGAGACTGCAGGTAGACATTTTTATATTTCAATCTATGTCTATCTAGAAGATTTGGATAATTGGATAATTGTATTAGACAAATAAAGCTCTGATATTGATAAAATAATCTCAACTGCGCATCCTCTGCCCCTGATGACATCACGGTTTAGTATCCCAGAATGCACTGGGGATTTCAAACTAAGAATCTTCAAGAAGATAAAAAAAAGAAACTGTTGGAGTAGTGAGGGAGCGTTAAAGACTTTATATTTAAAGTATGTTAAAACCGAGATGAAATGATTACAATAAATAGATAAACATTTAAGATTAAAATCAAGAAAGAAAGAAAGAAAGCAGAATAAAGAGCAGCACAGAGAAGATATACAGTATATACATCGGTGCAAGTCCTCCTGGACAATATCCAATTGTCCCAAATATATAGAATGAAAACAGAGACAGCATTCCAAAAATAGAGTGCTGTCTCTATATTTTCATTTTAGATACGTAGATAAATAGAAAAATATGAGAAAAAGGCCCAGCTACACACAGGTAATTGTGCAGATTGTTCGCAGATCTCTGGTTGCAGTGAAATCATGGACACATTGTTATTTTGTGGCCGTGTAAAAATGGAGCAATGTGTCCATGATTTCACTGCAACCAGAGATCTGCGAGCAATCTCTGCACAATTATCTGTGTGTGTAACTGGGCCTTTACATTTATGGACAATTTTACAGTTTAGTGAAAATCCCTTTCCATGACAATATTTACACATACCTGGTTGTAAAATGCATTTCTCACTCTTTGGGGCGCTCTCTGTGGACAGATAAAAAGTGAAAACATCAGCAAGTATACAGTCAAGCAAATCAGTCAGGTTTATAAACTACAGTATTGGGCTAAGTTCACACGTCCAGTAATTATAATCATCCTTTAGAACAGACACAGCAGTTGTCCTTTGGCAAATAAGTTGTGCAAACGTTTTTATCTGTTAGGTCCCCTGGCACCGCTCCCCAGCTCTCCTCTCCTGGGTCTGCATCCTCTGCTCCTCTACCGATCGGGCATCCGGCGTCCAGGCGTGCTGTGTCTCAGAGCCATCGCCGGGTCCCCTTCCTGTCTGCTGACCACTGGGCTCACACATCAGCACACTATAATAGTCTGAGTCATGAACCTAATCAGCTGTGCACTAGGCGCGGTCGCGCTCTTTCCCTGCAAATGTAGGGGCTGGCACGGCTCAACCTGACACTCCCCTTGACCAATAGCTGTCCGTCCTCTGGAATATCAGGCCACCTCCACTGATGGGAGGTGCCTGATTATTGAGTTAGTAAGCTTCTACTTCTCTAGTTGTTAGTCATGCCTTCCTTGTGCTCTCCTCCGGTAGACCCATTCCTGTTCTCCTCGGGTTCTGGTGCCCCCTTCCCTGCTTAGCCTTACCGTAGTATAAGCTAACTCTACTAGCTGCCCCCCTGGTACTAGCAGCTGTGGTATTTAGACCCCCTGGGCTTGCCCCTGACAATCCCTGTATAGGGGTTGGTTAAACTAGGACCAGCTCACCCAGGGGAGTTTGGTACCATGGCCCAGTGGGTCCACTCTAGGGCACCTTCCCCCGGAAGCATGACAGAATAATCAGGCCATGGACCCCGCTGGTACCTCATTCTCAGTGCAAAAGGAGCTGGCTTATCTTCGGGAGAATCAGAAACATATTTTAGCTTTCCTTCAGTCCATGGATACCCGGTTAGCCTCCATTCAGACTTCTGACCCAGCGTCCGCCACTCAGCTGGCGAGTCTTCAGCAGGAGCTTTCCTTGCAACGAGACACGCAGTCTCGCATGCTGTCTTATATGTCCTCGGTTAACGATCGTCTGGTCTCCCTGCAGTCTGCAACCACGGTCTCTGCTCAAGCCGCAGCCTATGACCGGTCTCCAGGAGGCGTCCTGTATCCTCCGCCTCGCCTTGGAAAACTGCCTAGATACAGCGGTGACCCTAAGATGTGCCGCGGCTTCCTCAACCAGTGTCATCTACACTTTGAACTGCTGCCACAGCTGTATCCCGCCGATCGGGCCAGGGTGGCCTTTGTGGTGTCCCACCTGGGGGGCGAGGCCCTGGCATGGGTTAACCCCCAATGGGAGCGTGATGACCCCGTGGTCTCTCACTTGTCGACCTTTCTGGAGAGATTCTGTAAGGTCTTCATTGAACATGGCCTGGTGGCATCTATTACAGAATCCCTCTTCAACCTCAGTCAAGGGACCCTCACCGTTGGGCAGTACGCCATACGCTTCCGCACCCTCTCCTCCGAGTTGAGATGGAATAACGAGGTGCTGACTGGGGCTTTCTGGCGTGGCCTGTCCACCAGGATAAAGGACGACCTCGCGGTTTCGGATATCCCAGCAGAGCTAGAGCACTTGATCTCGCTAGCCACTCGCATCGATTTGCGTTTCCAGGAACGCTCCTGTGAATCCGCCAGGGAAAGGAGATCCGTCCGGCTGCTTCCCTCTGAACGCAGTCCGCCCAGTCCACGGGCCGTGATGTCTGCCGCCGCCCCCTTTTCCTAACCTATGTAGGTGGATCAGGTCAGGATGGCGGAACAACGCTGTGAGGAGAGGCTGGCTCACGGTCTATGCCTGTACTGTGGAGACGAATCCCATCAGTGCCGGTATTGTCATGAGAGATCGGGAAACTCCTCCACCTAGGTCAACTGCAGAGGCGCTTCTGTGAGCTGGCCTACGTGAATTCTGGGGCAGCAGGAAACTTAATTCGGCAAGAAGCGGTGACTCGGCTTGGAATCCCCGTAATAACTGTGTTGACGCCTCGCAGAATTGCGTCGGTGGATGGCAGACCGCTGCAGGAGATCGTCACCGAGGTGACGGAAGAGGCGGAGGTGCAGATCGAGCCTCTACACCGTGAAAGAATTGCCTTGTACGTCCTGCCCGGTCTCTCCCATGCCCTGATCCTCGGGTTTCCCTGGCTCCGGACTCACGAACCTGCCCTGGACTGGCGCTCTGGGGATGTGCTGCAGTGGGGTCCTCTCTGCCAAGAGAGATGCCTGCAGTCTGTTCTGCCACCTTGTTCCCCAAAACCGGATTCTGTTCTTCCTGGTTTACCAGCGGCCTATTGGCAGTACGCGGACGTCTTCAACAAAACAGAGGCAGAAGTCCTCCAGCCTCATCGGCCGTATGATTGCCTTATAGACCTGCTTCCCGGTGCTACACCACCCAGGGGACGGATCTACTCGTTGTCCCCAGCCGAGTCGCAAGCCATGTCTGAGTATATCACAGACAATTTAGCTAGGGTATTTATCCGAAAGTCCGCGTCCCCTGCTGGCGCAGGGTTTTTCTTTGTGAAGAAGAAGGAGGGCACCCTTCGATTCTGTATAGATTACAGGGGCTTGAATGCGATCACCGTCAAGAACAAATACCCCCTGCCACTGATTCCGGAGCTCTTTGACAGACTCAAAGGGGCTCGCATCTTCACGAAATTGGACCTACGAGGAGCCTACAACCTGGTTCGCATACATGCCGGGGACGAATGGAAAACGGCTTTCAACACCAGGGACGGCCATTATGAATATTTGGTCATGCCATACGAGTTGTGTAACGCCCCCACAGTGTTTCAAGAGTTCGTCAATGACATCTTCCGTGATCTGTTGTACACATGTGTGGTGGTATATTTGGATGACATCCTCATCTTCTCCCCGGATTTATCCTCTCATAAGGTACCTTTACACGCGGCAACTTTTCTAGGAATTTCACTGGCAATTTGCTGGTTGCAGTGGAATCATGGAGACGTTGTTCTATTTGTACACAGCAACAAGATAGAACAATTTGTCCATGATTTCACTGCAACTAGCAAATTGCCAGTGAAATTCCTAGAAAAGTTGCCGCGTGTAAATTTACCTATAGACGGCACGTACGCCAAGTCCTCCTGCGACTGAGGAGGAATCGGTTGTACGCCAAGATGGAGAAATTCGTCTTTGAGCAGACCTCTTTGCCCTTTCTCGGATACATCATCTCTAATTCCGGATTCCGGATGGACCCTGAGAAGCTCTCTGCCGTTCTGAAGTGGCCTTGTCCTGTGGGGACTAAGGCTATCCCGCGGTTCCTTGGCTTTGCAAATTACTACAGGCAATTCATTCCCCATTTCTCTTCCTTGATCAAACCCATCACGGCTCTTATCTGTAAGGGAGGGAGCAAAGTACAGCAACTGGACCCCGGAGGCTAAAGAAACCTTCTCCACCTTAAAGCGCTCCTTCTCTGAGGCTCCTACTGACTCACCGTAGCCGGGGGTACACGTAGAGGGCGTTGCTTCTCCTCCAGTCACGGAACCGCGCCTGCGGTGGTGTAGGCCTGGTGGTCCAGATCAATAGGGGAAATGGCGGAACACTAGGGGTGATTTGTCTTCGTGACGCCACCTGCGGGTGTTCTGGTAACTTTACCAGCGCTGTTCGGGTCTCCGGGGGATGTTATACAGCGAGATGGAACGCTCCCCACAGGATGAGCGGGAGTCCCCGGAGCCAGGAGCTGCGCAAGATGTTGTGAGGCAGCTGCGGGATGCTGCGCCCTGAATCCAGGAGTAACGTACAACCACACAAAGTCTCTTTTAGGTATCTTTACTGGGTGGTAATCAGGTACACTCGGACCGAGATAGTGAAGTCGGCACTTCTGGAGGTTCACAGCAAGCAGTGTTAGGCTTCCTTTCTCTAGTTCTGATGCTAAGGTCGGGTGGATATGGAATCCAGCCGGACCGGGCAGTGTGTTCAATGGAACTTGCTTCACCTGGTTAACAGCCCTGAGGGCACTGTAAAAGGGTCTGAGCAGGATCAGTACTCTTCCCTGGGCTCTCGTGGATGGGTGCATCAGGTGGAACAGGTGGCTAAACCTCCTGTGAATGGTGCTGGTTCTCTGTGGTGGCTGGGCAGCTCTCACAGCTTCGGTTCCAGTAACCGGTGGTTAAGGAAAGAGTCAGATTAACTCTGTGTTCCTGAGAGGTGGGACCTCCACTTGCTAACAGGCTGGATGGGCCTAGTGTGTTCCTCATAGAGTGGAGGTTTCACACAGGCTGGCAGCTCTTGTAGCGTCTACCACACTCTGAAGTTTCTCCCTCCAAGACTCTATTTATAGGGGGAACTGGTTCAAAGTGACCAGTGGAGCTCCCCCTAGAGGCTCGGGGTGAAACCAGGTGTTCTAAGGTGTTGTTGTGTTTGTGGGTTTTGCTTTGCTGTTACTTACTCCTTTTGTGCCTAAGGATTTCTGTGGTGCCCAACAGGTGCCAGGGTGCCACACTACCTTGCACCAACCAGAGGTAAACAGACAGTTCATTGTAGAGGTAGATGCCTCCTCCATAGGAGCAGGGGCTGTCCTCTCCCAGAAATCCTCTTCAAGTCGGTTAGTCGCCTGCAGGTTTTTCTCCAAAGCATTTTCTCGTCGGAGTGCAACTATTCTATCGGGGATCGTGAATTGCTGGCCATCAAATTGGCATTAGAGGAGTGACGACACCTCGAGGGTGCCGTTCATCCGTTCATTATCTTTACCAACCATAAGAACCTGCTTTATCTCCAGTCTGCCCAGATGCTTAACCCCCGGCTGGTGCCTGTTCTTTGCCTGTTTCAATTTTGAACTGTACTTCTGGCCTGGCAGCAAAAATGTCAAGGCTGATTCCCTGTAAAGATCTTTCCAGTCGTCAGATGTAGAGGAGGAGTCCTTCCATATTATTGACCCTACCAAGATAATCACTGATGCTCCCTTACGTATAGCTGGACTTCCGCCGGGTAAGACCTCCGTGACACAGGATAAGAGGAGGACGGTCCTTTCATGGGGACACTTGTCGAGAATTGCCGGCCATGTTGGAGTTAAAAAGTCTCTTTCTTTGATCTCTCGTCACTATTGGTGGCCTACTATCCATTGAGACGTCCACGATTTTGTTGCTTCATGTCTGTCTTGCGCTAGAAATAAGGTGTCCAGGAGGTTGCTAGCTGGACATCTATTGGCTCTCACAGTTCCGTCAGCTCCTTGGCAACACATAGCCATGGATTTCATTACGGAGCTTCCCTGTTCCTCCGGCTGTACGGTCATATTGGTAATTGTGCATTGCTTCTCTAAAATGGCCCACTACGTTCCTTTGCCCGGTCTACCATCTGCTCCTGAGTTGGCCAAGATATTCATCGAACACATCTTCCGACTCCACGGATTTCCTCGCCATATCGTGTCCGATAGGGGAGTCTAGTTCACTTCCCGGTTCTGGAGGGTGCTGTGCTGTGTGGATATCACGTTGGACTTCTCTGCCTATCATCCTCAGTCCAACGGGCAGGTGGAGCGCATTGAACAAGTCCTCACCACCTATCTTCGGCACTTCGCCAATGCTCATCACGATAACTGGACCTGTCTACTCCCTTGGGCGGAATTCGCTTACAACAATCACTCTAGTGAGTCATCAGCTAAATCTCCTTTTGTCGTGGTATTCGGGCAACATCCTGGTTTGCCCCTTCTGATCTCCTCAGCGTCCGGCAAACCGGCGGCTGATGCATTGTCTGTGGACTTCTCCAAGATCTGGAGTGAGACCAAAGACGCTCTTACACAAGCATCCGGCAGGATGAAGGGACATGCCGATAAGAGACGTTGGATTCGCCACCTTTCCTTCTGGGCGATAAAGTATGGCTCTCTTCCAGATATGTCAGGCTGAAGGTGCCAACCTACAAGTTGGGGCCGCATTATATCGGTCCCTTTGAAGTCCTGGGACACATCAACGACGTTGCCTACAAGCTGAGAGTACCTGCCTCGCTTCGCATCCCTAACTCCTTTCATGTCTCGTTGTTGAAACCAGTGGTGCTTAATTGCTTTCATCCATCCTTCGGCACTGTGCCACAGCTTCTCAGCTCCGAGAATGTCTATGAAGTCAGGGACATCCTTGCCATGAAGAAAAGTACAGGCAAGACCCTCTTCCTAATTGACTGAGTTGGCTTTGGTCCTGAGGAGAAGACCTGGGAGCCGTGGGAGAACATTGATGCGCCACTCATTCTGGCGAGGTTCTTAGCACGCCTTCGGAGGAGGGGGCATGAGGGAGGGGGTACTGTTAGGTCCCCTGGCACCACTCCCCAGCTCACCTCTCCTGGGTCAGCATCTTCTGCTCCTCTATCGATTGGGCATCCGGCGTCCAGGCGTGCTGTGTCTCAGAGCCATTGCCGGGTCCCTTTCCTGTCTGCTGACCACCGGGCTCACACATCAGCATACTACAATGGTCGGAGTAATGAACCTAATCAGCTGTGCACTAGGCGCGGTCGCGCTCCTCCCCTGTGAATGTAGGGGCCGACACGGCTCAACCTGACACTCCCCTTGACCAATAGCTGACCGTCTTCTGGTATATCAGGCCACCTCCACTGATGGGAGGTGCCTGATTATTGAGTTAGTAAGCTTCTGCTTCTCTGGTTGTTAGTCATGCCTTCCTTGTGCTCTCCTCCGGTAGACCCATTCCTGCTCTCCTAGCCTCGGGCTCTGGTGCCCTCTTCCCTGCTTAGCCTTACCGTAGTATAGGCTAACCCTACGAGCCGCCCCCCTGGTACTAGCAGTTGTGGTATTTAGACCCCCTGGGCTTGCCCCTGACAATCCCTGTCTAGGGGTTGGTTAAACTAAGACCAGCTCACCCAGGGGAGTTCGGTACCACGGCCCAGTGGGTCCACTCTAGGGCACCTTCCCCTGGAAGCGTGACATTATCCATTATGAAAAAATTTATTTTCGCAGAATCCTTTTTTTTAACATGGGAGTCTATGGAAAACAGATCTGTTAACTGATTGATATTTATGGATCTTTTACAAATGAAAGAAAAATGGATGACTAAATAGCAATCAGTCCTCCATATAGTATAATGCACCCCCCATATTCTTCCATATAGTATAATGCACCCCCATAGTCCTCGATATAGTATAATGCATCCCCATAGTCCTCCATATTTTAGACTGCACTCCCCATATTCTTCCATATAGTATAATTCACCCCCCATAGTCCTCTATATAGTATAATGCACTCTTCATAGTCCTCCATATAGTTTAATACACCCACCATAGCCTTCCATATATTATAATACACCCTCAAAGTCCTCAATATTTTAGACTGCCCCCCCATATTCTTCCATATAGTAGAATGCACACCCATAGTCCTACATATAGTATAATGCACCCTGCATAGTCCTCCATAACTATAATGCATCCTCATTGTCCTCCATATATTATAATACACCCCCATATTCCTCCATATACACTGTGAGCAGAACTATTAGGCAAATGAGTATTTTGATCACATGATATTTTTTATACATGTTGTCCTACTCCAAGCTGTATAGGCTTGAGAGCCAACTAGCAATTAGGTAAATCAGGTGATGTGCATCTCTGTAATGAGGAGGGGTGTGGTGTAATGACAAAGTCCACAATTGTGAGATGTCTTGCAGAGGGATGCAGCAGTCTTGAAATTGCCAAACGTTTGAAGCGTGATCACCGAACAATCAAGCGTTTCATGGCAAATAGCCAACAGGGTCGCAAGACGCGTGCTGGGCAAAAAAGGTGCAAAATAACTGCCCATGAATTGAGGAAAATCAAGCGTGAAGCTGCCAAGATGCCATTTGCCACCAGATTTGCCATATTTCAGAGCTGTACCGTTACTGGAGTATCAAAAATCACAAGGTGCGCTATACTCAGGGACATGGCCAAGGTAAAAAAGGCTGAATAACGACCACCTCTGAACAAGAAATATAAGATAAAATGTCAAGACTGGGCCAAAAAATATCTTAAGACTCATTTTTCAAAGGTTCTATGGACTGATGAAATGAGAGTGACTCTTGATGGGGCAGATGGATGGGCCAGAGGCTGGATCAGTAAAGGGCAGAGAGCTCCACTCCGACTCAGACGCCAGCAAGGTGGAAGTGGGGTACTAGTATGGGCTGGTATCATCAAAGATGAACTTGTGGGACCTTTTCGGGTTGAGGATGGAGTGAAGCTCAACTCCCAGACCTACTGCCAGTTTCTGGAAGACAACTTCTTCAAGCAGTGGTACAGGAAGAAGTCGGGATCGTTCAAGAAAAACATGATTTTCATGCAGGACAATTCTCCATCACATGCATCCAACTACTCCACAGCGTGGCTGGCCAGGAAAGGTCTAAAAGAAAAAATAATAATGACATGGCCGCCTTGTTCACCTGATCTGAACCCCATAGAGAACCTGTGGTCCCTACTAAAATGTGAGATCTACAGGGAGGGAAAACAGTACACCTCTGGGAACAGTGTCTGGGAGGGAAAACAGCACACCTCTGGGGACAGTGTCTGGGAGGGAAAACAGTACACCTCTGGGAACAGTGTCTGGGAGGGAAAACAGTACACCTCTGGGAACAGTGTCTGGGAGGGAAAACAGCACACCTCTGGGGACAGTGTCTGGAGGCTGTGGTGGCTGCTGCACACAATGTTGATCGTAAACAGATCAAGCAACTGACAGAATCTATGGATGGAGGCTGCTGAGTGTCATCATAAAGAAAGGTTGGTCACTGATTTTTTTGGGTTTTGTTTCTGCATGTCAGAAATGTTTATTTCTAAATTTTGAGCAGTTATATTGGTTTACCTGGTGAAAATAAAGAAGTGAGATAGGAATATATTAGGTTTTTATTAAGTTACCTAATAATTCTGCACAGTAATAGTTACCTAGATATCCTCCTAAAAAAAAAACACTCCAACTTCCAAAAATATTAAGCTTTGATATTTGAGTCTTTTGGGTTGATTGAGAACATAGTTGTTGATCAATGATAAAAATAATCCTCTAAAATACAATTTGCCTAATAATTCTGCACACAGTGTAGTATAATAATGACAGCACACTCTCACCCGTCCCCCACGCCAAGTGCCTCGGGGTAATACTCGACTCTTCCCTCTCCTTCAAGCCCCACATCCAAGCCGACTCCAGCTCAAAAACATTACCCGAATCCGCTCTTTCCTTGACCAAGACACTGCTAAAACACTTGTCCACGTCCCCATCACCTCCCGCCTCGACTATTGCAACCTCCTGCTCACCGGCCTCCCCGCTACCTCCCTCGCACCTCTCCAAACCATCCTCAATTCCACTGCCCGACTCATCCACCTGTCTCCCCACTACTCCCCTGTCTCCCCCCTCTGCCGAGCCCTTCACTGACTCCCCACTTCCCAGAGATCCCGGTTCAAAACCTAAACCCTGACATACAAGGCCATACACAACCTGTCCCCCTCATACATCTCTGACCTGGTCTCCCGATACTTACCCTCACGCAATCTGCGCTCGTCTCAAGAACTCCTTCTCTTCTTCCCTCCCATTACCTCTTCACACAACCGCATAAAAGACTTCTCTCGTGCATCCGCCATTCTTTGGAACTCTCTCCCCCACCACATCAGACACTCCCCTATCCTGGGAACCTTCAATAATAACCTGTAGACCCACCTCTTCCTTCAAGCCTACAACCCACACTAAGACCTAATCTGCTGCACCACCTCACCCTCACCTCTCCCCTTCCTACTGTGTCCCCACCCACCCCCTATAGACTGTGAGTCCTTGTGGACAGGGTCCTCTGCCCTACTGTACCTGTATGATTCAAGTGTCGTCATTTTATGTTCTTGTCCTCGTCTGCCCTCATACATGTAAAGCGCCATGGAACCTAATGGCGCTACATAAATATTTAGTAATAATAATAATAATATAATGAACCCCCCACAGTCCTCCATATAGTATATTGCATCCCCATAGCCCTCCATATAGTATAATGCATCCCCATAGTCCTCCATGTAGTTTAATGCACCCTCATAGTCCTCCATGTAATATAATGCACCCCCAAAGTCCTCCATATATTGTAATGCACCCCCATAGTTTTCCAAATAGTATAATGCATGCCCAATAGTCATCCATATAGTATTATGTCAGTGTACTCACTGTTTAAAAAAATATATATAATACTGATGTCTTTAGTCCGCTGCTTTGATCTTCTTGCTGTGTGTTCTCCAGCTCTGCATGTTTCGGCACAGCCCGTCTCATAATCCTGCCCGCTGTGCTGAGACTTCAGATCTCAGATGCCAAGGGAGAATGATGTAGGAGGGAGCTGAGTGCTTATTCTTTCATTATTGCTTTCAACTGTAGTGGTATCTGTGATGGTGCTGGCACCATGCTACCCCGACTCATGGGCCCCATAGTGGCCACATGGTCATCCATTATTGGTGGACTACATGTACTATGTCCATCATAAGTTGTTTCCCTGTCTTTGATGTAGACTTATAAGCTGAGACAGCATCTTTGCCGAAACATGATGGGTGTGATATTTAGCTGTCATCTCCCTCTAATAACCACAGGTGAAGTGGAGATCAGCCTATGGTGTTAGCCTGTTAAATGCCACTGTGAAACTGTGACAGCAGCATTTAACTTACACCATTGTAACTCCTCATCCGTATGCCCATGACATAATGGGGGGAAGCCAATGCATTGCCATGACAGAAAGTGGTCTGCTGAAGACCCTGGTGTCTGTCATCACTGCATTCCTCTGAACGCCAGGCCCTAGTAGTGTTCTAAATCCTATAAAGACATAAGTCTATCAATGCTTCTATCGGACCTATTGAGACTCCTAACTGAGGCTCCACAGACTCTATTTGCATGTTCTATCGGACCTTGGCATTCATGCCTTCACTGGGTTTCTGCCAGAACAGCAGAGACTTTAGTGGGATTTTCCCCTGTAACTATGGCTTCTTTGGATGTTCCATATACAGTAAAAACAAATGATCAATAAAGTAAAAATAAAAGTAAAAATGATCCCCATGATTTCTTGGTAAAAGAAAATATACATAAAAAAAAACTGAATTTTTCCCTGAAAGAGTAAGTTTTTTTTCATATAAATTACCTTTAAATACATAAATGTAAAAAAAAAAGAAACCAAAAACCTACAGGCTGCCTATAATAGTGCCCCAGCACTGACTGACAGCCGGCTCTGAACCGATGCACTGCTGAGCATCAGCATCTTTGGGGAAGGGGGGTGGTCCGAGGGTGTATCCTGTCTTTGAAACCTAAATGCCCTAATTGGCTTATAGTAAATTATTGGCTTAATTAGCAAAAAGCCTGATATACTCTAAAGAACTAGATGTCTTAAATATAAACATATGATATTAGCCTAACTTTATCGCCTAGACCAGGGGTGGGGAACTCGAGTTCTCGACAGCCGCCGACAGGTCATGTTTTCAGGATTTCCTTAGCATCGCACAGTTGGAATTATCACCAGAGCAGGTGATTACTAAGGAAATCCTGAAAAGCTGCACTGTTGGTGGCCCTCGAGGACTGGAGTTGCCCACCCCTGGTCTAGACCTATGGTTTCCAACCTGTGGTCATTCAGCTACTACAAAAGCACAACTTCTATATTACCCTCATAGCATGTAAGGTCATTTTGTTTTACAATATGGGAAGAGGAATTGGAGAGGCAATAGTGCAAGTGCAAATAGGGTTTTATCTTTGATAGATAAGTAGGAAAAATTAAAAAATGTGCTCACCTGGTGAGGTTGTGAACAGTCACAACTGCAGTAGAACAATGTTGAACAAATGGATAGAAGGGGTTAATCGGCACTGACGTGGAAAAGAAGACCAATTGTGATGAGAGTCACTACAGTAATAACTAGTCCCAGAAGTGTAGAGGAAGGCTACAATTACAGATAATAATAATATTATAATACTAATTACTGGATAAGTAAAGGGAGGTCAAACGATCTGAGGTCAGGTCCAGGAAATGGCGTAGTACAACAATGGGTAGTCAGAGACTAGCCGGGGTCAGGGAAACCAGAAAGACAAGACAGTTTAAAGCGAGCAGGCAAAAAAGTAGTCAGGTCACAGGCAAAGGGTCCAAGTCCAGGTAAGGGAATAAAGTCAGGCTGGGTCAGGCACAGAGCACAGAGGGATCAGTCTTACACAGGCAGCAGCAAGTGTACGAGTGACACTGGATGGAGGAGCTAGCAGGCTTAATTAGAGGACTAATCAAGGGAAGTGAACGCAGATGATTGCAGCACAGACCCAGCACAACCAAAGACAGCCTCCACACACTAATAACATAGCAGACAAGGACAGTGTGGAGACCGTGATACCAATAAGTCTAGATCCTGGATAACGATCTCTTGTCTACACGTTTGGAGTAAAACAACTCCTTCTTCAGGACAGTTATAATATTAACATTATGATTGTCCTGAAGATGAAGTTATGTTACCCTGAAACAAATAGACAATAAATCCTTACCCAGGATCTAGACAGCTTGGTCTTCTTTTCCATGGCAGTGCGGATTAACCCCTTCCATGTAGTTGCTCAACATTTTGCAATAATGAAGAGCCATAGGTTGGAAAACAGTAACTTAAGCAAAGCAAAAAAAATAAGACAAAACACATAGTAAAATCTTTACCCGTCACACATATTCCCATGAGGATCAAGAAGACGGAAAGTCTTTGTAGTCTCATCTTTTCAAACAGCTTCATTATCCTGCACTCATCCCAGAAGTCTTCAGCACTTTATAGTATTTTCTTATCTCCTTTTTTTTTTACTTCTCGTAATTAAACCTTTCGTCATTCATTGGTAAATTAGCTTCACATATTGATAACAGGGTTAATTAGTCAATAAACTGCACATACAGCTAAGATGAGAAGTGAGTTTCAACAATCCGCCTTGTGATGAGGTGGCTGTAATAAAAGTGGGAGTAAGTACCTGTTTGTGAAGCAGGAAAAAGAGGTAAGAAGAAAAGGGGAATAGCGAGCTCCTATTGCTATAAAAATAAGAATAATGTTAGTCTAATGAATTCATATATATGTGTATATGTCTTCACATATTTATTTAAGAATTCCCATATTTACCTATGTACTTTGAGGACATAAAGTGAGGGCATCTATGATGACAATCTTATTTCTAATGTGAGGAAACCACTAATGTAAACCGTTATCAATGGATGTACAAGAAAATATGTATTTCTAAGAATATTAAGACATCAGCAGTTAATGGTTAAATTCTGTGTCACACATGACCCACCCCAAGGCTGGGGTACTCGGATCCTGGGCGTTGATTACTGATGATTGTCACTGGTAGCTGATGCCCGGGTCCATGGCCCTGGTGGTCGCTGAAAAGTGTAGAAAGAAAAATAATAAAAGATAATGTTCGTGACGCCACCTGTGATGTCTGATGAAAACACCAGAGCTGCTATCAGACCTCTGGGGATGATGTTGCTGCAGCCAGATGTAATTGCACCCCGCAGGTGGAGCAGGGTCCCCAGGGCAGTGCTGCTGTACTAGTTGTCGTGGTCGCAGGCACAAGGAGGTGGCTCTGCAGGCGGGAGGCTGAGTGCTTGCTCAGCATGAAAGAATGACACACCACATGTTGCTGAGTCAATGTATTGGTTTACTGGTAACTGTCAGGCACTAAACAGGTTTACAGTCTCGGGCAGCTGGCCTGGGTAGTAACCAATGGATAAGGTGTCCTTCTGTGGCTTTCAACTGTATTTCTTTTGGCTTCGCCCTCTGTCCTCACTTTCTCTATCTGTGCTGCTCCTACTTCCTTAGCGCGGCCCTGCAGTGATCCACTTGTTCTGAACCAGGCCCACGGGTCTATTAGAGGTTTCCCTTCTCTCTAATGGGAGAGATACCCTTTGGAAGGGGCTCAAACCCTGAACGGAGATCCTGGTGGGGATGTGCGTTGGACCAGGTCGCGGCTATCTGAACGCCCTTGACCCTCCGGTGTTGGCGGCTCAGAGCTGAACTCTCCTGCACCGCACTTGGAGCCGGTTCTCCGCTATTTGTACTGGGATCCCCCCCAGACTGAATATTAGGACGGTCTGTTCACCAACACCCTTGGGATTCCCCTTTCTGTCTGGGTCACCTCTCTTTCTGGGTGCCCTCCCTCTGCATCCCCTAAAGGGTCCTCCTCGACTCCTCTTTGCTACTTCACGTTCTTTTCTCTTGTTCCCACTCTTCACTACTCAATTATATAACCTCCTGCTAGGACCGGTTACCCTGGTAACTGGTTTAACCAATTGGTCCCCTGGCTCTAAGTGTGTGAATGCATAAATGAAAGCCACATGTGAACCTCCCCATCCGCTGGCCACTGGGATACCACACACACTGGTCTGGGCGCACTGACTAGTGGGGCACCACATTCCCTCTTGGTTGAACTCACTTGTCCGCGAGTGCTTCTACCCTTCACCCGGTACAGAGTTCAATTTTTATGTTTTATAAGAACAATAACAAACAACACTTTTAATATCAACATTCATCCCATCAGGGAGGCACTTCTCTTAAACTTTCAAACACTCTTCATTTACATCAGCCTAATGGAGGTGGTACACACACAGTTTTGGCGGTCATTGTCCTTGCACTTTCTCAACAGTGTCCTCTTGACCACCCGGGCTGTTTAAAACAGTATGTCACACATAGCACACAGAGTCTCTCGCTTAAGTCTCAGTCCAGGCTCAACACAAAGTTCTCATCAATGTTCATGATTCTCAGCAAGTATAAATAACTATGTACAGGACCAGTATTTTCAGAGTCTTAATCTCTATAGTTTATGTACACGCAGGGTGTACCATCCACGGGGCCCCGTGTGTCTCTCATAACTGACCCGGTCATTAAGGTAAAGGTCCCGGTCCGGGTGGCCCCTTGGGAGGTGAGGCTCTACATCCCTTTGCCCCACAAAAACCTCCCCATAGAGTCCCTGCTCCCGGACGAACCCCCACCCGCTCTCCAGGTTAAAACTGGTCACTGTACCTTCTCTCCGGTATTCTGGAAGTACCGGTGGCTGAAGGCGGGCCTGGGCTTGAGCCTGCAGATTCTCAAGTTCCCTAGCCCACCACTCCTCGCGACGACACTGCCGCATCGCCTGGTTAGCCAGGTACTGTTCTGTAGTATAGTCCGGCTGAGTGTGGACGGGACTGGCTTCCGACCTCCGGCATTGGTGGCTTGGTCCACTATCTCTCCTGGCCGGTAGTCGTAACCGCTCCACCATGCTGTGCAGGGCCCGGATGCCCCGACTTTCTCGCCGCTGTCGTCCAGATTGTCGTCCTCAAGGTCCTCCTCCTAGGAGCCCTACTGGCTGGCTAGCTCCTCCAGGACGGCCTCAACAACCACTTCGGACTCGTTCTCGGGTTCCCCGAGGACATCCGGCTATCTGAAGGCCCTCGACCCTCCGGAGTTGGCAGCTCAAGGCTGAACTCTCCTGCACCGCACTCGGAGCCGGTTCTCCGCTATTCGAACTGGGATCCCCACCGACCGGGTATTAGGACGGTCTGACGCCGGGTGTTCACCGACACCCTCGGGCTCCCCTTTCTGTCTGGGTTACCTCTCTTTCTGGGTATTCTCCCTCTGCGTCCTCTCAAGGGTCCTCCTCGACTCCTCTCTGCTTCTTCACGTTCTTTTCTCTCGTTCCCGCTCTTCACTACCCATTTATATAACCTCCCGCTGGGACCGGTTACCCTGGTAACTGGTTTAACCAATTGGTCCTCTGGCTCTAAGTGTGTGAATGCATAAATGAAAGCCACATGTGAATCTCCCCATCCACTGGCCACTGAGATACCACACACACTGGTCTGGGTGCAGTACCCCTTCGTGGCGCACCGACCAGTGGGGCTCCACACACACAAAGGTCACCTATGTTATCTTGAGCAGGACTTGTAATCTTCCTACTCAGGATCTGAACCCCAAGGGGCCTTCCTGAGAATGCACAGAAGTGGAAATACTTCATACTTCTGATGCCTTTAAAGGAATCAACTAAATGGGACCTAATGGCAGCCTGACATTTTCTATTTACTATGGGAGGACTAAGGGGGTGTCCGGCTAACGTGCGTGACAGTGGACACACGGACCAATGATGTCCAGTGCACTACACAAAACAACATATGGGGAAACACCAGGGGGGACAAATACAATGGAGGTCCCTGTTCATAGGGAACGGGAAAAGGAGACCTCCTGCACTCACCTGTGGATGTGCCCTGATCTCCCTAACGTCCCTATACAGGTTCTTTTGCCCCTTCACCAAGCAGGATACCTAGTCCCTCCGTTGGTCCTGATGTTAACCCTCAATAGGGAAATGGCCGGTGGCAGCACTAGTTCCAACCCCTGCAATAAACAAGACACAAGGGAAGGGGAGACAGACAAGGAAACAACAAAGCAACTCCACGCCTGCTACTAAACTCCTTTGACGACTTCGCTATAGTCAGCTCTCCAGAGAAACCTCCTTCACCTCAGGAAGCTTGGCCAGGAATGAGTTCAATCACCAGCCAAGGATGCTGGAACTATGTGATCATATAAAGATGGGTGGGAGTGATGAAAGAGTAGCCACACTTGGACAAAGAACTAGCTAGCTTGCTAGCAACAGAAACTGACATAAACGTCTAAACTGCCAAAGAAAAGAAACACATTTAATATGAAGTCTCAATACAGGAGTAAGACACAGGTCCCAAAACTGTCACAAGTCACAAGTAAGAGAGACCATCGTGACCGGGAGGGAAGGAAAATATAGTAAGACAAGGAACATTTAATGTATTGTATTCATTGTATTCATTGCTAAAGTAGCCAAGGTCCAGACACAGACCGGGTATAGAATATTAAAATGAAAGGGTGTGCTAAAAATTCGGTCTCATCTCAAACCTGTAAAAAGGCTTGCAAGCCATGAGGTCTTTGAAATGTTGCTGTGATCCATATTTCCTTCCCCCTTCCCCATATTTCTGTAAGTTTCTCCCTTTTTTGCAACTGTTTTCCATACCTGTATGTCCCGTTTATTTTTATATTTTGTATATTTTTATTATAAGCACTGAACCTTTTATATTAAAGCATAAAACTTTAATCAGTTTGAACCTTGTATACTCTAAAAGAATCCATAGCCCTATGAAGTGTGTGATCCTGTGGATTGGCTGACAATATCAGTTCAGGGACTCATCGCCCTGTATGTTTGGTGAGTGGTGGCAGCGTGTTGTGAAGTGGGGTGCGCGATCTATGTCGGGGTGTAATTTATGCTCACTTTTCATTTTAGGACAGAAGTTGATTAAGTGAAAGATAAATTAATCCTAATCTAACGGGTGAATCGGACCCGTTGAAGTGGAAACCCCGTGAAACAGCATGCTGTTGTCCGTCGTCTCTTCGCTCAATCTCTCTGCATTGATGTGTACCCCCCTGGTTGAATAAACAAGGAGCTTCATTAACCCGGTGAGTGCTGTTTGTTTTCCTCTTGTCTTTGTCTACAAGACTAATCATGTTTGCCTGACGTGCAACACCTGTTCCATGAGACGACCCACACATTCATAAAGGCAGGACCTGGCCGGTCTACAATCATCATACATGGCTTTAGTGCCGGTGGTTAAATCTTTGTGTACTGGAAAGATAGATTAAGGCTACATTCACACACAGCGTTTTCTATATTGCAAATGCACTAGTGAAGCAAGAATAAGAATAATTAGAAAGCAAGAGTGAAAAAATCATGAACATATAAGAATACCAAGAATACCATATAGGGCTGATAGGATATCATGGATAGAATCACCATATTGTAGAATGGTATAAACATGTCCTTGTGTCAATAACCAGTATAGTCTTTGTGTCTGCAATTGTACAAAGGTATAGAGATCCTATGAGAAATAAAATACAGGGATAATGGCCACCAGTGGGAAAATGATCTGAAAATTTAGATTGAAGATATAAGAGATATATAGGAAATAGAGTAAGGGTACCGTCTCACTTGGCGACGCACCAGCGATCCCGACAGCGATCCGACCTGGTAGGGATTGCTGGAGCGTCGCTACATGGTCGCTGGTGAGATGTCAAACAGTCAGATCTCACCATCGATCACGCAGCGACGCAGCAACGATACAGCGGTCATTGGGACCCTGTCACTCTCGGGCGTAGTATTGAGATTGTTGGTCGTTGTCCCTGTCAAACACAGCGATGCATGCTACCCAGCGGGAGTGCGACAACCAAAAAATGGTCCAGAACGGTTTATAATGATCAGCGATCTCACAGCAGAGGTCTGATCGCTGCTATGTGTCACACAAAATGAGATTGCTGTTGAGGTCGCTGTTGTGTCACAAAACTTGTGATTCAGCAGCGATCTCGCTTAGTGTTGAGTACCACTAAGGCTAGGGTCACATTTGCGTCAGCCCTTCCAGCTGACAGACCCGTTAAAAACTTAGAATCTGGCAGCCTGAGCGCATAGCATTAACGGAGTGTGACGCTGAACTCAGGCTGCCTATTCACTGCTAATTCTTACCCCCCACACAGCGCAGCTGGCCGCTTCACTGACAAGGGCCGGATTTTGAGCAGTGCACAGGCAAACGCTGCAGACCGCTGCAAGATTCTAAGTTTTTAACTGGTCCGTCAGCCGGAAGGGCTGACGCAAATGTGACCCTAACCTTACTGCTACCTGAACGTAGAGCTCGCTCAATGTATTCCTGAAAAAGTCAATAGCATAAACTATATAGTTGAAAGTAATCATAGCGATATAGATACCATAGTGCGCTTATGCAATGGGAGTCAGCGCTCCGGACGGAGTCGGAGAAAGACGAAATGTAACGAGATTATGGGTGACATTAGCGGTCTGGACAGAGGCGGAGAAAGTCGATATGGAACGAGGTTATGGGTGACATCAGCTCTTCGGATAGAGGCGGAGAAAGATGACATGTAACGAGGTTATGTGTGATATCAGCGCTCCGGACAGAGAGAGAGAAAGCTGATATGTAACGAGGTTATGTGTGATATCAGCGCTCCGGACACAGCCGGGAAAGCTGAAGGAAGGGCTGATATCCAGTGGAGTGAAAGTGCTTCGGACCCGACCAGTAGTATTTAGTGAACATGGGATGGAGTAGTGATAACAATCGCAGTTTCATACCTGATACTATAAGGAAAAGAACAGGAATAGATTCATATCATAGAAAGAATTCATATTGACATATAGTCTTTTATGGACTATTGAGATAAGTGTTTGTTTTATAACCCCTATTCTATTCCCAGACGTTTTTCCCCAGTTAAATGATAACATATTTACACTAGTTGTTTCCTCATATTAGAAATAAGATTGTCATCATAGATGCCCTCACTTTATGTCCCCAAAATACATAGGTAAATATGGGAATTCCTATATGAATATATGATGATCTATATACTAGGTGGTGGCCCGATTCTAATGCATCGGGTATTCTAGACTATGTATGTAGTTTATTTATGAAGATTTAAGAATAATGCAATGAATACACAGGATTTTCCAGGTGAAATATATACATTATCATTAACGTGGTCCAAATCCTGCGGTTATTCGCGGGCGGACTGCGCCTATGGCTGATTGGTCACGGGTGGCTGGCGCGACCAATTAGCGACGCAGGATTTCTATTACAGACAAACAGACAGAATTAGACAATTATATAGTAGATACCTACAGCAGTACCAGTGTTCAGCAGTGTCGGTGCAGCGGTGTCTGTATGCGGCAATGTCGGTGTTCAGTGGTGTCGGTGTACAGCAATGTTGGAGTTCAGTGGTGTCAGTGTGCAGCAGTGTCGGTGTTCAGTGGTGTCAGTGTGCAGCAGTGTCGGTGTTTGGCGGTGTCTGTGTGTCAGCGTTCAGTGGTGTCGGTGTACAGCAGTGTCAGTGTGCAGCAGTGTAGGTGTTCAGCGGTGTCGGTGTGCAGCAGTGTAGGTGTTCAGCGGTGTCGGTGAATGGCAGTGTCGGTATTCAGTGGTGTTGGAGTTCAGTGGTGTCAGTGTGCAGCAGTGTCAGTGTGCAGAACTGTCGATGTTCAGCGGTGTCGTGTTCAGGGTGTCAGTGTGCAGCAAAATCGGTACTCAACGGTCTCGGTGTACAGCAGTGTCGGTGTGCAGCAGTGTAGGTGTTCAGCGGTGTAGGTGTTCAGTGGTGTCGGTGCGCAGCAGTGTCGGTGTTCAGTGGTGTCGGTGAACGGTGGTGTCAGTGTTCAGTGGTGTCGGTGTTCAATGGTGTGAGTGTGCGGCGGTGTCCGTGTGCAGCGGGGTGTGCGCGGCGGTGTCTGTATTCAGTGGTGTCAGTGTGCAGCGGTGTCAGTGTGTGGCGGTTTGGGTGTGCAGCGTTGTCGGTGTTCAGGGGTGTCAGTGTGCGGCTGTGTCGGTGTTTGGCGGTGTCTGACGGTGTCGGTGTTCAGTGGTGTCAGTGTGCAGCAGTGTCGGTGTGCGGCGGTGTTGGTGTGCGGCGGTGTCTGTGTTCAGTGGTGTCGGTGTTCAGTGGTGTCTGTGTGCGGCATTATTGGTGTGCGACAGTGTGGGTGTGCGGTGCTTTCGGTGTTCAGGGGTGTCAGTGTGCGGCGGTGTTTGGCTGTGTCGGTGTTCAGTGGTGGCTGTGTGTGGCAGTGGCAATGTTGGTGTGCAGCGGTGTCGGTGTTCAGTATTGACAGTGTTCTGCGGTGTCAGTGTTCTGCGGTGTCAGTGTGCAGCAGTGTCGGTGTTCAGTGGTGTCTGTGCGGTGGTGTCGGTGTGCGGCGGTGTCAGTGTGCAGTGGTGACGGTGTTCAGGGGTGTCTGTGCGGCGGTGTCTGTGTGCGGCTGTGTCGGTGTTTGGCGGTGTCAGTGTTCAGTGGTGTCTGTGTGCGGCGGTGTCTGTGTGCGGCGGTGTCTGTGTGCGGCGGTGTCTGTGCGGCGGTGTCGGTGCGCAGCGGTGTCGGTGTTATGTGGTGTCAGTGTTCAGTGGTGTCAGTGTGCAGCAGTGTCTGTGTGCGGCGGTATCGGTGTGTGGCGATGTGGGTGTGCGGTGGTGTCTGTGTGCGGTGGTGTCAGTGTTCAGCGATGTCTGTGTGCGGTGGTGTCGGTGTGCGGCGGTGTTGGTGTTCGGCGGAGTCGGTGTTAAGTGGTGTCAGTATGGTTTGCACATTTGTGCTGGAGAGGCAGAGATCACCGGGATCCGATGGGCAGAGATCACAGATCACAGCAGGGGTCCTAGAAGCAGAGATCACTAGGGGTGCTGGCAGCTGATCTGCCCGATCATGTTCCTCTGGAGATGCTGTACCTTACACCCACTTGCCTTGGAGGTAGATCCAGGGATCTGTCAGCACTTGGAGCTTGTTCCAGCTGATCCCAGATCCCCAGGAGTTTGTGTGCTCTGCATCCTAGTGCTGTTGTCCCGGCAGTGGAGCCCCGTCCTCCGCTCTGCTCCTCATCTCCTTCCCCAAACACACAACTCTACTCATCAGATAGTAAAAAGAATAGAGGGCTGGGTGTAGTGAGTGGAAGCGGGGACAGCCAATCGGGTGGGGGCCCTGGCTGGGGGGGGCGTGGCCGCTCAGCGACCAATCAGCAACGCAGGATTTCGGTTACAGAGAGACAGACAAACAGACACGATAGGGCAATTATATAGTAGAATATTTATATACAGTGGTGTAACCAGAGTATGGCGGGTCCTGGTGCGAAATTTAGACCTCACCCCCCCCCCCCCCTCGGATGTTGATGAAATGTATGTGCCTCATGTAATGTTCTAAATCCTTTAAAGACTCACAAATTGACCCCTCTCCCTCTTAATTATGTATTAATGTCCCTCATCATGTTATATATGGTCCTCATCCTGGAATATGGCCCTTATCGTTGTATATACTGTATGTCCCCCATCCTGGTTTATATGGTCTGCCTCCCCCATCACCATAGTTGTCCAACTATTATAATGCATCCCCATATTCCTCCATATATTACAATGTACCCCCCTAGTCCTCTATGTATTACAATGCATCCCATAGTCCTCCATTCATAAGGTAAGCCCCATAGTCATTCAATTATTATAATGAACCCCCACTATCTTCCATATAATATAATGCAACCTCACATCCCTCCATATACAGTTGTGGCCAAAAGTATTGACACCCCTGCAATTCTGTCAGATAATACTCAGTTTCTTCCTGAAAATGATTGCAATCACAAATTCTTTGGTATTATTATCTTCATTTAATTTGTCTTCAATGAAAAAACACAAAAAGAATTGTCCTAAAGCCAAATTGGATATAATTCCACCAAACATAAAAAAGGGGGTGGACAAAAGTATTGGCACTGTTAGAAAAATCATGTGATGCTTCTCTAATTTGTGTAATTAACAGCACCTGTAACTTACCTGTGGCACCTAACAGGTGTTCGCAATAACTAAATCACACTTGCAGCCAGTTGACATGGATTAAAGTTGACTCAACCTCTGTCCTGTGTCCTTGTGTGTACCACATTGAGCATGAGAAAAGAAAGAAGACCAAAGAACTGTCTGAGGACTTGAGAAACCAAATTGTGAGGAAGCATGAGCAATCTCAAGGCTACAAGTCCATCTCCAAAGACCTGAATGTTCCTGTGTCTACCGTGCGCAGTGTCATGAAGACGTTTAAAGCCCATGGCACTGTGGCTAACCTCCCTAGATGTGGACGGAAAAGAAAAATTGATGAGAGATTTCAACGCAAGATTGTGCGGATGGTGGATAAAGAACCTCAACTAACATCCAAACAAGTTCAAGCTGCAACAGTGTCAACCCGTACTATCAATCGGCGTCTGAATGAAAAGGGACTGTATGGTAGGAGACCCAGGAAGACCCCACTTCTTACCCCGAGACATAAAAAAGCCAGGCTGGAGTTTGCCAAAACTTACCTGAGAAAGCCTAAAATGTTTTGGAAGAATGTTCTCTGGTCAGATGAGACAAAAGTAGAGCTTTATGGGCAAAGGCATCAACATAGAGTTTACAGGAGAAAAAAAGAGGCATTCAAAGAAAAGAACACGGTCCCTACAGTCAAACATGGCGGAGGCTCCCTGATGTTTTGGGGTTGCTTTGCTGCCTCTGGCACTGGACTGCTTGACCGTGTGCATGGCATTATGAAGTCTTAAGACTACCAACACATTGTGCAGCATAATGTAGGGCCCAGTGTGAGAAAGCTGGGTCTCCCTCAGAGGTCATGGGTCTTCCAGCAGGACAATGACCCAAAACACACTTCAAAAAGCACTAGAAAATGGTTTGAGAGAAAGCACTGGAGACGTCTAAGGTGGCAGCAATGAGTCCAGACCTGAATCCCATAGAACACCTGTGGAGAGATCTAAAAATGGCAGTTTGGAGAAGGCACCCTTCAAATATCAGGGACCTGGAGCAGTTTGCCAAAGAAGAATGGTCTAAAATTCCTGCAGAGCATTGTAAGAAACTCATTGATGGTTACCGGAAGCGGGTGATAGCAGTTATTTTGGCTAAAGGTTGTGCAACCAAGTATTAGGCTGAGGGTGCCAATACTTTTGTCTGGCCCATTTTTGGAGTTTTGTGTGAAATGATCAATGTTTTGCTTTTTGCTTCATTCTCTTTTGTGTTTTTTTCATTGAAGACAAATTAAATGAAGATAATAATACCAAAGAATTTGTGATTGCAATCATTTTCAGGAGGAAACTGAGTATTATCTGACAGAATTGCAGGGGTGTCAATACTTTTGGCCACAACTGTATATGCTTGTAGGACGAGGATCTGCAGGATAGGCTGCGTCTTCGTTCTGGTCTAGTGGTTGGATGTAGGGATCCCTTCAGATTCAAGACTTCCCTGGATTATCATAGATGAGACAGAGTACAAGGGTCTCTGTGTGAAGAACTCGCCCTTTAGTGGAGCCACTGGCGTTCTAGGCTGTTATGTCAGCTTGTGTTGTATGCTCAGTACCTAGTTGGTGATGCTATGGTGGCAGAGCTTTCGCTTTCCGTCAGTGGTATAGCAGTGTGTGCTAGCACATCAGTGCCTCAGCATGGAGTAGACTACTCCAGGTAAATAATGGGTTGCTATAGGGCAGCGTTCTGCTGAAGCACATGCCGTTAACGGCATGCGCTGCTGCAGAAAATTTCTATGTTTTTAGCGGATGCCAGTGACATCTACTAAAAACATTCGTCTGACCCTAGCCTAGCCACATTTTGCCTCATTAGCTCTGACACCACCTATAGTGGCTCCTGACTACACATCTTCTTTTACCCTTAAGGGCTTGGATTTATGCTTTTCTAGTACGTTTACCCCCACGAGACCCTATCATCCAGTAGAAACTTACATCACATTAGACGAGGGAGACATAAATACAATTCTAAGAAAATTACTTCAGGTGAATTAAATTTGAAGAATAATTTATCAGTTGAAGAATCCAGGTCCCTTTTCAGCCAACAAATCTATCGTCATAAAACCAGCAGATATGGGGGGGTCTATAGTAGTTATGAGTAAACAATATTGCACTGATTAAATTCATCACCAACTTGAGGCTCTCACCACCTATTCTCCTATTCCAAAGAATCCAACCAATGAGATTGCATCTAAAATAGCATAATTTATCTCTTTCTATGAAAAACAGAGGACCTGTCACTACAGTAATAACTAGTCCCAGAAGTGGCGAGAAACTACAATTACAGATAGTAATTATATATTAATACTACTTACTGGATAAGTAAAGGGAGGTCAATCGATCTGAGGTCAAGTCTAGAATCCGAGGTCAAGTCTAGGAAACGGCGCAGTATAACAAGGGGTACTCAGAGACAAAATCCAATTCATGAGCCGGGGTCAGGAAAACCAGAAAGTCAAGACAGTTTACAGGGAGCAGGCAAAAGAGTAGTCAGGTTACAGGCAAAGGGTCCAGGTAAGGGAATAAAATCAGACTGGGTCAGGCACAGAGCACAGAGAGATCAGTCTTACACAGGCAGCAGCAAGTGTACGAATGACACTGGATGAAGGAGCTAGCATGCTTAAGTAGAGGACTAATCAAGGGAAGTGAACTCAGATGATTGCAGCACAGACCCAGCACAATAAAAACAGACTGACAGCCTCCACAGAATAGTAGCATAGCAGACAAGGACAGTGTGGAGATCGTGACAGGACCATAAATAAAAGACTAGTTGAATTCTTTTTTTTGGGAGCATATCTGGGGCCGATATTAGTCTGCTCCAAAGTGTCTGTTTAAAGTGGCAAAATATGAAATAGACCAGAAATTACATGATATGAAGCAACTGGACTCCATCACTCCATCTGCCATCTGCAATCTAACATAATCCATCTGCATTGCTGTGATCATCACCTAATCATCATGTTGATTCTGTGTTTCCCTATGGGTACGTGTAACTGCACAGTCCTCCACCCATCTCTGCTGTTTATGTGGTGCATTTTCCCTGCTGAAATATATTGTATTCTATTATGAATGTATCTCTCCATTTCACTGGCCCCTACTGTTTTATGATCCTTTGTGTTAGCTGGCTGTGAATCAAGATGTGTCTATGGCCTGATTGGTGATGGGCTAATGAAGCTCAGTTCCCTTTCCCCCTGCTCCTCACCTGAATTCACTTTTTGGGAGCATATCTGGGGCTGATATTAGTCTGCTCCAAAGTGTCTGTTTAAAGTGTCAAAATACGAGTGACCTGTTGAAGCGCAAAAAGTGCAAAACGGTGCCGTCGTCACCTCTGCCTTTCCCCCCCTCCCTGCACCATGTAACCGGAAAACCAGAATAAAAGTGCAACATTCACCGGTGAGTGCCGTCTTTTCTATTTGGATTGCATTATCTTCATCTGTGGACTGGCACCACGGTTTCCAGGACTAACTGCATTAGCGGTGTCTGCTAAAGGCTATTAAATATACTGGTACCCCACTCCTACTTTAATTTGCCTCAAAATATGAAATAGACCACAAATTGACTAGAATTGACTGGGATAGACTGGAAGGTAATGACATAGAGGGCCACTCAAACAATGTGTATAACTCTATTCACTACTAATCTTTATTGTCGAGCCCCTTGGGGCAGGGCACTCGGTACCGGACCGGGTCTGCAACTGGGGATGTCACGGGTGGTCCTGGTCCGGACCGTGTCCCTGGCCTGACAGTGAAAAGGGGAATATTTACAGGGGATAATGTCAGTCGTGACGCCACCCACAGTGTGTGGCCAGTATTGGGGCCACCGCTGCTTCAGAAGCTCCGGGCATGATGTATTGTCAGCTAAGATGGAATAGTTCTCCGTGGGCAGAACTGAGTTCCCCGGGGCAGTGTTGGTAAAGTCTATGATGTAGTGTGCAGGCCTTGTGCTGAGTGTAATGCACTTACTGTCCAGATGCTGACAGGCTGTGGCTCTCCAGGCGGGAATCTTCTGCAGACCTGTTAGAAGGAATCATGTGCAGGGAGAATCATGCAATGGAGTCGGAGTCAGGGTTCACCGTGTTTACTCTCACTTCTCAGTTCAGTGACAGACCAGTTACAGTTCTTATTTACAGTTCTCAGTTACAGTTCTCAGTTACACGGGCACACTTTCCCCTCCGGGTTCCTTTACTCCCTGCAGCCAGGCTGTTCCTCGCTGTGACCCCTCACTCTGTCTCTGTGTCCTTTCCAGGCTTCTGATTCTTTCGTCCCACTGTTTGGTGTGTGTGTGTCTCCGGACAGTATGGCGGTGACTCGGGCCCCTGTGGGTCCTCCAGGTTGTCACTGAGCTCCCTGTCCTCTGGGGTAGGAACCCTAGCTTGGAACTGGAGCCCCCCGTCAGTTGTCTGGGGTTACCGGGTAAATCATCGGCCCCATTCAGAGCCGACACTCTGCTTCAGCCTAGCCTCCAGCAGTCCTCCAGTGTGAGGCTCTACCAGGCTCTTTCTACCGTGTCTTCAGGTTCAATAGGAGGGCTACTCCGCCTGCAGTCTGCCATCTAAGCCGTGTGTCTAGGACCCAGGATCACTGGTCCTCTCGTCCCTCACACTCCTGGGGTGCTGGCTCCGGTTAAGCTTTCTCTCTGCGGCTCACACTGGCTCTTCCAGATTCTGCGTCCCTTTCACCCCACTCTTCCAGGACGTGTACCTCTTCTGTTCTGCTCAGCTCACTCTGGCCTACTGCTGTCTTTTAGCCTGTGCCATGCTCCTCAGCCTGCTGCTGGTCTGTGTCTTTGCTGCTCGGCACCCTGGGCCTACTGACTCCTTTCTCATCCCCTGCTCTATATCTACCCTCTGTCACCTGACTACGTGTTTGCCCACCCACTGTCTCTAAACCCACCACCCCTTGCCTGCCTAGAGTTCCCAGGCTCCGGGTTGGGTGCTGCCCTCTACTGTTACGTGGGTTGTGTGGGCTGTGAGGGTGTTGGGGTTCAACTGTCTTTCCCTATCTTCCTGGCTGCAGTTCCCTTTGTGGCCACCTTGACGCAGGGGCGCCACATTACCATGTCTTTTATTTCATTGTTTGCTTTCCTATGTGCTTTCACCACCAACTTTTTTCACCCTATCCCCCCCTCCTTCCCCACTCATTCACATCGGCCCCTCTCTCCTGCCCTACTCTATGTACAGCTCCCATGTTATCTTCAGTTTACTGAAGATTTTCAGCCCCTCATATTCCAAAGTTTGTCATAATAAACCAAGTCCTAAATCCAAAAACTATTTGCTCTTACCCTTTTTGCTGCTGCTCCTTTCAGTTGATATTTCTCCCAACCCTGGTCCTCCCTCTGCTAACTTTAACCCCTCTCCCACCTCACACAGAAATCCCACTAACCTTATTAGCATTACCTGCACACCTTCATCTCCCTCTTTTAATTGCGCTCTCTGGAATCCACGGTCTGTATGCAACAAACTTCCTTTCATTCATAACTACTTTCTCACTAACTCTCTCAATCTCCTGGCCCTCACTGAAACCTGGATCCAGGACTCAGACACTGCTTCCCCTGCTGCTATTTCTCATGGTGGCCTACACTTCTCCCATTCCCCAAGACCGGGAAACAGACATGATGGTGGAGTCGGCTTACTCCTGTCCCAACAATGTACTTTCCAGGTCATCCCTCCAGCCACATCACTCTCATTCCCCTCTTTAGAGGTTCACACCATTAGGCTATTCCATCCCCTCCCCCTCAGAGTAGCGGTGGTATAACGTCCCCCAGGGTCACCCACCCAGTTCCTCGACAATTTCTCCGCATGGCTGACACACTCCATGTCCTCAGAATTACCAGCCCTCATTCTGGGAGACTTTAACATCCCCATAAACAGCCCCATCTCCCCATCTGCTTCCCAGCTCCTATCTCTAACCACGTCTCTTGGCCTCTCACAGCTCTCAACCTCTGAGACACACAAGGATGGTAACACCCTTAATATGGTCTTTACCCGACTCTGCTCAACCACCTCCCAAGATAATTAATCTCTTCCCCTCTCTGACCACAACATTCTCTCCTTCTCACTCACTAACCCTCGCCCACCATAGCCCACCCCTACCTATCAAACATCCCGAAATCTACAGGCCATTAACCCTCAAGCACTCACAGACTCCCTCATCTCATCTCTGTCCCCAATCTCTTCAATCTCCTGTCCAGATCAGGCAGTAAATCACTACAATGACTCTCTCAGAAGCATCCTGGACCAAGTAACGCCCCTCACCCTCAGAACCTCCAAACAGAGAACAAAACAGCCTTGGCTCATATCACAAATTCGATTTCTCCAGCAATGCTCTAGGATTGCTAAACGCCTATGGAGGAAAACTCGCTCACCAGAAGTCTTTATCCATTATAAATTCATGCTCAAAACTTACAACTCTGCCCTTCACCTTGCCAAACAGACCTACTTCACCACCCTGGTCTCCTCACTATCCAACAATCCAAAAAAACCTTTGACACGTTTCACTCTCTTCTCAGTCCTAAACTGCAGGCCCCTAACACTGACCTCTGTGCTGATGATCTGGCTTCTTACTTTATGGAGAAAATAGACAACATCCGCCAGAAAATCAGCTCCTAGCCTTCAAGCGCTGCCACCCCCATTCTTCCCCACATCTCCTCCGGCTCACTCTCCACATTTTACCCAGTTACAGAAGAAGAGGTTGCCAGGCTCCTTTCTTCCTCTCGTCCCACCACATGCACTACTGACCCCATTCCTTCACACCTACTCCAGTCTCTCTGTCCAGTCGTCACCACTCACTTAACCACAATCTTCAATCTCTCCCTCTCTTCTGGCATCTTCCCCTCCTCCTTCAAACACTCAATCATTACTCCATTATTAAAGAAAACCACTCTCGACCCATCATGCACAAATAACTACAGACCAGTCTCCAATCTCCCCTTCATCTCTAAACTCCTGGAGCGCCTGGTCTATTCCCGCCTCACCCGTTACCTCTCCACTCACTCTCTGCTAGACCCATTACAGTCTGGTTTCCGCCCCCTTCACTCTACAGAAACCGCTCTCATCAAAGTGACCAATGACCTTCTGACAGCAAAACGTAATGGTGACCACTCTCTGCTTATTCTTCTTGATCTCTCTGCAGCTTTTGACACTGTCGACCATCATCTCCTACTCTCTATGCTGCTCTCCATTGGCATAAAGGACACTGCTCTCTCCTGGCTCTCCTCCTATCTTTCTGACCTCTCTTTCAGTGTATCTTTTGCTGGCTCCACTTCTTCCCCTCTTCCCCTCACTATTGGGGTCCCTCAGGGTTCAGTCCTTGGACCTCTTCTCTTCTCTCTCTACACAGCCCCGATTGGGCACACCATCAGCAGATGTAGCTTCCAGTACCATCTCTATGCTGATGACACACAATTATACACTTCAGCCCCTGACCTTACCCCTGCAGTGTTAAAGAACACCAATGACTGCCTAGCTGCAGTTTCCAATATCATGTCTGCTCTCTATTTAAAACTCAACCTTTCCAAAACTGAACTTCTTTTGCTCCCACCCTCCACTAACCTCCCTAAATCGGACATCTCTCTCTCAGTGTGCAGCACCACGATATAACGCCTAGGCAGCAGACTCGCTGTCTGGGTGTTATGTTTGACACCAATCTCTCCTTCACCTCCAATATACAATCTCTCGTCCGCTCTTGTTTCTTATACCTGAAGAACATCTCTAGAGTCCGCCCCTTTCTCACCATGTAAACAACTAAAACCCTCACCGTAGCCCTAATCCACTCCCGCCTTGATTATTGCAATTCTGTATTAATTGGCCTCCCCCTCTCTAAACTTTTTCCTCTCCAGTCCATACTTAATGCAGCAGCCAGTATCACCTACCTGGCCAATCATTACTCAGATGCCTCCGCTCCGTGCCAGTCATTGCACTGGCTGCCCGTACACTACAGGATCATGTTCAAATTGCTTGTTCTCACCCACAAAGCTCTTCACAATGCAGCACCTCCCTACATCTCCTCACTCATCTCTGTCTATCACCCCACCCATTCTCTACGTTCTACAAATGACCTTCGACTGACATCTGTACTAATCCGATCCTCCCACTCCCGGCTCCAAGACTTCTTCCGAGTTGCACCAATTCTGTGGAATGCTTTACCTCATTAAATCTGGACCATCCACAACTTGCATGGCTTCAGGCGCTCCCTAAAAACACATCTTTTCAAGGTGACCTATCATGTTCTCTAACAAAATTCCTTTGTACTGTACATAGCTCATTCACTATCTCTGGACATTACTCTTCTTCAAACTCTACCAAACCCAAAAAGGTCTACACAGATAGTCTGGTGACCATTCATGTAACCTTATTTCTATCCCCCACTTCCTCAAGATGCCTGGACCATAAGTGTAATAAGCCCCTGTACTGTGTGTAACCTCTATCATGTTGTAGATTGTAAGCTCATTTGAGCAGGGTCACCTTTATTTTTGCTTTATCTATTGTATTGTATTTTTTACATTGATTCTATGCTTTTTGTATTGTTTACTATTATTGTACTGTATTCTTTCTCTACTGGAATTACTTACTGTATTATATTGTGTATTTTTTGTTTATTAACCACTGTATTGTAAAGCGCTGCGGGATATGTTGGCGCTATATAAATAAAGATGTATTATTATTATTAATTCTTGAATCACGAAATACTGTAATGCTGTTTTTTTTATACATTACCAAAGATCCACTAGAATCTCAAATAAACTCCCGGCCAGACCGATTGTTGCATTCATTGAGTCTATTCTCTTGCCATTGGCCATCACTCTAGAAAGAATTCTAACATTAGTAATATTTAAGATTAAATCATTCATTAAAGACTCCACAGACTTTCTATCCTGTATCAAAACCTTAGGCCCAATTTCTGATTGTGACGATGGATGTCATCTGTTTATAGAAACAACATAGTAAACATAGTTTTTTATGCACTTGCATAGGACATGAAACAGGCACACAATCAGTTGACGCGTTAATGCCACAAATACCACTTTCCGGAATTAGAGATACAATTTTCCATGGATGCTTTAGAGATCATCCTATACAATAATTTTTTCTTGTTTGGGATTCAGTTTTCTCTGCAAAGGAAGGGTACCGCAATGGGCTCAAACATGGCACCTCTGTATGCCAACATATACAAGGCAGAGTTTGAGAATAAGTACGTATACACACATCCCATGTATCATGCTCATGCACTATGCTGGAAAAGATAGAGCAATAATATTTTTGTCATTTGGATGGGTAATTCAGACACACTTCAGACCTTTTTTAACGGTTTGAATAGTTACATTGAAAGTCTTTCCTTTACCCTACACTTTGACAAAATCACGATCAATTTTCTTGACACCCAAATAACAAGACTACAAGATGGACAACTTATGTCAGATTTGTACTCAAAACCCATAGATAGAAATAGTCTTTTATACTACACCATTGAAGCTTTGGAGCAGACCTCTGATTCCCAGGCTATAGTTTGTGTGAACAGTAGGGATGGGCGAATCCTGAAATACTCGGAATCGCTGGACTCTATCGAATCCGGGTCCGAGACTCGGTACTCGTTGCGAGTCCGAATAGTAACCTGTACTTTTGCAGTGTATCTATACAGATACACTTCAAAAGTACCCTAAAAGTTAATCTAAGGGGTTAAAAACAATAAACATTCATGCTCACCTTCTGTGGGGCCTGTACCTTATGTACCGGGACCGGTCCTGAAACCTCCCGACGTCACAAGACTCAGATCACCGGGAGAAGATGGACTGAAGGACATGTTAGATTTCAGCCAATCAGCATGTGGCTAGCGGTCAATTGGGTTTGTCACGTGGCCGCACTGCCAGCCAATGAGCGATCTGGCAATCTGATTGGGCTTGATATCCACTGTAGCAACTGGTCTTTCTGGGCCTTATCTACAAGTCGTAGCGATGTGCTGATGCCTAGGAAAGGGTTGATACTAGACTATCCACTAAGAGAAGTTGACATTTTTCTTTGCCTAGAAGCCGGTCTTTGTTGAGCAGAACTTTTGGTTACTTTACCACCAAGCATTTTCCCCTTTCCACCACGACCACGGCTTTTACCACTCATATTTGATGGTAACGGATTTGCAAGTCAGTTGTCGCAGGCCCATAACATCTGGGGATGTGAATCGAACAGACCAGATTTGCCTAACACTAGTACTAGGCCAAAAGGTTTGGGTGCCTGTATGTTGCCAGATGCGGCACAAAATGGTTTTCAGTACAGGATTGGGACCACTGTACCATAGAGGATTTGCCAAACACTGGTACTAAGCCCTAAAAAGGGCTGTTTTAGGAAGGAGTTACTAAACCTACTATCTATCTCTCTATCTATAAAGAAATAAAATCACTAGCTATCTATCTAAATAGCTGTGAAAATGGCTGGCTCTTATATGCCAAGGACATGTGACATACCCAGCCAATGACACAAGCCCTTCTGTGCAAAAAGTGCAATTTGCTTTATGGGTGCTGATTGGCTGCCAGACTAGACAACCCACCATAAGTGCGGGAAAGATGCAAAATGGAGACCTACACTTATCTCACATAAGTTATCTGACCTGAGACCTCTCTCGCCCGCTATCCTAGACACTAAGGCTGCCTTCACACTTGCAGATGCATCTGCAGCGTTTTGCAGATGCATCTGCAAGTATCAGCATGCAGACCGCGGCCCCTATGTTTATAATGGGGCGCACCGCGGTCTGAAAGCACTCATTCATTCCTATATGTGAACCGTCCGCAGGCGGATGCCTGCTTACAGATCACACACTCTCGCCCGCACCATGGACGCGACATCTCGCGTCCATGGTGCGGGCGGGAGTGTGTGATCTGTAAGCAGGCATCCGCCTGCGGACGGTTCACATATAGAAATGAATGAGTGCTTTCAGACCGCGGTGCGCCCCATTATAAACATAGGGGCCGCGGTCTGCATGCTGATACTTGCAGATGCATCTGCAAAACGCTGCAGATGCATCTGCAAGTGTGAAGCCAGCCTTACACTGTGAAAGCATAGAATAGAAGCATTACTGCAAATGCACTACTGCTTTTTGTCATCTGGACAATTGCATAACAAATTCCGAATTTCAGACTTTTCAGGAAAACAAGCTTGGACCTGTCGAAGTGCATACCAGCGTGAAACGGTGCCGTCGTCCATCCTGCTCCTCCCTCCCTGCACTATGTATCACCGCTAAATAGGGAATAAAGAACTACCGCTACACCGATCTGGTGAGTGTGGTCTTTTCTTTATGAATCTTGTCTTGTCTTCACTCTGGCATCTATATCGCTATGATTACTTTCAACTATATAGTTTATGCTATTGACTTTTCCAGGAATACATTGAGCGAGCTCCACGTTCAGGTAGCAGTGACTCTATTTCCTATATATCTCCCATATCTTCAACCTAAAGTTTCAGATCATTTTCCTAGTGGTGGCCATTATCCCTGTATTTTATTTCTCATAGGATCTCTATACTATTGTACAATTGCGGACACACAGACTATACTGTGTACTGACACAAGGACATGTTTATACCATTCTACAATATGGTGATTCTATCCATGATAGCCTATCAGCCCTATATGGTGACACAGATGTGGAGTATTCTTATATTTTCATGATTTTTTCACTTTTGCTTTCTAATTATTCTTATTCTTTCCTCATTAGTGCATTTACAATATAGAATGCATCTATAAATAGAAGGTGCAATAACATATCATATGAGGTAATCCTTTGTCTTTTATCTTTTATGGACCAATTGAGATAAGTTTTTATTTTATATCCTCTATTCTATGTCCTAGAAGACTTTCACCCAGGTAAATGATAACGTATTGACAACGATTTTAAACTAGTTGTTTCCTCATATTAGAAATAGGATTGTCATCATAGATGCCCTCACTTTATATCCCCAAAATGCATAGGTAAATATGGGAATTCCTATATAAATACAAGCAAATACAATGCAATCCAAGAGTCTGGAGGAAGAGTGGAGAGGCCACAATCCAAGCTTTTAGGAGATGGGGGGTTTCATATTCCAGCAGGATTTGGCACCTGTTCACACTGCCAAAAGTACCAATACCTGGTTCAGCAGCCACAGGCTGATCGTCTCCATACCACACTGCATTGATGCCACAGGCTGATCGCCTCCTTACCACACTGCATTGATGCCACAGGCTGATCGCCTCCATACAACACTGCATTGATGCCACAGGCTGATCGCCTCCATACCACGCCGCATTGATGCCACAGGCTGATCGCCTCCATACCACACTGCATTGATGCCACAGACTGATCGCCTCCATACCACACCGCATTGATGCCACAGGCTGATCGCCTCCATACCACGCCGCATTGATGCCACAGGCTGATCGCCTCCATACCACACTGCATTGATGCCACAGGCTGATCGCCTCCATACCACACTGCATTGATGCCACAGGCTGATCACCTCCATACCACACTGCATTGATGCCACAGGCTGATCGCCTCCATACCACACTGCATTGATGCCACAGGCTGATCGCCTCCATACCACACTGCATTGATGCCACAGGCTGATCGCCTCCATACCACACTGCATTGATGCCACAGACTGATCGCCTCCATACCACACTGCATTGATGCCACAGGCTGATCGCCTCCATACCACACTGCATTGATGCCACAGGCTGATCGCCTCCATACCACACTGCATTGATGCCACAGGCTGATCGCCTCCATACCACGCCGCATTGATGCCACAGGCTGATCGCCTCCATACCACGCCGCATTGATGCCACAGGCTGATCGCCTCCATACCACACTGCATTGATGCCACAGGCTGATCACCTCCATACCACACTGCATTGATGCCACAGGCTGATCGCCTCCATACCACACTGCATTGTTGCAGTAATTCATGCAAAAGGAGCTGCAACCAAGTATTAGATTAGATTAGATTAACTTTATTGATCCCGAAGGAAATTACAGTATTACAGCAGCAGAACAAAGATCAAGAACATTACACACTTTACAAAATAAGTCTATATTGAGTTTATTTACTGTACAGACTTTTCATTAGGCCAACATTCATGAGTTAAAAATCATTATTTCAGTTGATCTTATATAATATTTTCATTTTTTGAGAAAATGACCTTTGGGTTTTGATTGGCTGTAAGCCATAATCATCAACATTAACAGATATAAACACTTGAAATAGATCCCTCTGTGTGTAATGACTCTATATAATATATGTGTGTCACTTTATGTATTGAATTACTTAAATAAATGATCTTTTTAATGATATTCTAATTCATTGAGGTGCACCTATGTATGAAGATATATATATTCCTGTGGAGGACACAGACCGAAAAGGGCCCATGTGCAAGAACAATGTATGGGCTCTTTGCAGTCCAAAAGCTTATCATATTGCAAAATTACATCTGCATTGGAGGGAGAAATGGGCCCCTATGCCCCTTGGGCCCCTGTGCGGCTGCACAGGCTACACCAATGATATGTCCACCCTTGATATATTCATTAGAATAACTTTATTCTTATTTTTATAGCACCCACAAACAATAGGAGCTCGCTATTCCCCTTTTCTTCTTACCTCTTTTTCCTGCTTCACAAACAGGTACTTGCTCCCACTTTTATTACAGCCACCTCATCACCCGGCGGGTTGTGGAAACACTTCTCGTCATCTTAATACATCTTTTTCGTCTTTAATTAAAACGCACGGCTCACTACGCCATCTTTATCTCTTATTCCATTAATTCACCATACTGATAAAACAATTTCACTTTATTGCTATGTATAAATGTATGTTTTTGTTGAGTCCTTTTATGCTTATCTTATGATTGAAGCTCATTGAGGTCACCATTGGCTTAGTCACTAAGGGAAAAATTAAAGTGGACCTGTCACCCCCCTGGTGCTTTCAAAAGTGACAGCACCACTGAATGCAGCGTGTCTGCTGCATTCAGGGAAGCTGTGTACTAAGGCTCTTGCCCCCCTGTACCCCCAAAAAAAACCTTTGCAAACTTTACAGTTAAGAGGTCCCGTGGGTCGGGCTTGATTAAGAGGTCCTCACCGCTGGCACGCTCCTCCTGCCTCCTCTTTGTGTGTTCCGCTCCCTCTATGTGTCTGCCGTCTACTCTTCTTTTGCGTCTGCCATCCTCTTCTGCTCCTGACATCACACAGAGCAGGAGAAGAGGAGGGCAGACTCAGAAGAGGAGGCACCGGCAGACACACAGAGGGGGCGGAACACACAAGGAGGAGGCAGGAGGATTGCCTCTTAATCAGACCCAACCCACGGGACCTCTTAACTGTAATGTTTGCAAAGGGCTTTTTTCGGGGTACAGGGGGGGCTAGAGCCTTAGTACACATCTTCCCTGAATGCTGCAGACATGCTGCATTCAGTGGTGCTGTCACTTTTGAAAGCATCAGGGGGAGAAACCACGTTCTAGTTCTGTTGACTTTCTTACATTATTCTTGTTTCATTGGTTCAAACATTTTAAACAAACATTTGAAATTTTGCTAATAATCCATATTTACAAATAAAGGGTGAAGGAGGATTCTTTTACTGAAACTATAGAACACCTCAATCCCATTAGATCATCATTCTATAAAATTATAATACTGAAGACAAATGAAAAATACTCACCGGCACTGGAGAAAGCCTGAAATAGACCGCAAACAGCACAAAGCAGCAGAATCATCACCGAGCGACTAAACATCTCGAAGAATCAGAGAAAATTGTGATCAGATCTTCTCCAGGAGCTTAAATACTCTGCACAAATGTCTCTATAGATTCTCTCACATAATTAGCAGGTAAACGGACTATTTATCATGTTAATCATGTTCTACTGAACTCCACCACTATTATAATGTGCCATTTAGTCCCAAATCATAGTGTACATATAACTATAGCACAAAGTGCACAAATAGCACGATCTGATCAATGTATTAGAGCGTAACTGAATTCGGCGCAACTACCGTCCCTTAGATTAGAAAAGTGTGGGATCAGGAGTAGTAATTGTAGATGTCAGGATCATCATTTTTATTATTGTATTCCATTACCTCTCTGAGTTATGAACTTGGGCCGTACTGCTAGGCGTCCTGTCTCAGGACCCATCTCCGGTTGACCCACTCTGTCCTTCCTTTTGATTTTCTTTCCTCTTTACTCTGGATCACCCTATCCACTCTTTTGGTCTTCACACATGTCAGGGACTGTCACGTCATGTGGTTCTGCTGGTGACCAGAAAATTGCCCACAGGAAAATTGCTAATTGCAGTATCACAAAGTTTCAGATCTCTGATATTTGAGGTGCAAGGTGAGGATGTTCACCTGATATGTGAAAAATGCCCACAGACGTGAATGCCAACAGGAAAACAGGACTGGAGAATAATATAGAATTTTATATGCTCTGCAAGATGAGGAATGGTATACAGGTGTAAGTGAGATGCTCTGCAAGACGAGGAATGGTATACAGGTGTAAGTGAGATGCTCTGCAAGACGAGGAATGGTATAGAGGTGTAGGTGAGATGCTCTGCAAGACGAGGAATGGTATAGAGGTGTAGGTGAGATGCTCTGCAAGACGAGGAATGGTATAAGAGGTGTAGGTGAGATGCTCTGCAAGACGTGGAATGGTATAGAGGTGTAGGTGAGATGCTTTGCAGGACTGCAGATGGTATAGAGGTGTAAGTGAGATGCTCTGCAAGACGAGGAATGGTATAGAGGTGTAGGTGAGGTGCTCTGCAAGATGAGGAATGGTATAGAGGTGTAGGTGAGATGCTCTGCAAGACGAGGAATGGTATAGAGGTGTAGGTGAGATGCTCTGCAAGACGAGGAATGGTGTAGAGGTGTAAGTGAGATGCTCTGCAAGACGAGGAATGGTATACAGGTGTAAGTGAGATGCTCTGCAAGACGAGGAATGGTATAGAGGTGTAGGTGAGATGCTCTGCAAGACGAGGAATGGTATAGAGGTGTAGGTGAGATGCTCTGCAAGACGAGGAATGGTATAGAGGTGTAGGTGAGATGCTTTGCAGGACTGCAGATGGT
>JARQOC010000007.1:91932980-91982026 GCA_033576535.1 Allobates femoralis
TCATCTTTTCTCACTTCTTGCCCCGCCTCTACCCATCCTCTCATCATGTCAATTTGGTTCCTCACAAACTCCTCACATCTGTGATCCCAGTGATCTACTCTGAAGTCATCTACAGAAATTCGCCATGTATATAGGACGAATTTAGTTCCTGTGATGATCTTCCATGGGGATGACAGTTGAGGAGCTATGGGATCTGCCAATTGGTGGGTAGAAACATTGCAAGAATCCAGGTGCGGTTTGACTGGTTGGAGACCTTCAGCCTCATATGGGACCCTTACCACGGTCACACATACTTGTCCTCTACCACTGAACTGGTACCACTGATCGCTATCTCCTGCCTGTAACGCTAGGTTTCCTATTGGTTTGGATTTGGACAGATAGACCCACTGTGTAAATGACCAGCACCCTTCGTCCACCGCCTCACAAAAAGGCCACTTAAATGGACCGTCTATATTGATGTCAAAGTTAATGTCCCTGCCTCTGGGGTCTTTCCAGTCAGAAGACACGTATTTGCTTCGGTATTCCTCAGTCATAGGGGCGCCATCCATCCATACATCCACAATTGGGGTGTCCACCCCATTGCATACTAAGTCCCATCTCCAAGGATTAGTATCCAATTTTACCATCTGTGTATCCGGTTCCCAGTGGGCATAGGTGATGAAATAGTATCCAGTCACCTCCGATACACAGACTTCTCTCATGATCGTAATCATGAAAGACCGTATGGATGGCGACCCCTCTACTCGAGTATACCTCAGATCCTTGGCATCAGTCCGTACCTTTAAAACTGTTGCTCGGTATAAGCCCTCCAGTTTCACTGGACCACTCTGATCGTTCCATAATGCCTGGCCAGAGTTACTGCAGTTTAACTTTAACATCAATACACTAGTCCGTAGGTAATCTGTGGACACATGTCCTTGGGCATATTTGGATTCCCTGGTGATGGTCATCTGGGAATCCCTCAACATACAATATGCCTTAAGGGTGCCTTTTACAAGTACGAGTCTATCAAAGTATGTCCTTACCCTCAACCCATCTTGACTATCCTTCCTAGTGAAGGTAGCCTGTAAGATATACCACCCACTATACTCTGCTCCAGTGACATCTTCAGGACTCAGAATGCCTTCTTTTAGTTTGGTTTGCCTCACTGCAATCTGGAATGCAGGGATCTGCTCAGTTCCTGGTTCCCGAAGGACACCAGACACTGCTGCAAACTTGGCCAGTTCGTCGGCCTTGTTATTTCCTATGGTCAAAGGCTGTTCTCCTCTTTGATGTGCTGGGACTTTTATAATGGCTGCCTCCGCTGGATGTGCCATGCCCCAATCCCACAATTCCTTTAGGACTGTAACGTGGGCCAGAGGTTTATTCTGGCTGTCCACAAACCCTCGTTTTTTCCACGTGATCAGGTGTAGGGTAAGAGATCGAACTACATATGAACTGTCACTATATATAGTTCGATTCCCTGGAGGTTGAAGGAGGAGAGCCTCCTTGACAGCCTCCAGTTCAGCCCGTTGTGCTGACATTTTACCAGGCAGCCAGACAAGACTCTGGGTGCCTGTGGTCTCATCCAGCACTGCAAATCCGGACACACACGTGCCGTCCAGACAGAAACGAGAGCCGTCAACAAAGATGACCCTGTCTTCTGGATGTCTGTCGGTACTGAATATTTGTGGTGTACGGGATAGTGATGGTTGACCACAGTCATGTTCGGTCCCTGTCATGTTTAACAACTGGGACAGAACATACTTTGCCTTGTGGTCCACTTTCAGATTCCGGCCACTGAGGTCCATGATCCATTTCCCGAATCTCTGTTGGGAGACTCCAGGGAGTGTATCTCTGAGTAAAAGAACCAAAGGAGAATGTGGTGTCTGTACAGTCAGAGATCTGAAACCTACAATATGCTCAGTGGTTTTAACGGCATAGTGTATGGCAGCCAGTTGTTTGGCACATTCGTCGAACCCTCGTTCGACTGGCGAGAGGAGTCGGGAAAAGTATCCCAGTGGTCTGCTATCATGTCCTATCTGCTGTAGAAGGACAACAGAGATAGACTCAGTCCCAGCATGTGCCTGGATGGCCATTTCTCCATCTGGGTTGGGGGCGGCTAACACAGGTGCAGAGGAGAGGTCTCTTTTCAGAGTTGAAAAGGCCTCATCCTGTGCTTCTGACCAGCCCTGGAGTGAGGGTTCTTCTCCTCTGAGGAGTTCATAAAGGGATTTCGCTTTGGCAGCAAAATCCTCTATGAATTCCCTCATGAAGTTAGCCACTCCCAGGAACTTCCGTAAGTCCTGTAGAGTGCCAGGCTGAGGTAACTTGACCATAGCTTCCACTCGGGCCGCCACAATTCCTTTGGCTCCAAAAGAGACCTGCACCCCAAGGAAAGTCACCTCTGTTCTGGCCAAATTTGCCTTGTGAGGACTCAGTTTGAGTCCAGACTGTTTGTTCCCCACTGTGAGTTCAATAGAGAAGAACCCATTGGCGACATCAATGGTCGAGAATATGCTTTTGCCACTTATCCTCGCCATTATGTCAGGAGTTTGTGCAACTACGGGGGCAGACATCGGAGTGTACTTATTAAGGACACGTAGGTCTATGGTGAGACGCCACGCATCAGTGTCCTTTTTCTTCACAGGCCATAGAGGGTTGTTGCACCTTGAATTCCCCTCTATGACCACACCCTTGGTTTCCAATTCCAGGACAGTGTTGACTATTGACTGTGTCGCTTCCGGTGGAAAGCGATATTGACGTTGAAGGGGTGGGTCTGGCCCTGTATGTCCACCTGGACACCAATCAATCTTCCACAGTCGTTTTTACCCTGGGCCCACAGATCAGGATGTTCGTACACAATGGGTTCAAGGTCTATATTATGAGAGACCTCTGGCCATTTATGTTCGAGCATATCAGCTGAATTCTCCATTGCTGGCAAAGGTGGTCCCAGACACTGGTGTTGTATGACACACACCTTGGATTGTCTGGGTCCCTTCCACACAATGCAGTTTGCCAAATCTAGAACCCATCCATTTTGGGTCATTACATCAGTTCCGATGATGTTGTCAGAACCAGGGTAATACCACATTGGGATCTTGAGGGTTAAGTGTTTGGCAATCTGGACAATCACTTCCTCAATTCTGTGGGCCTTCACGCCCCCTTGTTGGTGATCAAATCCGATCACCACACACTGAGGGCTGTTTGGATGCAACTCATGTTTGATATTAGTAATGGAGATTTCCGCACCAGTATCAAGCATAATTTGTGTGTCCTGATCTTTAATTCTGGCTTTTATGTGGGGCCTCCCTGAAGAATCCAGTATGACAGGACATACTGGAGCCAGCTCTTTAGGGATCCCTAATTGTCAATCGATGTTGACAAGATTTCCAGTAGGTACCTGAGAGGTACATACTGCAATTTGGAGATCCTCAACCATAGTTCTAGTTGTGGAATCAGTAGATTCCACAACCCCTGAACTATCAACTGGGGCATTTACAGTGGCAACACATTTTGGTGTCTGCTCTTGTAAATATCCCCGAGACCCATCAGCCTGTTCCCCCACTGTTCTGGCATAATTAGGTTTCATCTTGAAACCATCGTTATTGCCAGATTTTTCAGGGCTGTTTCGGTTCCGTACCCACTGAGGACAATTTTTCTTCATGTGCCCAAATTGCAAACATAGAAAGCATTGAATGCTCCCTGTCCTCTCAAATGGTGGGGCCGAGGGGCGAACAGCTGACTTCTTTCTAGCATGGCGCACACGTTCATCTTGTGATCTAACGTGTACAGGCACATGCTCCCTAACCTTAACCGACTTTTTATTGTGCAGTAGATCTTGTCTACACTGCTCAATAATCATGGCCGCATCAGTGAGCGATGGTTCCCTCGCTGCACTCAACCTAATTGCAGTATCAAGGTATGGGAATTTTTCCACAAACATGCGGATCATGCCTGGTGGAATACCGATACCTTGATCCATAGTGACCTTCCTGTACATAGCTTCAAACCGACTGCACAGCGATAAAGGTTCATCGTGTATAGTTGGCCTGAATTTCATCAGGATTTCTGGAGTCACGTCCCCGTGGCCCGTTGCCAGTGTCATTAGTAAGGAAAGGCGTTCTTCCTTATCATGAAACTGTCCATTACTGGGTTCCGTGCTCCCCATTGCCTCATACCTCTGATTGAGGTGTGTAGGCAACCACAACTTGAATAGCTCCATTCGAAGTTCTGAAGCCACAGAATATTTATTGCAGTGACCTTCAAAGATATCACATGCAGTAAACGCATCTAGACTGGGATCAAATTTTGGGATCTCCTTGCAGATCCGTAACAGAAATTTTATCCTTTCCATACTGTTACGGTTAGGATAAAATTCATCTGACCTTACTGAACGATTTGGCGGATTGGAAGTGGTGTGATCCCTTTCCCACCTACCTCCATATCCCCAACTCTCGTCCTGACCCTGGAAGCGGTCGCTACGTGTATACTCCCTTGGTGTTTGAGTGAAATGTAGCGACCGTTCCACCTGTCCCCTGGACTCTATAGCTCCGGATCTCTGATCCATGGGAGACGTGGACCATGTTGCCGTGGTCTCCCCATCCTGTGCAGTACCCGAAACACAAACCTGTTTCGTGGGCAAAGGCACCATGCTATTTGTACCAGGCCGTGACAGATTAGAGATGACCTGTTGCAAATTCACAATCGTTTGCGACTTTGCAGCCAGATCCTCTCTAAGTGTGCTTACTAGTGCATCCATGGATGCAACTCTACTCTTGAACTGATTTATCTCAGTATACAGACTGAGGAGCTCTCTATCCATGTCAGAATAATAGGTTTCTTTCTCTGATATCCTAGATTCTAACACACAGATTTCCCGGCCCCTGTCGGCTGTACACTGGGCCCTTTCTTCTAGCTCAGTTTCTAGAGTGTGTATACGTTTTATGTTTTCCACACAACAATGGCAGTGTAGGTTATCTGATGTGGAAACTTTGTCTGCCTTTCTTGTGCTAGCAAGTGTTTCCACATGCTCTGGCCTGCAAATGCTGTCCTCAAAAGTATACACTAATTTTGCCAGCATTTGGAGGCGTTTCTTTGTTTTGTGGAAAACACTTTTACTAATACAAACTCTATCATGTGCGTATGCCTGGTCCAGTAAAGTTGACCAGAGCATCTCTGTGGACTTATATGCGGTGGGCAGTATTGGGTTAAATGTGCTATTTCTACACAGGTGCTTAAGGGTGGAGAAGTTCATACTCACCTGTTCAGATGCCATGTTGCTCGGTGTCGTCTGTTCCTTCGTCCCTCTTGTGCTGCTTGGAAAAAGGTCCTTTACTCCGGAACGCCTTCTTTCCCGACCAGCTGGACTCCTCAGATGAACCAAACGTTGATGGTGTTTGAACGAAGTGACGTGATGATCTGCCTCGCCGATAGACGTGTATCGTGTAAAGGAATCAGAAAAATCATTAAAATCAGAAAAAGGTTCTCTGATGAGGACTGTGTCCTGTGTCTTACTAAGACTGAAAACTGTGTCACCGTCTGAGCTATCAGGGCACTGAACGCACAGAATAACGGATCACTTCACCGTGCCTCCTGTTATCTGTGTCCACGTTCCTCTGGCCTGATCCGCTCCAGATGATGACCACAGGTTTTCAGTACAAAAGACACTAGAACAACCTCAAACAGTGGGCCTAGGCTCGCCAATTTGTTGTAGGGCTGGTTCTGTTTATCGGTTCTTGTTGTCGGTTATGACTGCAATCACCGATATCCAGAATCTTCCCTTCCTTACCACTTTCTGTTCCTATGCTGATTAACTATATATATATGTATATACCGACTACTTAATGAAAACAAGTCTGTTCTAATAAATGAATATTTATTAAACACACCCAAAGAGTCTACAACAATAATATATATATTCTAGATAGCACAAAACTAATACACAATCAATAACTGTTATAATGATGTAAAATACCCACAGTTACTAATACCCACGTTACCTAAATATACATGCACACTATATTAATGATCTAACTATCCCTATAGAAGATAGATAGCAATTCAAGGGTACTTATTATAAGAAAGAGAGAGAGGGAGAGAGAGAGAGAGAGAGAGTGAGAGTGAGAGAGAGTGATAGAGTTATAGGATGATACTTATGCCAGAAGTCGATGTCCTATATCATCGTGCGTCCAGGTAAAAAGAGAGAGAGGGTCTTGAATTCACCTCCTTTTATATATCACATCCACACCCACATGCAACCTACAACTCCGCCCTTCTCAGGTATCTTTTGTGGTAACTATTTCCAATCACCTCCTGTAATATGCAGTAATAATTCCCTGCCTGCGGATGGCGTACTTGTATCAGGGAAGAAAGTCTTGTGTCAAATAAGTTTTAACACTCTTTGATTGGTAAACAATGTCTACTTATCACCCCAGACATCTTGGCTGCTGTGAACAATAACCCTTTGTGGCAGCAGCCTGTAGATCTTTGATATTTAAATTAAGAGTCTTATCTGATAGCTTCCCACATTAAAATGCAAGAATGGACATCTTCTGATATGGTAATTAACCATGTCAGAAGATGAACAATTTCCATCAGATACAGCTGAATTGGTCAATGTTATAAGAGACCTATTCCACCAAGGTGGGCATAAATATAGATATATACACATACATGCCCACAAAGAGAGATATATATTTGGGTGTCATGTATTATTAATTATGCCATCACTTCCCCCTCAACAGTGTACAACCTTGAGTAAGAAAATGTGGTTTGACTGGTTTTATTCTGACAATACCAGCTAGCTGCCCCCTCAGCTTCAGGTGAGAGCTTGTTTCTGTGAGGAGTGGTTTCGTGTACTTTTTCTCTCAATGTGATTCGTGCCTGTAAAATTAGATGTTAGGCTAGGGTCACACTTAAAAATCAAATTGCGCTCACAGCATCCAGATCCGGATGCGGTGAATGCAATTGCGGTCACACACATTTTTTTATCAAAAATGTGTGGAGGGAACCACAATCCAGTGAAGTGTACTCCTGAGCAATCCGATTCCCGTACAGTTTGCTCATCCCTGCTGCCACAAGGATGAGCAAACTGTTATCTGTGTTTAAAAAGAAGATATTTTATTAATAAATGTGTGTATAATGTCTCTAGGGGGTGCCCACCCCCTAGAGACATACCACCCACTCAGGTGGACATATAATGATGTAATATCTTATGTACAGTAGCCGGCTTCTGTCGGCTGCTGTACATTTTTATGAATGAAGCCGGCGGATTCACTGACAGCAGCGCGCACGCTATACCTATTTTAGGTATAGTATGTGCGCTGTCCGAGGTCCTGAAGCCATTTACAGTAGATCTATGGGCAGCGCTGCCCATAGATCTTACTGTATCAGCCTTCAGGACCTCAGACAGTGCACATACTATACCTAAAATAGGTATAGCATGCGCGCTGCTGTCAGTGAAGCCGCCGGCTTCATTCATAAATATGTACAGGAGCCGCCAGAAGCTGGCTACTGTACATCTGCAATAACATCATTATATGCCCACCTGAGTGGGTGGTATGTCTCTAGGGGGGTGGGCACCCCCCTAGAGACATTATACACACATTTATTAATAAAATTACCTCTTTTAAAACAGTAATAACACTTTGCTTATCCCGGCAGCAGCCGGGATAAGCAAAGTATATGCGGTAACCGAATTGCTCAGGATTACATGATTTTTCACGCAGGCTGCAGAGCCGGAGGCGGTAACTGGATTGCTCGTGAAGCAATACGGTTTTTATAATGGGCTCCTATGAGAAGCGTTTCCTGATCCGGTTTTGAGCTTTTTAAAAGCTCAAAACTGGATCAGGTTTACAAAAAAAAAACCTGAAATGTGACCCTAGCCATACTCCACAGAAGAGGTCTAGAATTATTACTCTTAATGAACATAAATAAGTGCCATAATAATAAACAGTGCCATACAAGTGTGGTTCCATGAAGAAGAATTGAAGAATTTATGCAAAAACTTTGTAGAATCAATGCCAAAACACATTGAAAATATCATATCTGCTAAAGGAGGACATATCTTTTTAAATTACTATGTAACAGTTCATTATAACATTTTATTATTAAATATTCAAAAATATGTGTTTTTTTGCTTTGTCCCAATTAATTTGCGCAGTACTGTATATACTGTAGCTCCTCATTACTTTAAATAGCCCCTCATCACAGTATATGCCCCCCTCACAGGTATATAGGCCCTCATCATGTATGTGGCCCCCATCCCAGGTATATGGGCCCCCATCACTGGTATATAGGCCCCATGCTGGCTCTCACAATAAAATAAAAATCATTTTAACTCACCCTTCTGATGCTTCTCTGCAAATTCCATGGCGTCCTCTGGTCTTCCTGCTTCTAATCATGTGACCGGCGCAACAGCGATGATGTCACTGATGCGTCAATCACATGATTAGAAACTGGGGACAAGCTGGAAGACCGGAGGATGCCATGGAACCTGCGGAGAAGCATCAGAGGGGTGAGTTAAAATGATTATTATTTTATTTATTTAATTTAAGCCTAAACCTAAATTACCGTCTTAAAGGAATTGTTAAATGTCCAGATTCTGGTTTTACTTTATTAAAGGGGTTGTCCGTTCTGAACTGGTAATTCTACAGTCATTATGTGACTGCAGACTTATCAATCACCCAGCGCCCGCACTGTGCTCTGCGAGGATTTGCAGGTTCTAAACTGGGAACAGACCGCAGTTATGTGGTATGTATGTTCCCGGTCAGAACCCGACTAGTTGGTGCAGCCTCACTCAATATAAGCGTATGGAGCAAGGCGGTGCCTACTAGTCGGACATGCCCACTCCATACACTTGTATTAAATGAGGCCGTGCCCACTAGTCGGACCCACCCACGCCATACATTTGTATTGAGTGAGGCCGTGCCTACTAGTCGGACACGCCCGCTCCATATGTCTGGGCCACAAGGGTCTGGGTACTCCGAGCTCGGGCGTACTGTTACAGGGATGTCACGAATGGTCGCTGCCCGAGTCCGTGCCCTTGGGGAGACAATAATAATGGAAAAAAATAATATAATAACGTTTGTCAGTCATGACGCCACCTGTAGGTCCGGTGATGGCATCGGCGCTGCTGGGACCTCCGGGGTGTTGGGCTGCAGCAAGGTGTTGTAGCTCTCTACAGGTAGAGCTGGGTTCCCTGGGCTGTATTGGTAAGATGGTGGAGTAGGGCAGCACAGTTGTTGCAGTGCGATGCAGGTAAAACACAGTTCATCAGTAAGGAACACAGACACGTTGCTTACTGTGTACGGGTACTTTACTCCGGTAATCTGCAGTTTTACAGGGTATACAGTTATTACAGTTGGGTAGTAGACCGGGTGGTCCTGGCAGTGAGTAGTGTCCCTCTGAAGCTCCACTGGTGTCCCTTCTCTATTGCTTCCTCTGTCCTTACTCTGTGCTGCCCCAAATTCCACTTCTTGAACCAGGCCCATTGGGTGATATGGGAACCCTTTATCTCTCCAAAGGTAACCCAACCCAGTTTAGCGCTTCTGGTGGAGACTGTGCTTGGTTTGGGCGGTTGGATCGTGCTCCAAAGAAGACATCAGCCACACCGGTAATTTGCGGTTCAGGGATGGACCTCTGATCCACTTCGGAGCCGGTACCCCGCTTCGGACTGCACCAGGGTATTTGGTTACCCTCTATCTGCCCTTTTTGGCTTCTGGGTCACCAGGTTGAGGTGCCCTCCCCGTTACTTCTTCTCTATTTCTTCTCCTCTCTGAGCTCTGATCTCAGCTCCGCTCTCTGCTGCTTCCACTTTGCTTCTGAGCTCTAACCACTTCACTATTCTGGCTTCTCACACACACTCACTCTGCTCTTTTCCTCTTTCCTCACTCACTTTATAACCTAGCTTCTCCTCCCACCGGGACCAGTTACCCTAGTAACGGGTGTCTGATTGGTCCCCTATCACTTGGGTGTGTGTGTGTGTGTGGTGATGGAGCTTCAGGCTTCTATTACCCCCTACCAGGACAAAGCATACTGCACCTTCTGTTAGGGGTGCAGTACCCTTTTGTAGCATGCTGACTAGGGGGGCACGACACATACAGTTGAATTGAGTGGGGCCGCGCCCACTAGTTGGACCCACTCGCTCCAAATACTTGTATTGAGGCCATGCCCACTAGTTGGACCTGCCTGCTCCACATACTTGTATTGTAGATAAGAAGGTAAGAGACGGCACTCACCGCTTATATGGTTGTATTTGCAGCTTCTTTATTTCATCCGTGCAGGTTACAGACAGAGGTGGAGGGAGGGGGTGCGGAGGTGGACGACGGGCGCTCCGTTTCACACTGAATGTGCTTCAACAGGCCCAACACACTTGTGTCGTCCACCTCTGCACCCCCTCCCTCCACCCCTGTCTGTAACCTGTAACCTGCATGGATAAAATAAAGAAGCTGCAAATACAGCCATATAAGCGGTGAGTGCCATCTCTTACCTTTTTATCTATTGTATGGACTTGCTTACTGAGACCAGTGCAACACCGCTTAGCACAGTGTTGAGAAGGGGTCGGACAGTGGGCTAGCACTAGTGCCCGGGAATCTCAGTTTCGGATATAAATGTATTGAGTGAGGCTGCGCCCACTAGTTGGACACGCCCACTCCATATACTTTTATTGAGTGAGGTCGCATCCACTAGTCGGACCGCCCGCTCCATATACTTGTATTGAGCGAGGCCGGGCCCACTAGTCAGAAACGCCCGATCCATACACTTGTATTGAGCAAGGCCGCGCTTACTAGTCAGACACGCCCACTCCATATACTTGTATTGAGTGAGGCTGCGCCCATTTGTCATATGCCACATAATTGCAGTCTATTCCCAGTTTAGTAACCGGTGAATCTTCGAAGGGCACAGTGCGGGCGCCGAGAGGATTGATAAGTGCAGTCACATAGAGTGATTGCAGAATTATCAACTTTAGACCGGACAACCACTTTAATATTGTTGGCATTATTATTTTTAACTTGCATAAAAAAAAGTATCCAAAAAAGTTGGTCAAGTGTAGTCCATTTCTTATTCCATATGTCATGCGAGTGCTATGGAGTGTGAGATTTTTTCTCTCCTGCCTTTGTGTGACATGTATTTTTTTCTTAGCAGCTATTATTCTACAATTATTTCCAGGACCATATACAGTGTTCTGTGCTACAAATGGTAATGTATCCGTAAATAACGGATGGCATTTGGATGGTCCCGTTTTTTTTCTCACACCCATCAACTTGCATTCGCGAGTGCTGTCCGACATTTGCGAACATTCTTAGCATGATGAGATTTTTTTCAATCACAGATCAGCGTTGACTCATTGAATAACATTGATATCAGTGAAATGTGATTTTTTTATCGGATTATACTTGATGTATTTGTGTCGTTTGCAAGGGCCAGGTTACTCAGCGGCTAAGCCAGAGTTTAGTTACCAGCAACTGTGGTCCTAACTGCACATATAAAGGGTTAATATTAGGGATTAAGTTTGAGTTGTGATGCCAGTTGGGATAATCAGACTGATGTGGCTGTCACTAAAGGGGATCCCTGGGGTTAAATGGTATAGCAGCGCAGATGGAAAACCCTTCCCACCTAGGGAAGGCCCCAGGGAGATGATGAGGGTAGTGGTGTTAGGTGCAGCAAAGACATCAAACATCAGGACACAGTCTTTTGCTTTACCTCTTCATTGTGATTCTGTACCGAGTCCATTGTTGTACAACCACCACCAGGAGTGTGGTCCATCCAGTCTGATGGGAGCGTGATCCTTTCTGCTGGTTGAGTATTGTGGCCTTCCTGTTGACTTGTCCTAAGCTTTCTTGGTGCCTATAGCTTTTCAATATTCCCTCCTATTAAAGTAATTTACTTCTAGCCGGGTTGGCAATGCAGTTCAGTGGGTATCCGTGCTTTAAAGCAGTTCCCTGACCCTATGTGTTGCAGAAGTCCCAGAGAACTCCACTAAGTTGCTGGGGAGCATAAAAGCCACACAGCATCCAGTTCAGTCACCAGGCCCTCAAAGCCTGGGCAGCTTAGGAACTGGTCCCCTTCTAGCAATTTGTCCCTCCAGAGCATCTTCCGCTGCCTCCTCACTGGATGACTCCTTTGCCTACTCCATCCTACTACACTACCTCTATCCACTCCCCCTACCAGAAAGTGTAACACATGCCCAAATCAGGCATCAAGTGCACAATCTCCTAATAAGGGATCAGGCATGTGTGTGTTCACTTCAGACACCCAGCACAATTCCCATCAGTTATGGCAATACATTGATGTTACCTGTGATACCATTATGTGGTGACCAGACACAGGGGCACCACCATATTTATATGTAGATGTAAGTGAACCCTTAGGCCATGGGCCCACTAGCGAGAGACATGCAAGAGACACACCGAGTATCAGCCGGCACCACCTCGTGCTTCTCGGACAGGAGCATGTAGCTGCATGTATTTCTATAGAGCCGTGCGCTCTGGATTGTGGAACAGGAGGCCGTGCTTGGTGATGCTCATGTGAGACTCGGCAAGTCTCTCTCATGCCTCACGCTACTGGGTAAAAAACGCACATGCATTGTTAATGCATTCCCACTGCAGAAGTGCATCAAAAACAAATCAATAAAGTTTTGACAAAGCCAAATACCAGAAAGTGTCAAACAAAGCAGCTTTACTTAAACCTTACAGATCAAACACAGACAAAAGACGCAAGTAACCTGATTTACCTAAAGGAGCCAGAAATGGTGCAGAAATTCAGCAATGAAAAAAACTCACCAAAAACTCATCATGTGAACACAGCCTTAGTGGTAGATGCCAACTGTCAATTAATAATGACACAATATTATTATTATAATCCATTTTGACCCTAATTTGTATAATGTTTTATAATTCATGGCTGAATTAATACTTTTTTCTCTCCTTTTCCATCAGGACAAATACAAAGAAGGTTTGTTACTGTTTTCATGGAAAACTTAGTTGTAAGCTCAGACGTAACTTTCCACCTGTATCTTGTGACCTGTGATAAAGCCGCTACAGTCTCGGTGACGGTGTCTCAGCCGTTCTTCAATAAGACGATTGATGTTCCCCAGAACAGTAGTGAACATGTGACTCTGGACTACACCTATATGATCACCGAGAAGGACGTCACTTCCAGGGCTATAATGGTGACTTCTGATGTGGCCATATCTGTATTTACATTGTATTATCACACGAACTCCGCTGACGCCATGACCGTGCTACCGCTGGAAGCCCTGGGTGTGGAGTATTATATCGCTACTCCTGGGACTGTTGCACAAGCGCAGGATGCAACATTCCTAAAACAATTTGCGGTGGCCAATGGATTTGAACATGAAGTCCAGGTGCACATTACAGTCTCAGGATCCATCACTTATAAAGGAATTTCCTACAAAACTGGAGATTTGTTCACATTGTCTCTGGGGAACCAACAAGTCATTCAGTTTCAAAGCTCTGATGACCTCACAGGAACCAAAGTCTCATCTTCAGCCCCGGTGGCCGTGTTTGCTGGTTACAAATCTTTAACGGCCTTTAACTCAGGCGCTGACACCCTCATCGAACAGCTCCATCCTGTGAAGAACTGGGGGAACGTCTTTGCCGTCTTCCCATTCTTCACCCACACTCAGGATGTCATCACTATAGTTGGGGGAAGTCCGGATACCCGTGTGACTATTGATAGCCCAGGAGGTGCCACCCATCACAGTCTACGGGAAGGCGGCCATGTCCGAATCTCTGTAGACAAAATCCTCCTCATCAATGCCACCAAACCTGTGATGGTCTCATATATATTCCAGGGAATCCATGGATCGGGTTTACCTGGATTAGAATATAAGTATGATGCTTTTATTGCCACCGTCCCACCATCATTACTGGGAAGAAGATATTACAAGTTTGTGACACGATCTATATACGACAACTTCATCCTCATCGTTTCTCAAGTGTCTTCAGACTCCGAGTTCTACCTGGATGGAAAACCACTAAGTTCTTACCCAACAACCAGGAAAGAATTCAATGGGTTTATAGGTCGGGAAGTCACATTGGGGAAAACTGAGGGTCAGCATGAGATCTACCACCAGACCTCCACATTCACACTATATGTTTTTGGCACTGGACCTTGGACCTCTTATGGATATTCGGTGGGCGAAGATCTACCATATCCAGGTGAGAGATGTTTGGCTTAAAAAGCATAGCCAAAGAAATAAGGAATTTTTTTTTACAGTAGTGTAATTTCAAGACATGGGACCCTTGATGTTGTGTTGCGAGCTTCCGTATTTTGGCCAAAATATAAACCAATACCTCTTATTCATTTTTCCGCACATTTTATATATTTTTTTAAAGTGTTCACCCAGGCCCAACAATGATGACCTTGTAAACTGGAGGCGTGGACATCTGTTCCCCTGAGCAACCACATAATTGAATAGTAGGGGGCATGTAATAGTCTGTTGGCTGGCTCTGTGCTTCACATATGTTTAACTTGCTCCCTATTAGAAGCTTCATTTGTGCACAACTCTAATACTGGTTGGAAACCGCACCATAAATATCTGAGAAACCTTCCAATGCTGCTTTAACCGGATGAGGAGAAAAGTCTCGGTGAAAATACCAAAATGTGGTGCACAATTCTTTATTGACATTCCTTTGTAATAACAAGAAACAAGAGTAGAATAAGGTGTCACTCACCCATATGTAGAAAACTTCTTTATTTCATTTCATAAAAAGTCAAACAGGTATACGGGAGGAATGTGGGCGGCATGTGGACGATGGCCGTTTCGTACCTTGATTTCGCTTCAACAAGTCTTATATAGAAAAAAATCAAGGCACAAAACGGCTGTCATCCACATTCCTCCCATACACCTGTTTGGCTTTTTGTTAAGTGAAATAAATAAATCAAGGCACAAAACAGCTGTCATCCACATTCCTCCCATACACCTGTTTAGCTTTTTGTTAAGTGAAATAAATAAAAAGTTTTTTCATATACCTGGGTGAGAGCCACCTTATTCTACTCTTGTTTCTGGTTGCAACTCTAATATTGGGCAGTCACCCCCTCCATGGACTGATATGTGGAGAGAGGTTGTTTCATCAACCTGTATTTTGCCCCTCTAATTATCTCCTTTATTAAGGGAGACTGTTGCATACAATTTTTACATTCGTTTCTATGACCTTGGCTGGTACATACCATTACCTGTTTGCTATGTTTATTATTGTATTATCTTAAGTAGAACATATTAGTCAGAAACCAGTAACAAGTGTTCAGTTTCGCAGCAGCACCTCCGCAGGAGAAATGAAGTATTGCACAGTTCTCATTAAAAGAAATGGTCTGTTTATCATACGGAAGTGTTAGGACCATCTAATAGATTGTGGACTAAATTAAGACTGCACTCTATTATTTTATAATTATATCTAATATTATCATAAAATGAGTTTGCTAAATTAACCCTCATAAACTATAAGTATTGGGGGGTGCAGGGAATTAAGAGGGGACAATGAGGACTTCCACTGCTTAATACAATACATTTGGGTCAGTCGCAAGGACCAGGTCACTCAGCAGCTGGGCCAAAGTGCTCAACTATAAGTGCTATGGGGAGAGGGGGGTTGTGCAGGGAATTAAGAAGGGAATATGACACGACGGGACATCCACCCTTAATACAATGCATTGACAACACTATTCTATAGGGTTCGTGACATCTCTTTTTAACAATCTTTTATTTGTTTCAGATCCGACAAAAGAGCCTGAATGTCCGATCCGTTGCCTCCTGGATGGTGCGGAGTATATTTTGTCGCACAGCTTCATTAAGGAGGCTCATCTAGATGTTCTTGATATTCATCTCAAGGATCCTCTGTGCCGAGCAGAAGAGGAGAAGGATCACTACCTCATCAAGATACCGTTCACCAAATGTGGGTCCAGTGTCCTGGTGAGTTTTCCATATATAAGAAACTTCTACAAAATATAATTGTAAATATTCTTTCTCGGCTTCCTACTAAATGAGCCGATATATCATTACCATTCAAGATATCAGTGTGAATGATGGGTAGAAGCTTAGAGTCTACCAAGGGTCAGGCAGCGACAGGCATACAATATAAAGATCGCTATATGTCCCACAGAATGATTGTAATAAACCCTCTAAGACCCGCTGGAGTGTGATATATTCACAGTTTTGTCTCTGAGTGCAGCACAAAGATAAATGAATGTGAACTAGGTCAAGTTATGTGACTTACGGTAGGTTTTTAGGAAAACCAGCTCAGGGCCTTTATTTTGGAGAATCTGTAGGATGGAAGTGGGATGGACTCTCCCTCCACTCTGGGTCTTGTACCAAGCATATGTCCGGGGAAGTTGCATTTAATCCTGCAGAGCAAAGCAGGGTGTGTCTCGCTAGGAGCCAAGTTGCTCAAGCAGCATGTGCTAGATGAGCTGGCTGTGCAAATTATGATACTTTCCCTTTTGTTTTTGCCTAATTATGGATTACACATGATTTATTTCTTTTTTTGAGTATTAGGATGAAAATAACGTTTTATGCTAACAAGGGACACCCATGTCATGCAGCTCTACTCACTGGTCAGACCTTAGGTCTTTTTTATTGCACACTCGGCCCTATCTCATCTCCTAATAGGAAACTGCCTCTGTCCCGTCCCCTTCTTCACTTTAGCTCCTCCCACTCTGGGCTGGTGCCAAACATTAACCTTAACTCTCTACTGTTGGCAAAATACAATTTAACACTAATAATGCATGTCACAATACACATTATAACAGTACTCGTGTCTTGAAGGGACAGTCTGTCCATCATCTTAGAAATCCACTATTCTTTTTTTGCAGTATGAGGATGAAAAAACGTTCTATACCAACACCATCTATGGGACGGTCCCTGACACAGACGTCCATCGTATTGAGATCCCGGTGAGGTGTGAGATGGAGAGTAATAAGTCTCTGGAGCTGATAATAAACCCTAAAGTGAAGAGCACGATCTGTAAAGGTTATTACAACATCTCCATGAGACTCTACCAGAGCGACAGCTTCACTGAGGCCATCACCCTGTATCCTCATGAGGTGGATCTGCACAGCCGTCTACATGTGGAGCTTGTGGTGGAGTCAGAGGATGAGGAGCTGCGGTTATTCACAGAATCCCTCACTGCTTCCCCGTCATTAGAGGACACAAAGAGGAAATATAACGTCATCCACCATGGGTGAGGAACTAACAAGTCTTATATTACAGGACAATAACCTGTCTGTCCAGAGCTCTCACATCATTATGTGCTGAACCCTTGAGGAGCCTCAAAGCTCAGATGTCTACAGTGTAGAGGATTGGAGCATGACCAGGTTTTTTAGCCCCATAACCCACAGACCGTTTGCCTTTCTCTGGGTTCCTTCAGCAGTCCAGTATTAAAGCACCACTCCAGTGCTTTTTTTAATTGCACCATTGGAGTGGTTCTTTATATTTAAGTCTCCTGACCCCTGCCTTATACTCACCTTGTGGCAGCTTCAGCTGTTATCACCACTGCTCCGGTCGGTCTCTTGCACTTTGTGACCTCCCTGCAGCTCCAGTGTTTCATGGAGCATGCTGGAAGTCACAACTCAATACAAGTCTATTAGAACCTCCTTCTAGTTCTCGTAAACATGTATTGAGAGCTTGTGATGTAACCTCTGATTTCTGTACATTAAGAAGTTACAGACACATGATGGCGCTGTGGGGCCGAAAGAGTATGAAAATGTTGGAGGGTGATTATAGCGCTAGGGACAGAGGACTTAGATGTAAAGCACCACTAGAGCGGTGGATAAAAAAAAACAAATTCTGGAATGGGGCTTTAAACATTCTGTCCCACAAGCCCATGTTTTGTATGACATATGATATGAAAATTAGAAAATTATACATATATATATTTTTCCTTTTATGTAACTGTTTTATTACACAAGTCTGTGCCGCCCAGCTTAGGGGACCGGGATACCCGGCGCAGGGTCCCTTTCCTTGGGGAAGTCACTGGTGGCTGGACCCAGGCCGTGGCCCCAGGCTGGCACACTCCTAAAAGGGGGTATTTACAGGGGATTTAGAAGTTTATATAATTTATAAAGTTTGTAGATGTTATTGTCGTGACGCCACCCGGAATAATGTGGCTATATATGGCCACCGCTGCCTTGTACTGGCCAGGGGATGATGGTGAGAGGCAGCTGAGATGGTATAGCCCTTTTCCGGGTAGGGCTGTAGGGTCCCCTGGACAGGTGATGTTAAAGTTAATGATGGATGAAGATGGAAGTATGGTGAGGAGATGTTAAGGGCACAGACACTTACTTGATTCACAGCAAATTCTCTCAGCGGTGATGGTCCCAATCCTGGATAGATGGTAGCTGTTAAATCAGAGGCTGAGGCACAGATGAGGTTTAACTGGTTTACTTTCAACCAAACTATAATACAACAAGTCCCGTCTCCGGAGTCTGCAATAGGGGTTCAGTTGCTCAGGCCCCACCGGGTCCTTTACCTCCTGCTTGCGCTGTCTATGTGGCCCTGCTGCCGTGTGTGAACTCGCTGCCGGCCCAAATCTGTCCTCTCTGGGTCCCACTCAACAGGCAACTTGAGTCCTTTGTCTCTCTCTGCTTACCCCCTCCGGGAGTACTGCTGAACTCTAAGTATGTTGCTGTGTCTGGCCCTGTGAAGCTTGTTGTTACCTCACATTTTCCGGTTGCTGTATTGTATATAACTAATGCAGCCACGGATCCGGTATCCGTATCTGCGCTTTTTATCTAGGGTAGATAATGATGCTACCCGATTCTGAAAGTGTTCCTCTTATCAGTTTTCTCCTCCTCAGACCGATGGCTTGGCCCTAGAAAATTGTCAGTAACTCAGGAACTCAATGCAGCTCCTGTCACTCTGAGCTCATGGCTCCAACTGTCTGAAAATTCACCTCAGACCAGTGTTTTAGCTCTAGGGAAGTCTCTGGTGTCTCTGGAGCTCCCCCTACTGGCCAAAGGTGGTAGTGCAGTGGCATGGCTTTCTAAGTGAGTGCAACTATTATGATCTTATACTGTGGCTAATACCCGCAGGGGCGCCACATTCCCCCTTAGTTAAGAACAGTACTCCGGGACTGTGGGACAATAAACATAAGATATAACAGATAATATTGATAGAGTCTTAAAAAAAAAATAAAAAGTTACAAAAACCACTCAAGTTTAAAAAATAGAGTCTTGTAAAAAGTCACTTAAAATAGCGTCCATTAATACAGCTCTGTCCTTGAGGGCTATTTATTTGTTAGGAAAGGCACTGCAATTAGCGTCCATTTTTCCAACAAAGTTTATGAATAATTTAAGAATGTTCAAAAAACAGTCTTTCCGGAGCTTTAATTTACCGCCTCCGGGCTGATAAATGAAGAAAAGAGTTCAAGAATATGCAAGTAGTTCATACAGAATAGTCTCTGCAGGTACTGAGCTTTTTTTTTTTTTTTTTAACGTTACATCTAATAACTACTAATTAACAACTAAATATCTATTTACATTTGGTAGTCTGCATATTTTGCTGGTAATTGACCCTGAGTACTACGCTGTGATCTGCGTAACGCTTGTGTACTGGGTGTACTCAATGTGATGGTGTGAGTGGACGTATACCTAGTAAGTACTTCTGGTTCTGCTAGGGATAATTCCACATTTGTGGGGTTGGCAATTCCACCGTGTCCAGGACTATTATTACTAGGAATTTGTTCTTCCTGTCTTGGAACGTCTTGTGGTACAGGGTCTGCTTCTAATTCTATTGGTCTTGGGGCTTCTGGTATTACAGGCTCTGGTGTTTGATAGAAGGCCATCATGGGAACTACTACTGCACCATTGTAGGTTGGCCAGGTTTTAGGAAAGTCTCCTAGATAGGTGTGATATACTCCATCTTCTTCTTTTTCGTTAACAGGTTGAACCGGTACTGGTTGAATAACTTCTGGTTCAGGTTGAATGACTTCTTTTTCTTTCAATGTCTCTGGACATAGTTTTAGATTGTCTCTTGACACTAGTACTGATGTTAATCCACCATCTTTACTTATAAGACACATTTTAGGATTGTTCACTCTCATTGGTAAAACTGTATATGGGGCGGATTCCCACTGATTGTCCAGTTTATTAGTGCGACGGTTTCTCTTGAGCACTTGATCACCAGGTTTTAATGGGGTTGCTAGAGCATTCTGGTTGAAGTATTGCTCTTGTCTTTCTCTAGTTTTCTGGAGATTCCTTTCTACGCATTCTTGCACTTGGCGATATTGTTGTTGGCGTAGGGAGTCCCAGTTGGAATCCTGCACTTCTGCGTCAGGTTTTACGATGCCCATTTCTAGATCTATTGGTAGCTTGCCAGGTCTTGCACGCATAAGGTAAGCTGGGGTACAGTTTGTGGAGCTTACCGGGACATTGTTATAGAGGTCTACCAAGTCAGGCAATTTCTCTGGCCATAGGTTTCTCTCTGTCTCTGGTAAAGTCTTTAAGAGATCGATTACAATATGGTTCATTTTTTCGCATAAGCCATTTGTTTGCGGATGATAGGCTGTTGTACGGATCTTCTTGCAGCCATACATATTGCAAAATTCTCTGAAGATCTCTGATTCAAATGCTGTACCTTGGTCTGCGAGTACTTGTTCCGGATATCCATGAGGTCTGCAAAAGTATGTCTGGAACGCCTTAGCTGCTGTCTTTGCAGTGAGATCTTTCACGGGCACTACTACCAGGAAGCGTGAGTAATGGTCCACGATGGTTAAAGCATAGACGTAGCCGGACCGGCTTGGTGTCAATTTCACGTGGTCTATTGCTACGAGCTCAAGTGGTTGCTTGGTAACTATAGGCTGGAGTGGTGCTCTTTGGTTTTTTAGATCTTTTCTTCTGAGGTTACACGGACCACAGTTTCTGCACCATTCTTCAATTGATCTTCTCATTCCAACCCAGTAGAATCTTTCTCTTAAAAGTACTTCTAGCTTTTTCCACCCGAAGTGACCAGCACCATTGTGATAAGCTTCTAGGACCATTTTTACATCTTGTTTAGGCACAATGATCTGCCATACTAGCTCATGCGTCTTTGGATTGGTATATCTTCTGCACAGCTTTCCTTGGTACAGGAACATTTTGCCTCTCTCTTTCCAGAGTTGATGTGTCTCTTTCGGTGCATTTTCATTGGGATACGCACTTTGCTCAGTCAGCAGTTCTTTCACCAACTTCACAGCTGGATTGCTGTCTTGAGTGTCAGCCCATCTGTGGTGTGCTAATGGGTTGAGATTCACCTGTTGATGTTTCTGGTAGGCACTGGATTGATACTGTCCTACCTTGGGACGATGGAAGGCGGGTAGTTCAATTTCTTCAAGTTCTACCGGTTCTTCTTCCACGTCTCTCAAGTGCGGCATCCGGGATAAGGCGTCTGCATTTCCATTCTTTCGGCCTGCTCTATACTTGATCACGAAGTTGTAATTAGACAGCCGGGCTATCCATCGCTGTTCCAGCGCACCTATCTTGGCTGTATCCAGGTGGGTCAATGGGTTGTTATCAGTATAGACGGTGAATTCTGAAGCTGCCAAGCAGTGTTTGAAACGCTCAGTCACAGCCCAGACTACTGCCAGTAGTTCTAACTTGAAGGAGCTGTAATTTTCAGGATTTCTTTCAGTAGGCCGGAGCTTTCTACTTGCAAAAGCGATGACTTTCTCCTTGCCTCCTTGCTTCTGAGATAGTACTGCTCCCAGTCCCACATTACTGGCATCTGTGTAAAGGATGAAAGGTTGATGGTAATCGGGGTATGCCAGAACTTCTTCTCCGGTCAATGCCTTCTTCAACTTTTCAAAGGAATCTTCCCTCTCATCACTCCACTGGAAAGGAGGATTGCGGTTTGAAGGCTTCTTCGACTGCCCTACCAGGATGTCTTGTAGAGGTGCTGCTAGCTTGGTGAACCCTTGGATGAATCTACGATAGTAGCCCACCAGTCCCAGGAATTGCCTCACCTGTTTCACGCTGGTAGGTCTTGGCCAATCCCTTATTGCGGTTACTTTCTCGGGATCCGGTTCTACTCCTTCTGAACTTACAACGTGTCCTAGGTATTGTACCTTTGGCTTTAGAAGGTGACATTTTGATGGCTTGATCTTCATACCATACCGGGATAAGGCCTCGAACACTTCTGCCAAGTCTTGTAGATGTTGTTCGTAAGTCTTTGAGTAGACTATTACATCATCTAGGTACAGAAGGACGGTTTCAAAGTTCTTGTGTCCGAGACAGCATTCCATCAATCGCTGAAAGGTACCGGGTGCGTTGCAGAGTCCGAACGGCATACAATTAAATTCACAGAGACCCATCGGGGTGGTAAACGCTGTCTTCTCTTTATCTTCCTCAGCCACAGGGACTTGCCAATACCCACTTGTTAAGTCTAAGGTGGAAAAATAGTTAGCAGATCTTAAAGCGGCTAATGACTCTTCAATTCTAGGTAAGGGGTAGGCGTCTTTATGGGTAATGTGATTAATCTGCCGGTAGTCTACGCACATTCTCATGGTTCCGTCTTTCTTTTTAACTATTACCAGAGGGGCTGCCCAGGGGCTACAACTGTCTCTAATTACCCCGGCCTGTTTCATCTCCCTCAGCATGTCTTTAGCACATTGATAATGAGCGGGCGGTATGGGTCTATATCTCTCTTTTATTGGTGGGTGGTTACCGGTAGGAATTGTATGTTCTACCCCTTTAATCTGTCCGAAGTCTAATGGGTGTTTACTGAAGACCCGTTCATATTCTTCTACTAGTCGGTACACCCCTTGTTTTTGGTGGGTAGGTGTTGAATCTGTACCTATATGCAGCTGCTGACACCAATCTTCTAATTCTCCACTTGAACCATTGTCGTCCGCCTGACATGACGGATTCAAGGGCCCAATGGCTGTGATGGCATTGTTGTCAACAGTGTATAGCTTGGCCATTGTAGCGTACCTTGGTAAAGTGACCTCTTCCTCTCCACAATTCAAAAGACGTATGGGCACTCTTCCCCTGTGTACCTCGACTATTCCTCTAGCCGTTAATATTGTGGGTCTACTATCAGTGTACACAGGCTCTACCAAGGCTTGGTAATCTCGTCCTTTAATACCAATGGCTGCTCTACACCATACCAGCATTTCAGTTTTTGGAGGTATTACTATAGGAGTTGGGTCACTTACCCTCACACTGCCGATTTCTCCACCTGCAACCTCTACTTGTTGCTTCAGCACCAATGCTTTTATCTCTCTCCGGAGAATTCTCTGCTGGCAGGATTGGGCAGTTTCCGCAAATTGCTGTAAAATAGTAATAACCTCGGAAAAACAATTTTCTAAAACATTCATACCTATCAATACAGAAGGTTCCCGTCGGTTAACATCAACAATTATGATACCCTGATTCTTTAATTCTACTCTACCAATCTTAATGGTCATCTCTCTAAATCCTACTTGCGGTACCAATTTTCCATTACTAGCATATATACTTAGCTCAACATTAGATGGTCTTTTATCAATGTCTGAATCTGCCCAGTACCTCTTATAAAGGATATGTGGTATAGATGAAATCTGGGAACCAGTGTCCAACAAGGCATTGAGGGGAATACCGTCCAGCACGATGGGGATAATGGGACGTCCTCCGACGTACTTATCGTGCCAGGATGTTGGGCCTTGAAAGTTCACTCCTGCGAAGCGGCCCGCATTCCCAGGGGATCCTTGTTTAAATCACAATTGCGGGCGATGTGGCCTGGCTTCCGGCAACGGCGGCAAATAGGCTGTCCATCCGGCTGGTAACGGTCGTTGGGTCGTCCTCTCCATGCTGGGTATCTCTGGGGTCTCATCCAGGGAATATCCTCTCTGCGGTTCGCCAACTCCATCTTGGGTGTAGTCTGTGATTCTCTCATTTCCTGCATGGTTTTAGCCATTGAGGTGACAATGTCTGTTAGAGAGTCAAGCTTTTGCTGGAAAGCATCATTAGCACTGGCCTCCAGGGGCTTAACTGATGTCACTGGCATTCTTTGTTGTTGAGGGGTTTCTGTAATGGATTGCTCAGGATCCAGATCCCAAAGTGCCTCTGCCTGCTGGAGACGAATAGCGCTCTCCTTTAACTGGGCAAATGTCACTTCAGGGTCCTTGAAAGTCAGCATACTCGCATGCCCTCGATGAGAAGGGGTTAATAGTCCCTCAATGAATTGATCTTTTAGCAATTTATCAGCGCCAGTGTTAAACATTGGTTCAGCCAGTGTAAGCGCTTTAAGGGCCTCTTGTAAATTCAGGGCAAAGTCTCTCACACTCTCATTGGCCTTTTGTTTGCAATTGAAGAATTTGGTCTTTGCTTTGCTACCAGCAGTAGTTTCAAATACTGCCTTTAATCCAGCTAGAATATGCTCAGCAGTGTCTTTTAGATCAGCGGACCATGCTGTGACTTCTCGCTTGGCATTACCACTTAACTGTGCCATCAGCAAACCGACACGCTGAGCTTCTGCCTTTGGAAACATGTTTAAATAGGCCAGCAGTTTTTCTTTAAAATCATCAAAAGTATTAGGCTTACCTTCATACACTGGAAGCCATGGAGCACCTGGGGTATATGGCATCAACATCGGCATAATGGGCGCTACACCTTGCGCCGCTGTGCTGCCGAGCGCTCTGTTCTGTGATTCAGCTGCATTTGTGTCGCCGGGTGTTTCGGCGTCTCCGTGCTGCGACATGTTGCGCCCCCTTAGTTAATCCGGACCCTTCCGGTCCTCTGCTTCCGTCGGGATGGCGTATAATCGTTCCGCTGTGCAGCAGGATTGGTTTTCCCCTTTTGCCGACGTCAGAGCTCTCAGCTTGGTGCCGCCCACAAAGACACGCCCCCTGCTGCTTCTGCTCGCCGTGAGCTCAGTAATGGCGGAATCTGAAATTTTTCAGTCAGATCAGAGCTCAGGGCTATGACACAGTTCAAATAGCAGTCTCGTGCTGTGGCAGTTATGAGGTAATTAGTGATGATGCAATTTTACCTCAGAGGCTGGCGGCCATTTTGTTTCAATGTTAGTCAATGGGGAAAAGTCTATTTCAATGGTTTCCAATGGCAAAATCACTTTTTGATAAAAAAGTCAATTTTTCTCGGATTTTCTCACAATTTTCAGCATTAATCACGGCACACAGTACCCGATTTAACCAGGCACGGTAAATCCTGTTCGTGACGCCAAAGAGAGATGTGCCGCCCAGCTTAGGGGACCGGGATACCCGGCGCAGGGTCCCTTTCCTTGGGGAAGTCACTGGTGGCTGGACCCAGGCCGTGGCCCCAGGCTGGCACACTCCTAAAAGGGGGTATTTACAGGGGATTTAGAAGTTTATATAATTTATAAAGTTTGTAGATGTTATTGTCGTGACGCCACCCGGAATAATGTGGCTATATATGGCCACCGCTGCCTTGTACTGGCCAGGGGATGATGGTGAGAGGCAGCTGAGATGGTATAGCCCTTTTCCGGGTAGGGCTGTAGGGTCCCCTGGACAGGTGATGTTAAAGTTAATGATGGATGAAGATGGAAGTATGGTGAGGAGATGTTAAGGGCACAGACACTTACTTGATTCACAGCAAATTCTCTCAGCGGTGATGGTCCCAATCCTGGATAGATGGTAGCTGTTAAATCAGAGGCTGAGGCACAGATGAGGTTTAACTGGTTTACTTTCAACCAAACTATAATACAACAAGTCCCGTCTCCGGAGTCTGCAATAGGGGTTCAGTTGCTCAGGCCCCACCGGGTCCTTTACCTCCTGCTTGCGCTGTCTATGTGGCCCTGCTGCCGTGTGTGAACTCGCTGCCGGCCCAAATCTGTCCTCTCTGGGTCCCACTCAACAGGCAACTTGAGTCCTTTGTCTCTCTCTGCTTACCCCCTCCGGGAGTACTGCTGAACTCTAAGTATGTTGCTGTGTCTGGCCCTGTGAAGCTTGTTGTTACCTCACATTTTCCGGTTGCTGTATTGTATATAACTAATGCAGCCACGGATCCGGTATCCGTATCTGCGCTTTTTATCTAGGGTAGATAATGATGCTACCCGATTCTGAAAGTGTTCCTCTTATCAGTTTTCTCCTCCTCAGACCGATGGCTTGGCCCTAGAAAATTGTCAGTAACTCAGGAACTCAATGCAGCTCCTGTCACTCTGAGCTCATGGCTCCAACTGTCTGAAAATTCACCTCAGACCAGTGTTTTAGCTCTAGGGAAGTCTCTGGTGTCTCTGGAGCTCCCCCTACTGGCCAAAGGTGGTAGTGCAGTGGCATGGCTTTCTAAGTGAGTGCAACTATTATGATCTTATACTGTGGCTAATACCCGCAGGGGCGCCACAAGTCCTAAACTTAACACTCTCCCATATTCATAGTATTAATCCTAGCACTATCTGTAACCTTAGTCTTAACCTTAATTCTTATCCCAGTCCTAACTCTAGTTCTAGCCTTTGCCCTATCAGAAATAGTATGTAAGAACTTAAACTTTATTCTAACATTATAATTTTCTTTTTTCCATGGATACTTTTTAAATAATTTAGGACATCTCCAGACCCGACGCCCTACAACCGCTCCCAGTGTGACCTACATGAATGTCGCATGTGCCATACTGTGCTCTGCACCATTTGATGCCATTTCCTTGACATTTGTTATATTAATGTCTTTGTTCTGTTCTCAGATGCCCCAATGACTCCACCTTACAGGATCACCCGGTGACAGACCGCCGCCGGCAGCGCTTAAGTTTCCATGTGGTGAAGTTTGATAATTTCCATGAAGTCTACCTGACCGCCAACGTGGTCATCTGTCACAACTCCACCTCCCCGAATCGCTGCACTCAGGGCTGTATCACCCCAAGACTGAGACGTGATGTCCGCACCTCCAGGGAAGAGCCGGACACCGCCAGGTTATCTGAGGGCCCCATTGTGTTTAGATCTGGTAAGTAGATGCCATACGTTTTCCTTTGATAATCAGGATAATAGTATTATTATTCACTTCCCACCGCATCCATTCTTCTTTTTGCACTTTTGTTTTTCCCCCTTTTCAACAGTCATAACTGACTTGGCTGTATAAGGGTGTTGTTTTTGTAGGATGAAGTTTAGTTATGAATGACACCATTAATTTTAATGAATTTTGGTAAATAGTTCAAATAACAGTTTCCTATATGGCTTCACTGATTCAAACAACAAGGAACCATGGGGGTCTTCAATAGACCGGTGGTTGACATTTCAACCCATCGGCAACCCATGATCAAGTCACGAGAAGGGTCTTTGGGAACCTAGAATGGTGCATCCTCGGACTGTGCTGGGGTCAGAGATTGGCATTTAAAGGGCATCTGTCAGTAGGATCAACCCTCCTCAGCTAAATCTTGCACAGAGATCTCCATATATATGTCAAAAACCTTACAGTATTTTTTTCTTCCGTAGAGAAGACCGGACAGAGTCACATCTATAACCTGGCATTAGTTTTGTTGGTGGTCTTGTGTGTGACTGTGATTCTGGCAGTGCTGAGTTTGGTGATACAGAAAAAATACTACAGAAGACAACAGAAAGCTCTGATAGATAACACCAGGAGTTCCTGAACAAATCATCTATGTATCTACCTAGCTGATCCTGAACAAATCATCTACGTATCTATGTATGTATCTATCGATCTACATGTATTGGCACTACAATATTACATACAGTTTCCTAGGGCCATCTATGTTTCTATTTATCTGATCATGAAGAAATCATCTAAGTATTTATGTATGTATCTATCGATCTACGTGTATTGGCACTACAATATTACATACAGGTTTCCTTGGGTTATTTGCTTTTTATTGATTATTGTCAGATTTATTATTTTTGTGCCTGATCTGGAGGAATACATTGTAATTTTATTTATATATAAAAAAAAACAGCTCCCAGTGATAGTTTGTCTCTATATCCTAGCACCAGTTTATTTATCTATCTGTGGTTTTCCCACTCTTCCAATTCTCACACATGTTTATTTGTATTGTTAGCACTATATATAACACAGCTACTATTATACCCTGATATATATAGATATTATTTACATTTTCTTTTACTTGTTTATCATATCTGATCTGGAAGACTGTGATACAATAAAGTTTTTCTCTTATTTACAATGCTGTCTAATTTTCAGTTTTTTGTTAGTTAGCCATATGATATAATATCCATTTTAAATAGGTGGCTGATGTATCTGATTTGAGGGATAAAATATGGAAGGAAGCAGAGAGCTCCTATTACTGTGAAGTATTTTTTTTTCTCTTGCCCTTTGTAAAGAATAAGAGGTATCCAGACATGCTAATCAACTGCTGCATGTTTGTTAATTTAGACTTGAAATTAAATCTTGTCTCTGTCTTGTCTTGCCCCACGCTATCATATTCCTGAAAGTATCCACATGAGTGGTTAGGCACCACATAACCATGGAGATGAACCACAACCCCATCAGCTGGTTACACATCGTCTCCAGGACGAATTGGAGGCTGCTATGCTAGAGCCTTGCGCTCTAGTATTACCACAAGAAGGGCTGTGATCATGGTAACTTTGATGGGTTATCCAGACAAGGGGAGGTTGTGGACAGGTGCGTGGGGGAACAAAGGAATGTGTTGCTCCCTATCACCCTTTAAAGGTGTAGGGGTGAAGAATATGGAAGATATCCGAATATATCAATAAATTATAAGTCTCCAAGATATTTCCACAGCTGTAATCATAGATGTCTTTTCACTTTTTATCTACAGTTCTGTTTAGAGTAGCTACATCCCCTTGTTTTAGAGTCTGAAACAGGATCCCTCGTCCACTATCACATTTGATGAGGTGAAGAAAGTAATTAAATGACCAGGACAATTGGTTTCTGACAGGTATAACCTCCTACTGAGTTCGGAGCCTCAGAGTTCTATCACTCTTGCTGGCACCAAGATTTTAAATAGAATTATGGACATACCACATATTCGAACCCTACTGAAATTATATTTCCAAAATCGTGGGAACAACCCGCACACAAACTATGTCATGATTCTTCCTGGTGCGGGGAGATACGGAAAAAGGCTAGCCAGGTAGAGAAGCAGTGTTTTATCTCCAAAAATAAAGGGGTCCCAGCTAGATCCATTGGCATCAGAACCATCACCTTTGGAACTCCATGTGGGAAGTTATGACTCATCATTGCTTTTTGGAATCCTTCAGTCTAGTGACAAGGGGATGGAAATCAGACACAGCCAGGGGGGCGGGGATGGAGTGACCAACCAAGGGGTTAAAAGGTAACTGCCATATTTCTCCATTGTTCACTGTCAAGGAGGTCACCTCAGGGGTTGGGAGTAATCAAAAATTCCTCAGGCTCCACATCACCTCCGTGTAGGCTGCCAGCAACAAGGAACGGGTAATTTATTCCATTCAACTGCATATACCTTCTGTAATCTATTACCTCTAAATGTATATCTGACTGTAATATCAGTATATCTATCGTGTATATATTGTTATTATCTAATGAGCCCTTATGGGGATTAAATATATAATTTAATCCTGGGTTGCTCTTTTATCTTGACCCACTAACCCACACATGTCCATGTCCTTGGTTTAGAATACCTACTACCTGGGTTGGTTTCTGGCCCGGTATAACCTGTAATGGACCAGACTTATACCTAACGAGGAACTGGTGACTGCTCTACTGGGCTGTCAGGACTCTGTTTTGCTGGGATTAGTGAAATGGTCTCCCATTCTGTCAGGGTTGTAAGCAAGTGTTTTGCCACACCAGAGGTCACATGAATCACCCTCCCTCACTCCCAGTGCTTCCGTATGCCTGTGCGGACAGGGGATATCAGTGTAAAATTGCATCAAGCTGATTTTATGTACCAATGGGGTGCGGAATGTCACGTGTTGGCGGACGTGAAGAGACCATTGCACTTGCCTCCAACATATTAGAGACGTCAGTGTGGAGCTGCAAGGTGTGGGTTTTCATCACACCTTTCTACTTGCAATGGTGGATTTTGTGCCAAATTCAGAAACACAATATTTGTGGTGGAGTACAATTGCACAAATATTTTGTGACATTTTTGAAAAATTGTAATGATCCTCCAGCAGATCCACGCAAGGAGAAGGTTTCAGAGAAGAAAAATAAACCAGGATAAAAAGCGCTCCTGATGCTGAATTGAAGGTATGCACAGTTGTTAAATGCACAAATTTAATAGGTTCAAAATGATATATAGACACATACAATGGCTTTATACAATCAGCCATCACCAGGTTTAAAAAATTGTTGGGGGGACAATCAGTCTAAAAAGGGCTCATGTCTTTGAAAGACTTTTTATACTGATTGTCTAATAACACACTTTGATGCAGACTGCTCCCCTTGTCGATTTTACGGATAGCTGGAGAGATGGGTGGGTCTGGCTATCCACATACCTCCACCCACTGGTGTATCTTACAGCTTATAATGGTGTCTGTTGGTTTGACACATGGTCAGTGTGTGGAAGTTATTATACCTCCAGAAAGAACCTATGAGAGAGAGGATACACTTGTCCTTATCGTACAAGATAACTGTGAAGGCTACCATACCTCCACTCGGATACTTTTGGGGAGAAGTTGTGTCCGAACCTATGCAAGCATACCCACAAGTGAAACAGACTGTGATATTTAATTTTTAAGTAAAAGTGTTCCTGTCATTACCTCAAGGAGCTAGCTCAGTGAGTAATCCCATTACACTACAATGTGTAAAGGCCCCCTACACGGTATGATACCCTCATAGTACCCATACACAGTATGATACCCTCATAGTGCCCCTACACAGTATGACACCCTCACAGTGCCCCCTACACAGTATGATACCCTCACAGTGCCCCCTACACAGTATGATACCCTCACAGTGCCCCTACACAGTATGATACCCTTATAGTGCCCCTACACAGTATGATACCCTCACAGTGCCCCTACACAGAATGATACCCCCACAGTAACCCTACACAGAATGATACACCCACAGTGCCCTCTACACAGTATGATACCCTCACAGTGCCCCTACACAGAATGATACACCCACAGTGCCCTCTACACAGTATGATACCCTCACAGTGCCCCTACAAAGTATGATACCCTCACAGTGCCCCTACACAGTATGATACCCTCATAGTGCCCCTACACAGTATGATACCCCACAGTGCCCCTACACAGTATGATACCCTCACAGTGCCCCTACACAGAATGATACACCCATAGTGCCCCCTACACAGTATGATACCCTCACAGTGCCCGTACACAGTATGATACCCTCACAGTGCCCCTACACAGTATGATACCCTCATAGTGCCCCTACACAGTATGATACCCACAGTGCCCCTACACAGTATGATACCCTCACAGTGCCCCTACACAGAATGATACACCCACAGTGACCCTACACAGAATGATACACCCACAGTGCCCTCTACACAGTATGATACCCTCACAGTGCCCCTACACAGTATGATACCCTTACAGTGCCCCTACACAGTATGATACCCTCACAGTGCCCCACATAATTATGCCCCCACAGTGCCCCCTACACAGTATGATACCCTCACAGTGCCCCTACACAGTATGATACCCTCACAGTGCCCCTACACAGTATGATACCCTCATAGTGCCCCTACACATTATGATACCCCACAGTGCCCCTACACAGTATGATACCCTCACAGTGCCCTACACAGAATGATACACCCATAGTGCCCCCTACACAGTATGATACCCTCACAGTGCCCCTACACAGTATGATACCCTCACAGTGCCCCTACACAGTATGATACCCTCACAGTGCCCCTACACAGTATGATACCCTCACAGTGCCCCTACACAGTATGATACCCTCATAGTGCCCCTACACAGTATGATACCCCACAGTGCCCCTACACAGTATGATACCCTCACAGTGCCCCTACACAGAATGATACACCCATAGTGCCCCCTACACAGTATGATACCCTCACAGTGCCCCTACACAGTATGATACCCTCACAGTGCCCCTACACAGTATGATACCCTCACAGTGCCCCTACACAGTATGATACCCTCATAGTGACCCTACACAGTATGATACCCCACAGTGCCCCTACACAGTATGATACCCTCACAGTGCCCCTACACAGAATGATACACCCACAGTGCCCTCTACACAGTATGATACCCTCACAGTGCCCCTACACAGTATGATACCCTTACAGTGCCCCTACACAGTATGATACCCTCACAGTGCCCCACATAATTATGCCCCCACAGTGCCCCCTACACAGTATGATACCCTCACAGCGTCCCACATAATTATGCCCCCACAGTGCCCCCTACACAGTATGATACCCTCACAGTGCCCCACATAATTATGCTCCCACAGTGCCCCCCAGCACATTAATACCCCACACACATTATAATGCTCCTACAATAACATCTGCATGTTGACATCAAAACAAAATCCAACTTTTACCTGATAGAAAACAATGAACTATACATTCTATGATGCAGTCCTAAGTAAATTCAAGTACTTTGCTAATAATGCACGGGTTCCGACAAAGAAACTCCACAACCTCTCAGCCAATGAAAAAACTGTGATTCGATCCATTCGTGAAAATAATATTGTCATCCAAAATACTAAAGATTATTGTAATGAGCCCAATAGGATCCTGTAATAAACTAGATATCACTGTACACTACAAACAGATCCATGTCCAAGAAGGTGAAGGTGAGTAATGCTGATTATATTATTTCATCATAGGACACTAATGGTGGAGATGCAAATCCTCTTTGAAGGTAATCTATCAGCAGGTGTTTGCTATCTCATCTGAGAGCAGCATTGTTAGCAAAGAGACCCTGAATCCAATGTTGTATCACTTCGATTATTAGTGCACCAGTTCTGACACCATCAAAGCTTCTAGATTTGGCCATGCAGCAGAGCTGAGAAAGTATACACCATGCTCTGTATTTACAATATCTATAGACAGTGAGCTGCTAATCACAGCAGAGGGTGTGGTCTGACTATCTGACCTGTAGCTGACCTAGTTCAGCAATGATAATCTCCTGTAGCTAAAACAAACATTACAGGTAAACAAGAGCACACAATGCGATAAGAGACGCATCGCTGAAATCTGTGTTAGCACTTACAGCATGCTGTCTTCAGATTAGAGTGCAAGAACCTGCTGACAGATTCACTTTAATGGGCTGCTTACCGTAGTTTTGATAAAATCACTGTTCTCTATGTTGCAAATCCAGCAGTTCTCTGAATGCTGAACTCTAATGTATAACCCCGGCCACACCACTGATTGTGTATAACCACGCCCACACCACTGATTGTGTATAACCACGCCCACACCAGTGATTGTATATGACCCCCTCCACACCACTGATGGTGTATAACCCCACCCACACCACTGATTGTGTATAACCCCACCCACACCACTGATTGTATATAACCCCACCCACACCACTGATTGTGTATGACCCCACCCACACCACTGATTGTATATAACCCTGCCCACACCACTGATTGTGTACAACCTCGCCCACACCACTGATTATAACCCTGCCTACACAGCTCATTGTGTATAATCCCAGCCACACCACTGATTGTATACAGCCCCACCCACACCACTGATTGTGTATAACCCCACCCACACCACTGATTGTGTATAACCCCACCCACACCACTGATTGTGTGTAACCACACCCACACCACTGATTGTGTATAACCACACCCACACCAGTGATTGTGTATGACCCCATCCACACCACTGATTGTGTATAACCCCGCCCACACCACTGATTGTGTATAACCCCACCCACACCACTGATTGTGTATAACCCCACCCACACCACTGATTGTGTATAACCCCACCCACACCACTGATTGTGTATAACCCCACCCACACCACTGATTATGTGTAACCACACCACACCACTGATTGTGTATAACCACACCCACACCACTGATTGTGTATAACCACCCACACCACTGATTGTGTGTAACCACACCCACACCACTGATTGTGTATAACCCCACCCACACCACTGATTGTGTATAACCCCACCCACACCACTGATTGTGTGTAACCACACCCACACCACTGATTGTGTATAACCACACCCATACCACTGATTGTGTATGAACCCCATCCACACCACTGATTGTGTATAACCCGCCCACACCACTGATTGTATACAGCCCCACCCACACCACTGATTGTGTATAACCCCACCCACACCACTGATTGTGTATAACCCCACCCACACCACTGATTGTGTATAACCCCACCCACACCACTGATTGTGTGTAACCACACCCACACCACTGATTGTGTATAACCACACACCACACCAGTGATTGTGTATGACCCCATCCACACCACTGATTGTGTATAACCCCGCCCACACCACTGATTGTGTATAACCCCACCCACACCACTGATTGTGTGTAACCACACCCACACCACTGATTGTGTATAACCACACCCACACCAGTGATTGTGTATGACCCCATCCACACCACTGATTGTGTATAACCACACCCACACCACTGATTATAACCCTGCCTACACAGCTCATTGTGTATAACCCCATCCACACCACTAACTGTATACAGCCCCACCCACACCACTGATTGTATATAACCCCACCCACACCACTGATTGTATACAGCCCCACCCACACCACTGATTGTATATAACCCCACCCACACCACTGATTGTATACAGCCCCACCCACACCACTGATTGTATATAACCCCACCCACACCACTGATTGTATACAGCCCCACCCACACCACTGTGTATAACACCGCCCACACCACTGATTGTGTATAACCCCGCCCACACCACTAATTGTATACAGCCACACCACTGATTGCATATAACCCCTCCCACACCAGATTGCATATAACCCCTCCTACTCTACTGATTGTGTATAACCCCGCCCACACCACTGATTGGCAGCCTCCTGTGTACATTGTGCATAACTATTAAAGGGACAGTTTTAAAGGGATTGTTCATCAATTTCTACAATGTCCTTAATTTGGCCAGGGGAGAATGAAATGGATAAATGGGTGACTGGAGGGGGTTACATACATGGAATATTCTGTTCTATGAAAGTTGGAATTTTGCATCCCCCTGTCATCAGTACAGAGGAGATTTTTTGATAATTCCGTTTCATGTCTCCCTGTTTTTTTTTGGCTTCCCAGTTGCATCCCTCTATTGCATCCTCCCCCCCCCCATCTCTTCTTGATATCTGCAGCTGATGTGGTGGTCATAATTGTTTTTCACTTTCCCACTTAAAATAAAAGTGATTCCTGAGTGACTGCAGACATCTAAAACAAGTAACAGACAGCACTCCCCCTCCTCAGGTCCGGGGCTGGCTCCGCTGCTCTGATCTCTGCATATCATAGCAGCAACCTGAGCTCACAGTGCTGTCAATCACCAGTGAGGGGGCAGGGCCTGCAAACCAAGTGGGCGGAGCAGTGCACTGAGCTTCGCTTCTTGGTAACACCAGGGAGTAACGAGTACACTAATTAGCATATTTGATTATATTTCAGTTTGGGCAGAAAAGAGGCAGCAATTAGAACGTGATAAGACTAAGTGTGATTGTTCTAGTCTGGATCCCTACACGGCTGTGGGCTCAGCTGATAGCACACGTCCTGGAAGGGGTCAAAAGAATTTATGATTTACCAAAACTTTCCATTGGTGTCCGCAGCAAAGAAAAGGTTACTGATCTGATCATATTTATGTAACTAGCTATTTATACTACTATTATAATTATTAATGTTAATAATTATTATTATGTCTTGCTTCTTGGTTCTGGTGGTCTTCTCTTGTTTTGTAACTGATGCTTTTATCTACTTATATAATCTCACTGTCCCGTCCGACTTCCCAAGTCCTCCTACTACACGCCGTCCACTTTGCTGCGGCAGCCATATTGCACACCCAAGAAATGGGTGTGCAAATATGGCGCCCACTAGTGATAGTGGCCTCTCGCACTCTACCGCCATTGGTGCTGCCAACCTCCAGACCTGACGCCACCCACACTCGACACCTGGAAGCGTTGAATGCACAACCCGCCCCTCACACTGACGACCAATAAGCTACGACTGACCTGATGGTACAGGACCTAAGGTGATATCACAATCACGTGATTAGTTATGTGCACGGGTGGAGCCAGGTGCATGTGACCGATTACATTACCGTGACATCACCACAGGTTCTGTACTGTATTGCAATGTTTTCCAGCTGTGACATGGAGTGTGGGAGAAGGGGGGCAAAGAGAGAGAGCACAGGGGGTAGAGAGAGCACATGGGGGTAGAGAGAGCACACGAGGGAGCAGAGAGAGCACATGCGCACTTACACGGCCACCATCTTTGGACACTTGGGTATACAAAGTCGGTGGCGGTGTGACCCATCACACCGCCCCAACGCTTCCACTGCAAGATTACAGTAATTACTGGATGGAGACGTTGGTGAGGAATTTGGTGGGAGCTAATAAAGTAAATAACTAAGCATTTCTGTCTATTTTGTATCCAATAAAGGATTCCTCTCTGTGTTGTGTTTTTTTCTCTTGATAGTATTGCTTATGACCGGCTGTAATACTAACGACTGATATTAGAAATAGGGCTTGATGTCAGCTGCCAAAAAAGCTGACATCAACCCCTTTATTGCCCTTCTGCCAACGATACACAGCAACCGGAAGAGCGGGGCAACCGCCAGTTTTGACATCTCTCATGGAGGTGCCAATTCTGGGGCAGCTGCTGGCTGCAATTTTCAGTTTGGGGGCCCAGAACACTTGGGCCTTACCACGTTGAGAATTGCTGCCCTCAGCTGCTTGGGTTACCTTGGCTGGCAATAGAAAATACAGCGGAGCCCACACCAATTTTTTTAAATTATTTATTTAAATAACTAAAAAAAATTAAGGCTCCTCAACACCAGGCAGCGGGGTCGGCAGCCAGTAGCTGCTTGGTTTATCTGCGCTGGCAATAGAAAATACAGCGAAGCCCTACACACTTTTAACCAGAAAATTAAACACTTTATTAATAAAAAGAAAAAACACAAACAGGTTTTTAAGTAAAAATTCATTTATTTACATACATTGCCAGAGAACACGAGGGGGAGAGAGACAGCGGACAGGGGGAGAGATGACCGCCCCCAGCGCCACAGAGCCTACCCCTATTGTGATATTCCGATGATATAGCATTGGGCCCACATCTTATATATTTAAGCTGTTCAATAAGGAAAAAAAGATAGAGCCCCAGAGGTTACATGACTGATTGTTACAAGAAGAAATTTAAGAAGTTATCACTTTCCTGCCAAATAAGTGGACGGCTGAAGTCATAGATTTCTGGAGAATTTCCGCAGACGTTTGTGCAGAGTATTTAAGCTCCTGGAGAAGATTTGATCACAGTTTTCTCTGATTGTTCGAGATGTTTTGTCGCTCGGTGATGATCCTGCTCCTCTGTGCTGTCTGGAGTCAATTTCTTTTCATCTCCAGTGCAAGTGAGTATTTCATTACAATCTATCTATCTATCTATCTATCTATCTATCTATCTATCTATCTATCTATCTATCTATCAGTATCTATCAGTATCTATCTATCTATCTATCTATCTATCTGTATCTATCTATCTATCTATCTATCTGTATCTATCTATCTGTATCTATCTATCTGTATCTATCAGTATCTATCTATCTATCTATCTATCTATCTATCTATCTATCTATCTATCTGTATCTATCTATCTATCTATCTATCTATCTGTATCTATCTATCTATCTATCTATCTATCTATCTATCTGTCTATCTATCAGTATCTATCTATCTATCTGTATCTATCTATCTATCTATCTATCTATCTATCTATCTATCTATCTATCTATCTGTATCTATCTATCTATCTGTATCTATCTATCTGTATCTATTTATCTATCTATCTATCTATCTATCTATCTATCTATCTATCTATCTATCTGTATCTATCTATCCATCTATCTATCTGTATCTATCTATCTATCTATCTATCTATCTATCTGTATCTATCTATCTATCTATCTATCTATCTATCTATCTATCTATCTATCTGTATCTATCTATCTATCTATCTATCTATCTATCTATCTATCTATCTATCTATCTATCTATCTATCTATCTATCTAAACAGGACCAATCCAGTAGTTATTTCCACTTGCATGGTTCTCAGGGAATGTCAGCAGGTTTTTGCTGTCTCATCTGATAGTAGCATGATGTAGGCAAAAAGACCCTGAATCCAGCAATGTATCACCTAGTCCCACGTCACACCAGGTGAAGCGGCCGGAGATGTCGGCGCCCCGCCAGCGTTGCCGTCGCATGCTTACATGCGGCGACACTTCTGGCGACGCACCGGCGATCTGACAGGTGGCGTCGGCGCTGGTTTGTCTCAAAACCACAGCGGTGATGCCATTAACATGGGAGCCTATGGCTCCCATCGCCTGTGTGATCGCCGGTCGGCATGTTACATGGGGCGATGTGTACACTCTGAAACCAGGCGACCACTCAAATGCGTCACCCTCGCCTATTTACATTAGGCGACACATTGACGATGTCGGCGGTGATAGGCCACGCCCCTACATCGCCTATAAAATCGCCGCCGACATCGCCAGGTGTGACGTTACCCTTAGATTACTGTGGGCATCGGTTTTGATACAATCAGGGTTTTTAGATTTAGATAATGCAGCAGACCTGGTAGCTGCCTCCACCCACACTAGGCTCTGTATGTAAAATGTCTATAGAGTGTGAGCTGCTAATCACAGTAGGGTGCGTGCCGGACTGCCAGGCACAATGAAATTCAAGCAATGATAATCTCCTAGTGCTAAAACAATCATTGCAAGTAAACAACAAATGGCCTTTGATAAGAGATGCGCCACTAAAATCGGTGCTTTAACCCCTACAGCACGCTGTCTTCAGATTGTATAAAGGGACACAACATTCCAGTTGTAATAAATTCATCTTTGTATAATGCTACATTTTTTTTTTTTATCAAACACGTCTGACCTGAAGATTTCATTTCTGTCCTTTCTGCAGGAGTCGCCCCAAAATATGAGAAATGTCTGCTAAAACCAGGTAATGTATGTATTTTATATATGTTTATTGCTTACAAATCTGTCCTATCTATAGGGGCCGTTACACGCTACGATACATTAACAATGTCGTTGAAACGTCAAGGGTTCACAACATTGACAAGCATCGGTCGCTGGTTGTGTGAACGATACCTGAGCGCAAATCGTTGCTGCGTCGTGAACCATATCTATACATGTGACACCTCACTAACCGCAGTGCTACCCACTGAGCCACTGTGCCGCCACAAAACAATGCATCATATATACAACAGTACATCATTATAATCTCCATCTCATAAAGTGCATCAAAAACCTTTCCAAAGTGCTATAGTGCAGGAATCATATATAATGTACTTTCCTGTGCTTAAACTCCATGGTTATGTTCAATAGGTGATTCATGACACCTGTGAATAGATAAAAAATGCATTTAAAATCATCATACCATGTAAGCACACCGCTCCTGCCGCCACTCCCATAGCCGCAATCACGGCTTTTTCGGGTCAGCTAGTGCGCAGGTGCAGTATTACCACATCTGATTTGTCCAAAATTCACGCATGCGCATTAGCCGATTCACACCGCCGCCGCCATATTGGAATGGAGCAAACTGTGCCAGCAGCGCTCTATATACATAGATAACTAAGTAAACTTTACTGCTATGTTATTTGACATGGCGGTACCATCAGGAAGCTTTTTATAGTTACACTGGATGGTGGTCCGATTCTAACACATCGGGTATTCTAGAATATATATGTACCATAGCTTATTTATGAAGATTTAAGAATAAGGGAATGCAAAACTGGGTTTAAATCCCTTAGCAATATCACTGATTGGTCGCGGCCGCAGCGATGTCGGTGTGCAGCGGTGTCGGTGTATAGCGGTGTCAGTGTACAGCGGTGCCGAAGAGCAGCAGTGTCAGTGTACAGCAGTGTCGGTGTACAGCAGTGTCAGTGTACAGCAGTGTCGGTGTACAGCAGTGTCGGTGTACAGCAGTGTCGGTGTACAGCAGTGTCAGTGTACAGCAGTGTCAGTGTACAGCAGTGTCGGCGTACAGCAGTGTCGGTGTACAGCAGTGTCAGTGTACAGCAGTGTCGGTGTACAGCAGTGTCAGTGTACAGAAGTGTCGGTGTACAGCAGTGTCAGTGTACAGCAGTGTCGGCGTACAGCAGTGTCGGTGTACAGCAGTGTCAGTGTACAGCAGTGTCGGTGTACAGCAGTGTCAGTGTACAGCAGTGTCGGTGTACAGCAGTGTCGGTGTACAACAGTGTCAGTGTACAGCAGTGTCTGTGTTCAGTGGTGTTGGTGTACAGTAATGTCAGTGTTCAGAGGTGTTGGTGTTCAACAGTGTCGGTGTACAGCGATGTGGGTGTTCAGTGGTGTCAGTGTACAGCGGTGTTGGTGTTCAGAGGTGTTGGTGTACAGCGGTGTCGGTGTTCAGTGGTGTCGGTGTACAGCGGTGTCGGTGTACAGCGGTGTTGAGCAGGAGTGAGTGGGTGCTGAGTGGGGGGGAGTGGGTGCTCAAAGGGGTGAGTGAATGCTGAGCGGAGATGACTGGGTGGTGAGCGGGGGTGAGTGGGTGCTGAGCGGGTGAGTGGATGCTGAGCGGGGGGGAGTGGATGCTGAGCGGGGGTGAGTAGGTGCTGAGTGGGGGTGAGTGGGTGCGACTGGGTGCTGAATAGGGGGGACTGGGTGCTGAGTGGGGGTGAATGGGTGCTGAATGGGGGTGACTGGGTGCTGAGTGGGGGTGACTGGGTGCTGAGTGGGGGTGAGTGTATGCTGAGCGGGGGTGACTGGTTGCTGAGTGTGTGAGTGGGCGCTGAGCGGGGATGAGTGGGTGCTGAGCGGATGAGTGGGTGCTGAGCGGGGATGAGTGGGTGCTGAGCGGATGAGTGGGTGCTGAGCGGGGGTGACTGGGTGCTGAGATGGGTGACTTGGTGCTGAGATGGGTGACTGGGTGCTGAGATGCGTGACTGGATGCTGAGCGGGGGAGACTGGGTGCTGAGCGTGGGAGAGTGGGGTTCAGTTGGGGCAGTGTGGGTTCAGTCGGGGCAGTGTGGGTTCAGTGGGGGCAGTGTGGGTGAGAAGGGGCAGTGTGGGTTCAGTGGAGGCAGTGTGAGTTCAGTGGAGGCAGTGTGGGTTCAGTGGGGGCAGTGTGGGTTCAGTTGGGGCAGTGTGGGTTTAGTGGGGGCAATGTGGGTTCAGTGGGGACAGTGTGGGTTTAGTGGGAGCAGTGTGGGGTAAGAGGGGGCAGTGTGGGTTCATTGGAGGCAGTGTGACTTCAGTGGGGGAAGTGTTGGTTCAGTTGGGGCAGTGTGGGTTCAGTGGGGGCAATGTGGGTTCAGTGAGGGCAGTGTGGGGTGAGAGGGGTGAGGAGGGGTAGTTGGAGGTGAATAGCACCCCAGCATTCTTCCTCTTCTTCCTCTTTTCCTTTCTTTTTGCATTGATGTACGGTAATCAAAGGCAACAGGGGGCGGGGTTAACAGAGGGGGTGTCATAATGGGCGTGACCGAGCACACTGCCCTAATGTGGTGGGCGTGTCCTTGGTCATGTCCATAATGATGCCCCCTCTGTTAACCCCGCTTTCCCCCCCCCGCTGCATTTCCGGACATCAATGCAGCAAGAAAGAAAAGAGGAGGAATGCTGGGGTGAGTGGCGGGGGAGTGGGGGAGCGGCGGGCGGGAAACCAGGTGGAGGTATACCGGACTGTGCCTGTCTGTCTCGCGACCAATCAGCGACGAGTGATTTCCGTTACAGAAAGAAAGACATGATAAGCCAATTATATAGTAGATTCAGTTTAAAATTCTTGAAAAAAGTGGAGGGAAAAAAGCAAAACACAAAAATTGTTGGTAGCAAGAAGGGGTTTAAACAAACATTTCTTTAATATTTTTGACAGTTTTTGCTGCATACGTTTCCCGATTTTATTTGTTTTTCTTTTTCCTATGCATACTGTATATCAATACAGATTAAGATATAAGAAGGAAAAACTTGGAAGTCACATGAAGCACAAAAATCTAAAGTAAAAAAAAAAAAATCTACTTAGGCTCAATAATAAATAAATGAATAAATAAGAAATATCTTGTCAGCCAATATTGTAGCTATCACATCGGGTGGGCGGTGACATCACGATGGGAGCGGGCTCTATGGCATTGGGGGCAGTAATCGCCTCTCCCCCCATGCGATCTCTCCCCTGCCTGCTGTTTGTTCCTCCTCATTCTCTACCCCCCCAGTGCTGCCTCGTCTCTGCCCCCCAGATGCTGACGATGGTGCTGAAGCTCAACAGCAAGCAATCTGAGCAGCTTCAGCACCATCGTCAACACCCAGCTTTAACACTCAGGACCATGGAGAGCTCCTGAGTCCTGAACTGCAGTCACCAGTGATTTAAGCTCAGCACAGAAGTGCTGAAATTGCCAGCTTTTAACTAAATAAATAATTAACACCTCCGACACATTCTGTCCTGTCAGTTTGTGTCCAGGGAGTCAGGACAAAACCAGACACAACCTGGCAGGACAGAAGCATAGGGTTAAGCCGACATAACCGACTTAGTAACCGTATCTACTGACTTCCGCCAGACATGCAGCACAGAAGCTGCAGATGGAGTTAATATGCCAATTATCCCCAGGAAATTAAAAAAACGCTGCTGTCAAAGCAGCAGAAAGCCTGACATAGGTATTATATCTACAGATCTTTATCTGTAGATATATAGCTATCGGGCATTCCTGTGTCGGGAGAATAGCACACGCGCGAGTGACTCGCACCAAGTGCTGTCTGGGTGCAAGGTTTTCTTGCACCCATAGACTTTCATTAGCCACTCACACGTCAAACACGCGTTCAGTCGCAGCATGCTGCGAGTGAAATCGCATTTGACTCACAGTGCGAATTCAGCGCAGGGGACACATACTAGTGTACCCTGCCTGATATGGCAACACTGGTCCGAGTGCAATGGTAATTTCCCTCGCATTGCACTCGCGTGAGTCACTCGCACAGTGCGCCTCCACCATAAAAAAAAGCCCAATTTAAAGCACTGCAGCAGCACTCATTGACTTCAAAGCAGTCAACATGTGACAGCTTGTAGGAGAGTGGGTATAAACAGCAAGTAGTGACATTTATACCCACACTCCCAAACAAACACGTCTCTGGTCAGTGGCCTCCAAAGCTGATATCTAGGTTACCCGCAAAATGCTGACAGAGTGTAAAGCCCGGACAAGCCTTTAAATGGTGGAATGCCAACTGTTAGTGAACAATTACACAATCTTACCATTAGTATTATGATTATCATCATCCATTTTGACCATACTCTTGTCTGATTTTTTACATTCATTGCTGTACTAATACATTTCTTTTTTTCTCCTTTTCCATCAGGACAGATACAAAAAAGATTTGTTACTGTTTTCATTGAAAACTTAATTGTAAGCTCAAAAACAACTTTCCATCTGTATCTTGTGACCTGTGATAAAGCCGCTACAGTCTCGGTGACGGTGTCTCAGCCGTTCTTCAATCAGACGATTTATGTTCCCCAGGATAGTAGCAGCCTGTTGACCATTGACTACACGTATATGATCACTGAGAAGGACGTCACCTCCAAGGTCATAATGGTGACTTCCGATGTGGCCATATCTGTATTTGCATTCTATACTCACTCAATGACTGCTGACGCCATGACCGTGCTACCGCAAGAAGAATTGGGTGTGGAGTATTATATCGCTACTCCTGGGACTGTTGGACAAGCGCAGGATGCAAAATACAGAAGACAATTTGCGGTGGCCAATGGCTTTGAACATGAAGTCCAGGTGAACATTACAGTCTCAGGATCCATCACATATAAAGGAATTTCCTACAACACTGGAGATTCGCTCACATTGTCTCTGGGGAACCAACAAGTCATTCAGTTTCAAAGCTCTGATGACCTCACGGGAACCAAAGTGTCATCTTCAGCCCCGGTGGCCGTGTTTGCTGGACATACCTGTTATCACGGTAAAGCTGCTTGTGACACCCTCATAGAGCAGCTCCATGCTGTGAAGAACTGGGGGAACGTCTTTGCCGTCTTCCCATTCTTCACCCACACTCAAGACGTCATCACTGTAATTGGGGCAAGTCCGGATACCCATGTGACCATTGATAGCCCAGGAGGTGCCACCAATCATAGTCTACAGGAAGGCGGCTATGTCCAAATCCCTGTAGATAAAGGCCTCCTCATCAAAGCCACCAAACCTGTGATGGTCTCATATTTATTACAGGAATCAAACCCATATAATTTTCAAGATTCTTATGATCCATTTTTCACCACCGCCCCACCATCATTACCGGGAAGAAGATATTACAAGTTTGTGACTCAGTCTACCTACGACAACTTCATCCTCATCGTTTCTCAAGTGTCTTCAGACTCCGAGTTCTACCTGGATGGAAAACCACTAAGTTCTTACCCAACGACCAGGAAAGAATTCAATGGGTTTATAGGTCGGGAAGTCACATTGGGGAAAACTGAGGGTCAGCATGAGATCTACCACCAGACCTCCACATTCACACTATATGTTTATGGGACTGAATCGGCGACCTCCTATGGATATTCAATGGGCGATGTATCCTATCCAGGTGAGATATGTTCTACACTGCCAGAGATTAAGACTTGTATTAGCTTAAAAAGCATAGCCAAAGAAATAAGGACATTTCTTTAAATGTCACTGTGGTGTAGGGACTCGCAAGACATGGGGACTCTTGATGTTATTATTACTATTTTTGATTATTATGTTTCTGGACATTTTACATTTTTTACAGGGAGCTCCCAGGCCCATTGATGGTGACATTGTAAACTTGGGGCCTGTACCTCTGTGGCCAGGCAGCCACTTAATCCAATAGTAGGGGCGTGTAATAGGCTGTTGGTTGCCCCAGGGCTTCACGTCCACCCTTTATTCTTCATGGCTAGTGACTTCTCTGCCTTATACTTGTTTTAGAACCAACATATGAACCCGGATGTTCGATCCGCTGCCTCCCGGATGCCACTGCGGAGTACATTATACCGTTCAGCCTTGTAAAGGAGGCTCATCTAGATGTTCTTGATATTCATCTCAAGGATCCTCTGTGCCGAGCAGAAAAGGGGAAGGATCACTACATCATCAAGATACCGTTCAACAGATGCGGGTCCAGTGTCGTGGTGCGTTTTTCAAATATAAGAAACTTGTAAAAATTATTTCTCGGCTTCCTACTCAATGAGCTGATATAGCGCTACCATTCTAGATGCCAGTATAAATGATGGGTAGAAGCTTCGAGGCTAACCAGAACATGGGTAATGTTCATAACAAGAGACGATAGTTGCTTCATCAATTACAAAATTCTCTTTGGTTATTAACGCACAACATATCTTGAGGCATCTACTGATTAACATACCTGCTCCCTGTGAGTCCATGGGTGGTCCAATTCAAGGACTGACACTCATCATACTTTAAGAGACCCTCAAAGTAAGGAGAAACAGGTGGCACTCACTGTTGTGTAAAGGTGCCGCTACACGGCACGACTTAGTTGTGATGTCGGCAAGGATCCCGTGAGCGCGCAGCATTTTTTGGCAGCTGTTCAGGATCGCCGGTGAGGTGTCACACGTCTAGATATAGTGGACAACTCACCAACGATGTTGAGAGCAGGTATCGTTTGCAAACCCCTCGAACGATCCCTGCTCATTGCTGTGAATGGGTGAAGTCGTCCATGACATCGTTATCACGGTGTCACACAGAACGATGCAGCAGGTTGGTTGAGTTGAAGTCGTCAGGATTATCAACATGTTGATAAACCTGTCAACTCCGACTTGACCGATTATCGTTGTTGAATCGTTCTGTCACACGCAACGACGCACTAACGATGTCGTTTCAACACTTTTAAGCGATGTCGTTAACGATGTTGAGCCTTTTAACTTTGTCTTTATTTCAACGTAGTTAATAGGCATAGCAGGTGGATTTACAGATGTGGGCACCACTAGAGGAGCTCTACCGGCTATGCCTTTAAACTAAGTTGGAACAAAGACAAAAGTGAGTGCCGCCTGTTTCTCCTTACTTTGTGGGTCTCTTGGAAGTTGTGTGTTCATCTGTTTTGTAGCAATAAGTTGACCACTGTTTATTTCTCCTCTCCGACCTTCTATTGGATCATAATACAGATTTTAGTGCACAACATTTTCTTTGGTTTATACATTAGGAGATCGCCCCCCTGGACTCGTAGTGAGCAGAAATTCACTCCAATAAATTACACCTTCCATGGAACTGTCCTCCACACGATAATATATAAAACGTCTTAGCTTCTCTCACTCTATATCATGACACAAGTTTATATTAAGTTCAGGAAGAAGAGATGGCATCACTGAAGATCATCTAAATAACCTTAGGAACTTAAATTGTGACTTTTTTTTTGCTGATTATAGATAATCTACAATGATTATTTTTTACAGTATGAGGATGGAAAAACGTTCTATGCCAACACCATCTATGGGACGGTCCCGGACACAGACGTCCATCGTATTGAGATCCCGGTGAGGTGTGAGATGGAGAGTAATAAGTCTCTGGAGCTGATAATAAACCCTAAAGTGAAGAACACCATCTGTAAAGGTTATTACAACATCTCTATGAGACTCTACCAGAGCGACAGCTTCACTGAAGCCATCAGCCTGTATCCTCATGAGGTGGATCTGCACAGCCGTCTACATGTGGAGCTTGTGGTGGAGTCAGAGGATGAGGAGCTGCGGTTATTCACAGAATCCCTCACTGCTTCCCCGTCATTAGAGGGGACAAAGAAGAAATACAACTTCATCCACCATGGGTGAGGAACTAACAAGTCTTATATTACAGGACAATAACCTGCCCATCCAGAGCTCTCACCTCTCATATCTAAGTCCCCTGATCTCTGCCTTATACTCACCTTGTGGAATGTTCAACTGTTATCACCACTGCTCCGGTCAGTCTTTTGCACTTTGTGACCTCCCTGCAGCTCCAGTGTTTCAAGAGTATGAAAATGTTGGAGGTGAGTATAACGCTAGGAACAAAGGACTTAGATTTAAAGCTCCACTAGAGCGGTTTATAAGAAAAAACTAAATTCTGGAATGGGGCTTTTAAGATCTTGTCACACAAGCCCATGTTTTACATGACATATAATATGAAATAAGAAATATATATATTTTCCCTCTTTTCTTTTATGTAACTGTTTAATTACACTAGTCCTAAACTTAACCCTATCCCCTCTTCATAGTATTTGTGGGTCACAGACCAAGAGAGAGGCAGTTTCTTTACTGAGAAATAACTTGTCATGAGGTTCAGTGTAAGGGCGGCTTCACACTGTGGTCAGGTCCAGTCCGGGGCTGTCAGGGATGAACCTGACAGAACCGGAGGGCAATCCAGCCCCATAGACTCCCATGTTAGAGAGCGCCGGATTGCTCCGGATCCTCCCGGACAGATGGAAACAGAATGGCAGATAGCTGCCATCCGGCTCCATGGGATACCATGGGGCCAAAATCCGGTCCGGGGTTGTCCGGTTTACACTGGACAGCCCCGGACCGGACCTGACCACAGTGTGAAGCCGCACTAAGATACAACACTTTCCGCTTCGTGTTTGACCCAATCTCTATTAGTTACACACTCAGCCTCAGCTGGAATCAATGTGCCAATCTCAGAGTTCCCAGGTTATATGTGTTACACTTTGAACCAGGAACGAATTACCTAGTCACTAGACCAATCAAAGCATACAATTAACTAACTGAAAAAGTGATGTAAATCAGGTGAGGGCGATCTATAGGAACCTCTGGGATGGCACACTGAGTATAAACATATCACAACCAACAATAACAAGGAATTAAGCTGTATCTGTATCGCTTATACATCTAGCGTAGGGATACCCAGGTATGATAAAGCTACGGTACTGTTAACCTCATGTGTGGTCTGTGATTTGTGTTGGCTGCAGCGAGTCCCAAGGAAGAAACGGCAAGGTTCGTGTCTTGCCAGCCAATGCCAAATTCACAGGTCTGGTACTGTAGTTCTGTAGTGTCAGGGTATGGTCCAGGGAGCACACATTTCCAGAGCTTGTCAGGATCCTCTCACTGTGGGTGATACCGAACCCCTTCTCTTCTCTAACAGCTAATCAGTCTCTCTGCAGCAGGCAGCTTGATTTCTCAGAGGAAAGATGTCCTCCGTAGCTTTCCAACTACTTGCCACGTGGTGCACTCAGCACAAGGTCTCTGGCTCAGCACAGCAAGAACTTCTCAATGCTCCAGAGTCACACAGCTCTCACATGCACTGCTCTTGTTCTAAGGCAGTGACACAGTTCTCATCAGAGCAAGAGACCAACAGCCTTCACAGAGCCACATGCAGAGCCATAGCAGCCTTATCAGAGTCCAGTCTCTTCACCTCTCACAGCATCTCACTCTACAGACCCTCATCCTGTCTGCCCTTGTCACATATCTGCTAAAGCTCCTCTCCATATGGGGTTCCCTGAGCTGTCCCTGTTTGCAGCCCAGGTAAGAAGACTGTGGGGTCCTAATGCTCTCCCGATGCTAATACAGTTTACATTCTTACACTAGCACTTTTAGTCTTAACCTAAATTCTTATCCTAGTCTTAACCCTAGTTCTAGTCTTTGCCCTATGAGAACAAGTATGTAAGAACTTGAACTTTGTTCTAACATTAGCATTTTCTTTTTTCTATGGATACTTTATAAAAAAATTTAGGACAGCTCCAGACCCGGCGCCCTACAACCGCTCCCGGTGTGGCCTACATGAATGTCACATGTGCCATACTGTGCTCTACGCCATTTGATGCCATTTCCTTGACATACGTTATATTAATGTCTTTGTTCTGTTCTCAGATGCCCCAATGACTCCACCTTACAGGATCACCCGGTGACAGACCGCCGCCGGCAGCGCTTAAGTTTCCATGTGGTGAAGTTTGATGATTTCCATGAAGTCTACCTGACCGCCAACGTGATCATCTGTCACAACTCCACCTCCCCGAATCGCTGCACTCAGGGCTGTATCACCCCAAGACTGAGACGTGACGTCCGCACCTCCAGGGAAGA